>QRDG01000500.1:4058998-4420876 GCA_012064385.1 Puccinellia tenuiflora | reverse complement strand
CCGCCCTGGTTAGCCACAGGCGTCGCCTCCGCCCTCGCCTCCCCTGCGCGGTGCTCCACCGCTGGATGAGACGCCGCCCTGGTTGGCAACGGCGGCTTGCCTCTACGTCTCCTCCTCCGCGCGGTGCTCCGCCACGGGAGGAGTCACCGCCCGAATCGGCAACAGCGTGGCCTCCTCGGCCACCACCGCCTCCGCGCGGTGCTCGACCACGGAGGAACAACTGCCTGCTGCGGCTCGCCTGCCGCAGGCGTCTCCGCGACGACCTAGTGGTCTTCTCCAGCCTTGCAGGAGCCGCCGCCTCTTTGGCTCCACAGGCTGCCTGAAAGGGAGCCAAGTTGGAGATCCATCAAGAGGGTTTTTTCTCAGAAAACAAAATGTTGAGGGAAAAAGAAAAATCAAAGACTTACTCGCCGGCCATCACCCACACCCTTTCTCTTCGCCTTGGGTGGCTGGGTGTGGCTTGCTCCGGCCTCCTCCCGAGCCGCTCCTATCTCCGCGCGAGGGGTGTCTCTCGTGGTTGCGGCCCTCCTGTCGTGGACGGCCTTGGAGCGGGGTTCGCAGCGCCCTCTTCCCGCCGCCGCTTGTCTCCTCCTCCTCTTCGGCGCGATGGGAGCGAACGACGCGGAAGGCATCCTCCTCGTCGCCGGAGGAGAGCACCTGGAGGTCCACCTCAGTGTGGGCGCTCCTTGAGGAGCCGATGCCCTCACCAACGGGGTCAGTGCCCCTCAAAGCCTCGTCCTCGCCGAGGGGGTCCTCGCTTCTCGAGGCCTCCTCCTCGGCGGACTCCTCAGCCTCCTCAGGCTCTGGAGCTCATCCATGTACTCCGGCTCCGCCGCCCACGGGTTAGGGCGAGGCTCGCGGTGCCCCGCGGGCACAATTCCCCACTCGTCGAATGTGGGCATATGCGCGCGCTGCTCCTCGATGCTTTCCTTGGCGAAGCAGATGAGTGGTTTGGCGGCTTCCTTGGTGGCGGACGGGATCTCCGACATCGAGAAAAGAACGCCCATGATCTGGCATAGTACCTCAGGCGCGAAGCCGTCCCTACTTAGCCGCATTGCGTCCTTCTTGCCGTCATATCGCCACACCGGCTCGGCGTGCTGTTGGAGGGGGGCGATGCGGAGCCTGGTGAAGTCCTTTGCCACCATCTGGCCGGTGACCCCTGCCTCGCGAATGCGTCGGATATACTCGTACACCACGTCAAGCCTCGAGCCCCTGAAGTCCGCGCTCGCCCAGCGCGCCCACTTCCTCGAGGGCCCCTCAGGCACCTCTAGGAGAGGGTGTGTGGCCTTGGCGTCGACGAAGAGCCACTTCTCGCGGAACTTATCCACCTTATTCGTCACCTTGGTGATGGCGTCCTCACTGCAACCTGGCGATGGGGATGTAGTTCTCGCTCCTGGCATCGGCGATGCGGAAGGAGACGCACCCAAGCCGCTCGCCCTGGGCGGAGTTCCGAAGAGAGTAGAAGCTGCGGAAGAGCGCCACCGAGGGGCGGATGCCGAGGTAGGCCTCGCAGAAGTGGGTGAAGATGGCGAGGATAAGGATGGAATTGGGATGAAGATGGAGTAGTTGGATCTGGTACACCTCCAAGATCGCCAGAGGAAGTCGGAGAATGGTGGAACCAGGCCGGCGTAGAGAGTATGGAGGAAGATGGGGTAGAACGCCTCGGTGAGCCTGCTGCCAGCCGGCCTCATTTCGGTGGCGCCGTGCTCGTTGGTTCTCTCCGCCGCCAGGTGGCGCACCATCGCTATCGTCGCCGCGGTGACACGCGTCTGTGGCAGTGCTCCCTCGAGAGCAGCGGCGCGCGCCATCGCCGCGGACGTGCCCGCCTGCACCGTGGCCTTGCCCTTCGGGTCGGTGGCTGCTTTCTTGGGCGCCATCGGTCGCCGGAGAAGAAGAAGAGTACTCTGGAGTTGTAGCGCTCCGGAGAGATTGGAGGCATGGGGAGAAGTGTGCGGTGGAGTTACGGGAGAAGTAGTGGGCGCCGTCCGCGCGCCCAGGCTTTATTAACCAGCGCCTGAGTCGTGGCAGGCCCCGCCACGTCGCCCGTTGGAGCCGAGGAGGTCGTGGCCGCGGGTGCAACCGCTGCGTGCCACGTGTCGCGGCCCTGTCAGGCATCTTTGGCCCCTCGACGCTTCGCCTTCGTCCATGGGCCTCGGCATGCCCGTCGCGGGCCCGGGGGCTACTGTCGGCACAGTGGAAACCAGGGTACCACGGGCCGGCCTGCCAGGGCCCACAAGATTCCTTTGGATGATTTTCGCTAAGGACCAGGCTCTCCAAGCCTGGCGAGCTTCGCGAGGACTTTTCCCTCGGGAAGGGTTTTTTCTCCTCGCCAAGGATTCTCTCCCTTGGCGAGGGATCGCAACTCGACAAGGCATCTCCGACGCCGCCCGCAATTCTGCTAAGGACCAAGCTGAAGGGCTCAGCGAGGCTTTTCGCCTCGCGAAGCTCTTTCCTCGTGAAGCAATCTCTGCCCCCGCAGCAGAGTGCACATGGGCTCTGCACCGTATGCAGAGTGACGCGCGTGCCTATGCGCGATGACAACGACACCGCAGTTGCTGTTTCCATGTATAAAGCAGTCAACAAAGCGGAGCCAAGCAAAGCGGACAACGAGTATTGCCTCTTTGGTGATAAGGGAACAGTCTGCAGCTACGCTCCAAGGACGACGTCACCGTGGGTCACCTCCCACCTCGGCAAGCGCCAGCCCACTGTCCAGCTGGTCGGTGCCCCTTTTCAGCTTTGGTGACGCCGTTCCCCTGCCGTGGACCGCGTCCACGAGCTTTACCTTTATGGTGGACTTCACCTTTACGGTGCACCGCGCCTCCTCCTTCGTCGCCATGTGGTAGCCCTTCCCGCCCAAATGTTTGGGCAGAAGAGGTCCAGGACGCCTATAAAAGGAGAAGGGGTGCGCCCAAGCAAAGGGTTCGGTCCAAGAATCCTGAGCCTAAACCCTAGATCTGAAGACTAGCAAGTAGCCATTGTTAGCCACCTCGAGCTCGACAAGCTCTCCTTGTACTGTGAACTCTCCAAGCAGTGCAATACACCAAAGCAGGACGTAGGGGTTTTACCTCCACAAGAGGGCCCTGAACCTGGGTAAGACCGAGTGTTCCCTTTCTGCAGTGCTGTCCCGCAGCGAGTCCGACGAGCACCGTCGCCGGAGCACGTTGAGGGTTGTTTGATTCCGTGTTCAGCCCCTTACTCGATCCTTCTCGAGACACCCCCAGTTCCTGGGACAGTTCTCCGACAACTGTCAATAGAATGGATAGTTTGTCATTCAAACCATTTAGGAACCTTTCTTTCCTCTTAGTATCTGTATCAACATCATCCGGTGCGTAGCGTGCCAGATTATTGAACTCGTTCATGTACTCTATAATATTTCGGTCATCTTGTCGGAGCTCGTAAAATTCTTCCCTCTTCAGTTTCATCACTCCAGATGAAATATGTGCAGCACGGAAACCTTCTTGGAACAAATCCCATGTCATCTCTTCAATGGGATTTGTGATCTTGTAGCTGTCCCACCAGTCTGCTATAGGTCCTTCTAGTAGATGTGCCGCAAATCTAACCTTCTCAGCATCTGTGCATCCGATGGTCACTAAATCTTTATTCACTGAACGAAGCCAATCATCAGCCAAAATAGGTTCTGCAGTTCTTGAAAACTTTCCTGGTCGAAGCTTCAAGAATCTGATCAGCATATCCACTTGAGGAAGAGGTGGTGCCGGAATGTTCTTGTTATCTTCTTGGTTTTGGGTCACTAACTGATTCAACTGTTTCTGTGCATGTATTAACTGTTGTAGTGTGGGCATCACAGGGGTTTTGGATTTTGGCTGGGGCATCTGCTTAATTTAGCATGGATGAGTAGAGATAGAAGGAGTCTAAAAGAGGAACCTACCCAAACACAACAGATCAAGGCAATTCATATTACAAACAACAACTAGCAAGCATCAAGCAACTTGGTTCAAACACAAACAAACAACCCATTATTACCATAACAAGTAGGTTGGTATGATCAATACACTATCACGATATCGTCATTCTAACCAAGGTAACTAAGTGGTGGTCTCATCTATCTCTTTCTTGAATTTCCTCAATTTCTTCTTTGACCTTCAATGTAGTGGAACTGTCTTGTGGGGATCTTCATCGGTCTGACATCAGTTGAGTTGTATCCACCAATAAGGGTCATTTCAAATGAGGAAAGATGTCTTAGAAGATGAGTAGTAGACGAGAGTATGAGAAAAAGATAAAATGTGAATACTTTCTTTTTATGAAAATAGAATAAAATAAATTTTCAATTCTAGGTCTTTTCTAATTCTAATCCAAACCTAGGGTTTCGAACCTACATGCAACACAATGCTCTGATACCATCTGTAGCGATCCTTCCCTTTTAAAATAGGCCAAGATCCCTGTGTTATTGTGCTAGTCCCTGGATCGAATAGCTAGCACCACAGTTTATGATGAAGTATCATACATTGCATCAAAATTCTATTACAACGTATGATCCAGAAAAATAAACATTACAAATTGCATAGCCAAAGGCTAGCATGTTACAAAGTTCTGCAGCGGAAAACATATAATAGCATGGAGCCTCATCATCATCATGTGCCACAGGCAGACATGTTGGTTGCAGATTCGAAACCCGAAAGCGTTCCTTACTCGTCATCAGAACAACCTGCATCGGTAAAAACGTTGCAGCCAAAAATTGGTCAGAACCATTGGAATGGATCTGGCAAGGGATACTTGTGGACTCATAAAGGCAAACTCCTAATATCTATATTCATATTTGGCTGGTGGAGTTCAAGGCTATTTTGCGTAAAGCCAACTTTATCCTATCTCTTCAAAACATTTCTTCAACATCTAAAAATGAGACAAGTATGGAATGAAAACCATTGTCCCTTCTACTCTTGTTCATACTTCAAATTTTACTTGAGAAATTGGATGTTGAGATTCTCCATTGACATCCTTGTTCAGCTGCTCAAAATTGTCCGTAACCGGGGACACGGCTATGATCATAGTTTTACACTCTCGAGAGGTTGTGCACGTTCACCACTTGACTCAATCAACCCATTCTGTCCTTGACCCTCATGTAGTGAAAAGGAAAGGAGAAGATTGAGACGAGACCTTTGGGAAATGTTCCCCGGTTCCTCTGGGCAGACCCATACAAGACAACATCCACTGAGAACTGCCGGAATCGGGGCCTATAACTTACTTAGTCAAGGCAGAGCCATAATACCAAGTGGCTGCACTGGAAGCAATCTTCACACGGAGTAACTTCAAATCTCTTTGTTCCTGGGTGGCCGTCCACAAGTGAGCATCTCGGGTGAAAACAACCATAGAAATGGCCCCGAGTAGCCACTCAACTATAAACCTTCGTCAACATACCACATCCAGCCAGGTGATTTGTTAACTTAGTAGAATTTTCATTACCAACTTTTATAAAACACTTTCTCAGCGTAGCAATGCTAATATCTACTAAGTTATTATATAGGTACTAGACACTTAGGATTATTTGGAGTAATACTAAAAAGGTCTAGCATAGCATAGTAATAAAAACTGACATGCAATTCTACTTAGAAAATTAAACTACAATGCATATCAAAATACTTAGGAAATTTATGCAGTGAGCATCACTTAACTTAGAATGTTGTCGTTGCTCACAATCTCTTTTCAACGTAAGATGATACTCTCCGTTCAATCTAAACAATATAAACAAACAACAAAGACAACAATACAACAATCAATAAAACAAGCATAACAATAAACATGGACAACAGCAAAACAAAAGGGTTGGTGGTCCAAGTTCAACACATGATCCAATATGCAAAAAGAATCAATGCATTAGGGTTTGTGGTTTTCCATTGAGGTTCAAAGGATGGTCTAAAGTCAAAAATAGGTTTGTAGGGTGGCTCAAAGGTTCTAATGTTTGGTTTTGGTCTCTATGGACAGAAGCAAATATTTGGGTATTTTTCTAATAAGAAAACAAGTCAAAAAGATTTATAGAATTTAAACTATATCAAAAATACTCAAATTGAGCCTCTGATTTTTAAATCAACAAAATAATGCTCAAAAATATTTTATAACCGAGGAACTATATTGGACATATTATAAGGTTTCTAAAACTATTTTTCTTGCAATTTTTGGACTTAGAGAAATAAATTTATGTCAAAATTACTCAAATCACACATTTGAAATTTGAATAATTTAAACTAACTCAAAACAGAAAAATAAAATGCCAGAATGATTCTACAGATTCCAAGGATTTCAAATATATAAAAATATTTGAATTTGGCCAAACCAATAAAAAGATATGATAGATCTAAGTTATAGGGGCTTTTCTGTAAAACTGCCATTTAATTCTAATTCGGGAAATTCACAGAAATTCCCTGGCTGACTGGATGCTGACTGGTGCTGACTAGGTGACGACGTGGCGCTGACTGGGCTGCCACGTTGGCGTACCGGTTCAGTTAAAAAGATCTAATCGTGACCCTTAGATCTAGACCGGAGGGCTCTAGATCTAGGGTTTATACCTGCGGTGGCGCAGGTCACCGGAGGCGAGGTAGACGGCGGCGGGCGGCTCGGCCGTGGATGTTCTGCATGCTCCGGTGGCGGCCTGGACTCGGGAAGGGGACGACGAGGAGCAGTGCGACACGAAGAAGTCGATGGAGTGCTCGGCGTGCTCGGGTGCGTCCTGTCGCGGCGTGGAGGAGTGGTCGGAGATGGTACGGGCGCCGGTGTGCTCCTGTCGAGGATGCCCGCGTCGATTGGCTGTGGGGAAAAAGAAATGGAGGGGTCAGCGAGGTGCTTCACGGCAAGGGGAGGAGGATGGTACAGGAGAGGCGGCGCGGGGCTCACTGTGGCGGCCGGAATCGGGAAAAGACGGCGGCGGCCGAGGCGGTCAACGGCGAGCAAAATTGCCGGCCTGGCAGCGAGGAATGGGGAGGGAGCAAGGGGAAAAGGAGAGGAACTCGGGGGCTACTTATAGGGCGAAAGATGGCAAGGAAATAAGGCCTCAATCGCCTGCAATCAAGCGCGAGGATCTCAGCCGGTAATGGCGTGGTTGCAGTTTGAAGACGATGACGTCAGCATGACATCATCCCTTCCTTTTTTTTCTGTTTTCTTTTCCAGATTTTGAAATAATGCTCCAAATCAAGGCAAATAAATCTATAAAAATTTGTAAAATCCAAAATAGTCATTTTAAGCACTTTGGAACTTTTTCCATAATTTTTCAAAGTTTGAAAATTTCAAATTTTTGCATAAAGGCTTATTTGGCACCTTTATGTTATTTTATAAAATAGGGTTTTATAAATTATTTTTGAATTCAAATAAAATCCAGAAAATTAGTATGAGAAATATCATTCAAAATGGTAAACTCAATAAAATGATTTGGGATAAAACATTTTATTTAAATAGAGTTTGAATAATCCTTTAAACACAAAAACCCATTTTAAACATGGGTTTTATAAATATCCAAATAAATATTTTACTTCCAAATCTTTAAATCTTGAAATAGGAGGATAAAAGAATATTTATAATAATAACCCCTTTGAAGAAAATCAAAATAATCTTCAATAAAGGTTTTTTCTTGATTTTTGGAGACTTTATTTATTTAATAATAAAAGTTTTAAATTTTTGTGATTTTTAAAACATTCCAAAATTTGGGATGTTACAGCCTAATAATCCCTAAGATAGATAAAGTCTAAAATAAAATGGATATCAAATCTTTCTAGTTGTTATCTTGTTTGATTTTTGTGGTTGTGGAATGGTGTGCTTATGTTGTGTTACTTTTATCTTATAGCTTGAACGGAGAGCTACGAGCTACGTTGAAAAAGAGTGTGTGAGCTACGACAAATTCCAAAAGGCAAGTGCATACACCCTTTCATGAAAGACCTACTATTTTATTATATATGCATTGTAGACTATTTCAGTAGTATGCATGATAGGTGTACTACTATATTGCTATGCAGACCTGTTTAGTATACCTCCCTTTATTCCTGTTGATTTAGGAACCCATTCACTTGGTAGAAGTTAGAACTGCAATGCTGAAATGTTTTATTGTAGTGCGAAAGGATAAAAACTCTACTAAGTTAATGAACTACCTGGGTGGCAATTGGTTTTGCTCTACTGGTGGTTTAAAGTTGAGTGGCTGCTCAGGCCCAGTTCTGCGGGTACCTGAGTACGTGCACTTGTGAACAGCCACCCAGGAACAAAGGGATTTAAGTCGCTCCAAATTTAGATTGCTTCCAGTGCAGCCACTTGGTATTATGGCTCTGCCTTGACTAAGTAAGTTCTAGGAACCTGATTCCGGCAGTTCTCAGCGGATGAATGTCTTGTATGGGTCTGCCTGATGAACAGGGGACTGGTTCCCAAAGGTCTCGTCTTCATCTTCACCTTTCCTTTTCACTTCAAGAAGGTCAAGGACAGAATGGGTTGATGAAGTCTCGTGGTGAAAGTGCACAACCTCTCGAGAGTGTAAAACTATGATCATAGTCGTGTCCCCGGTTACGGACAATTCTGAGCAGCTGGACAAGGATGTCGATGGAAAATCTCCTCATTCCAATTTCATAAATAAAATTTGATGGGTGAACAAGAGTAGAAGAGACACTGGTTTTCATGCCGGTTCGTCTTATAGATAGTCGAGAAATGAAAAAGCTTTACGAAAAGTAGGACAAAATTGGCTTTATGCAATAGCCTTCAACTCCACCAGCCAGATATGCATATAGATTTAGACTTGCCATTTTATATTCCACAAAAGTATCACTTGCCAACCTGTCACAAGGTATTGACCCAAATTCCCTGGGCTGCAACGTTAATGTTGCAGGTTTTTACGATGACACGTGAGGAGGTCTACCTTTCGAGCTTGCAACCAACATGTATGCCAGTGGCACATGAAGATGATGAAGCTCTCTGTGCTACTTATGTTTCCGCTACCAAACTTTGCATTCAAGCTAGCATTTGTCTATGCAATTTGTAAAGAATATTTTATTTATGGATCTCGCGATGTAATAATTATTTGACATTGATGCATGGTATTACATCTATTTGTGAATTGCTATCCATACTCGATCCAGGGATTAACATATTTCACAGAATGTCATTGCTTTTCTAAGCAAGGGCGCTATAGTTAGACAGATCCAATATGAGTTAGACAGACAGAAGCTAGAAAGCTCTCTAATAACACCAATCCCGTAGTCGCCGTGACGTGGGGTTACCATGGCAAATCCCTCGGATAGCATCCTTGGGTTTCGTATAGAGGGAGAAGTTGGCGCGCTAGTAGTGTCGGACGGCTGACAAGCGAGGATTTGCCCAGGTTCGGCCCCTCATTGTGAGGTAAAGACCTACGTCCTGCTTGTCTGATCCGTATTGCTCATGACGATTACAAGGTGGCCCGGAGGCTATGGTGGTGGAGATTGGATCTCATCTATGTTGCCGCCGGTGGCGGGTGTGGCGTCTCCCGTATCCCTAAAGGGTGCCCCTGCCTGGCTTTATATATGCAACCAAGTAGGGTTTACATGAGTTGTCTTGTACTCCAAGTTGTTGTCAGCACAGTGGAAACCAGGGTACCACGGGCCGGCCTGCCAGGATCCATAAGATTCTTCAGAAGATTTCGCTAAGGACTAGGCTCTCCAAGCCTGGTGAGCCTCGCGAGGGTTTTTCCTCGCGAGGGGCCTTTTCTCCTCGTCGAGGGTTTTCTCCCTTGGCGAGGGACCTCTCCTCGAGAGGGTGTCTCGGACGCCTCCAGCAATTCTGCTAAGGATCACGCCGAAAGGCTCGGCGAGGCCTTTTGCCTCGCGAGGCTTCCTTCCTCTCGAAGCCAGCTCTGCCTCCGCGCAGAGCGCACATGGGCTCTGCGCCCATGTGCAGAGTGATGACCGCGCCAGCGCGCGATGACAGCAGCGCCGTAGTTGTCGTTTCCATGTATAAAGGAGTCAACAAAGTAGCGCCAAGCAAAGCGGACAACGAGTATTGCCGCTCTGGTGATAAGGGAACCGTCTGCAGCTACGCTCAAAGGGCGACGTCACCGTGGGACCCGTTCCACCTCCGTAATGCCAGCCCACCGTCCTGGCTGGCCGGTGCCCCTTTTCAGCTTTGGTGACGCCACTCCCCTGCCGTGGACCGCGTCCATGTCCTTCACCTTTATGGTAGACTCCACCTTTTTGGTGCACCGCGCCTCCTCCTTCGTCGCCATGTGGTAGCCCTTCCCGCCCAAATGTTTGGGCGGAAGCGGCCCGAGACACCTATAAAATGAGGAGGAGCCCGTTCGGGCAAATGGTTCGATCTTTGGTAGGCATTCTGGGTTCACAAGTTCACCATCTTGGAGCTCAGACAAAACCCTAGCCATTGTAGTCACCTCGAGCTCGCCAAGCTCACCCTGTACTAAAACCTCTCCAAGCAAGTGCAATACAACTCGAAGCAGGACGTAGGGGTTTTACCTCACCTAGAGGGCCCTGAACCTGGGTAATACCGCGCGTTCCTCTCTGCAGTGCTTCCCCGCAGCGATCCGACGAGCACCACCGCCGGAGCACGTTGAGGGTTGTTTGATTCCGTATTGAGCCCCTTACTCGATCCTTCGTGAGACACACCCAGTTCCTGGGACAGTTCTCCGACATTTGGCACGGCAGGTAGGGGGCTGAGGCGCATCTCCAACCTCGACACCACCATGGCCGCCTCTCGCGCCGAACGACTCGCTCGCCGGACGGCTAGTGCCGCCACCGCTCCTCCTGCCGGCCGCCCGCGCGGCCGCGCGCGTGGGAGTGCTGCTCCGGAGCGCCACGTCGACCCCGAGTCCCGCATCGAGCACCCAGAGGACGACGACATCGACCATGCCGAGGATGACCTCGGCGAAGAGGAGGCCTCCTCTCTGCACCCGTTGCAGGACCATGCTGCTTCTTCCCTGGGCCGCCCTGCGCCCAGCCCGGCGACTGCGCTTCTCATCGCGCAGGAGCTGCTGTAGTACCGCCCCACGCTGGAAGCCCAGGAGGCCTGGCTCAACCGCGTCTCCGAGCTCATCGGCGCCACTCGCGCCGCCGCTCCTGCACCGTCTCGCTCGCTGGTCCTCTCCGCCCTGGCAGGGGACGTGGCGCACGGCGCGCCTCATGCTCCCACGATTCCTCCTCGTCACCCCGCGCCCGCTCCCGCTCTAGCTCCGCTGGCTCCACCGCAGCCTGCTCCTGGGGGTCCTCCTCGCGGCAACCGCGCCGCGTCACACACGTCGTCGCCGCACGACTGCCAGATCGTGTAGCGGGCCCCACAGGACGCACGCGTGAGCATTGAGCGTCACCAAGATCGCCACAACCACGCCGTACATGACGTCGCCACCGCAGGGCGCCATCTCCGCGCCACCCTCGCCAACGGCACGGTCACCTACGGCACGACGGCCGCGTTCACTCGCAGCCTCCGTCGCGTCGTCTAGCCGGTCAAGTTCCGGCCGGATCTTCCTCCCCGCTATGACGGCAAGAACAACCCCCTGGAGTTCCTGCAGCTCTACACTCTGGCCATCCAGGCCGTCGGGGGCGACGACAAGGTCATGGCGAACTGGTTCCCCATGGCCCTCAAGGACTCCGCGTCCTCATGGCTCACCAACCTCCCCGCCGAGTCCATCAACACCTGGGAGGACCTCTGCTGGTGCTTCGTCGTCAACTTCAAGGGCATATACGAGCGCGGCCTCACGTACAACGACCTCCGCGCCGTGCATCATAAGCCTGGCGAGACCCTCCGCAAGTACATCCAGCATTTCAGCCAAGTGCGCAACAAAATCCCCAACGCCACCGACGCCCAGGTCATTTCGGCCTTCCAGGCTGGGGTCACGGATGTACGGATGCTCGAGAAGCTTGGCATCCATGACAACATCACCACCGTCGTCAAGCTTTTCGACTTGGCGGACAAGTGCGCCAAGGCCGAGGAGGGCCGCTTGTTTGTCAAGAACGAGCCAGGGGACCCCACAGAGGGGTCCAAGAAGAAGAAGAAGTCCACCGAGAAGCGCAAGACCACTGCGGTCCTTGCGGCTGAACCTGACGCTAAGCAGCCTCGCCAAGCTGCCACTCCAGCCGCAGGACCCGAGAAGAAGGACGATCGCCCTTTCTGCATCTACCACAACAGGCATTCCCACGCCACCGAGGAC
Source organism: Puccinellia tenuiflora (assembly GCA_012064385.1). Taxonomy (NCBI): domain Eukaryota; kingdom Viridiplantae; phylum Streptophyta; class Magnoliopsida; order Poales; family Poaceae; genus Puccinellia; species Puccinellia tenuiflora. The sequence goes on along the minus strand of QRDG01000500.1, from coordinate 4,408,767 downwards.
TGCTACAACCTCAAGAGGCTTCGTGTAACATCCCAAATTTATAATAAGAATTTAACAAGACCCAAAATTCAGAACCAACAAAAACTTTTTGAAATACTTCATTATTGATTGTGTTTTTCTGTATATTGTTCTGTTTGACCTTGTGTGACTTGATGTATATGCTTGTTTGACTGGTAAATATCAACCCAAGAATCCAACCAAGATAAAAACATATTAAACTTTGGTGATCATGTTATGACAAGAGTAAATTCCATATATCTTTTCCAATCTTATTTTGGCCAAAGTTTATTTCAATGATATTTGATTTCAGCAACAAATAAAATACCCTTTAGTTGAGAAAGTAAAAGTATTTCCAAAATTATGTGTTCCCAAAAATATGGAGATCTATATGTTATCTCCTATCTAAAGCCAACCATGATATTTTGCATGTATATGCAACTCCCATTTTATAAGCTCTGATTTCCACTCCATTTGAAAACAACACTAGTGGGAAGTATATTACCCCACCTGTTTCCTTTCTAAAACCATTTTGAAAACAATTAACTTATGAGCTGAGACTTTTATTTAAAACATCATCTTGTAATAATTGAGTGTGATCATTTATACAAAATAATATTATTAATCATGGAAATGGTGGTGTGATTAATTCATGTGGTCTGAATTGTGTGGTCATGGTTGTGATGTGAATATTTCTTGTGTTTTATTCATTGATTGTGTGTTTGCTTGATAAATAAAAATAAGAAGAAAATTAAGTGTCACATGAATTAATAAGACCTATAATAACAAGGGTCACATGAAATAATAAGAATTATTTCATTCCCACAATTTCTTTTACCCAAAATGGGATCTCCATTTTTGGTAACCACTTAAACAAATTTGAACACCATCACCAATGCCTATCACCACAGCATTTTGCACACTTCCACCTCATATTTTTCTTTAGCATTAAGATGCCTAATAGTTGCAAATAGTGCAACATGGTGCCCTATACCCTATATTCAAAAGGCACCCCAAACTTGCTCCCTTGCTGTCCCCAACTTGTCCAGCAGCTCACCAACACTCCCCTGCACGTTCTGGACAAGGTCCCAACACCCCCATGCCCTAAACCCTAGCCCTAAGCATCCATGCCATGGACATGGCCATCACCACGGCCACTTGGCAAACCAGCACCAAACCTGAGAACCACCACGTCCTGGAGCTTGCCCTTGCTCCCTAGAAGCACCACAGGTCGACCACGTAGCTCCTGGCCCCTCACTTTGCCTGCACTCGCCGTTGCACCGCCGCCCGACACCCTGTCGAACACCCTGCGTGCGCATCTTACCGCGACCACCACCGCCCGACCAGCGCGCGCCCGAGCCGGCCCCGACCGCCACGGCATGCGCCACTCACCCTACTACCCCCCAGACACGGCCCCTTGCCGTTTCTCGCCCCGCTCGTCGCCGACCAAGCTCGCCCGCACGCCGCCCGTGCACGCACGCGCCTCTCCCTTGCCGGCCACGAAACCGAGCCGCTCTGGCCTATATAAGCCCTCCCTGGGCTCTACCCAGCACCACACCACTCCACCACTCCCTCTCCTTCACCTAGAAGCCGCAGGAGCAGCAGAGGAGGAGGCGGAGCTCCACTCCGAGCTGCACGGCCGCCGGCGCCGTGCCGCCGCTGTGGTGGCTCTCCGGCGCCGCCGCCGCCACCTAGCCGCCGCCCAGGACCGCCGCCGTCGCCCCCAAGCCGCCCCCGAGCCTCTCGCCGCCGGCAGGTGCTGCCCCGGCTACCCTCTCTCTCTCCCACGTCCTCTGCCGTCGGGCTGAGGAAGATGGCCGTGGGCCGTCGATCGTGAGATCAACGGTCCTGGTTGATTCCCGCCCGTTTTAATTTTTCAGAAAACTGCTAAGTCCTGAGGAAACAGATTCGGTTAGCCAACTTTGCATGCATTTCCTGAGAAATCTGCTCCACCAAAATTTGAAATCTTTGCATGGTTAGAAACAAAAAGTTACATAGATTCAGATGCAACTTTTATATTTCCAAAATAATGAGTTTAGCACAATGGAATCATGAGGCAAAGTATCTATGTTCTGTCTGTTTTCAGAAACTTCTGAAAACAGATTACTGCTTAGGTTTTTGATCCAATCATAGAAATTAATCTTGATTTATTTGGATGTTAGTAGTGGCATGTCATGTTAGTATTGTTAGAGTACTGACATGACCAAGTGGTGTGACCTCAAAATAAAATTTTATACAGAAGATATAATCTGAGGAAATTGGCTATACAATATTTCAGCCACATGAAATAACAGGGATAGCCATTTCCCATACAAGTTTCTATTTTATCCAGAGGCCTAAAAATAGCAAACTAAAATGTTATAGCTATTATAACATGCCATCTTCACATTGATGCAGGACATGATCATGCAGGGTAATTCCCTGATTCAAAATTAAAATGACAAATGTGCTAATCGATAAACTTAAAATAGGGAAATTTCTCTGTCAGAAATTTGATTAGAACTTTGAAATTCAATATCTTGAGATCTAGGAGTCTAAAAATAGCAAATAAAAATGTTCTGGAAAGCTTATGAAATTATCTAACTAACTAAAGTGGTTTCACCCCATTTAGGTTATTAAATAAATAATGATAATCAAAATGCCACAGAAGGTATAAAATATAAACTTGTTTGTTTCTGATACTCTACTAATCCAAATGAGGTCAAACCAATTTTTTTAGCTCACATTTAAGAAATACTAACTACCCCTAAAAGGATTTAATTTTTGATTACAATTAACTTGAGTTGTAGCAGAAACAAGAAAACCAACATTCGGGATTAAAACATTTATACAGAGAGTTTAATAACTCAAATTGAAATAAATCCAATTGGGTTGTTTCCTATAAATCAGTGGCTATCTGTAGAATTTTAATTCACATTTTTGTGACCAAGATAACAAAAGTTATGTAATTAAACATGCACCACTAGTTTCTGCCATATTTAAGACCTAATTAAATAATAGATAATTAAATTAAATTGAAATCAAATTGTGTTGCTTTGTGAGTGCAGTAGCTATGTGTGATGTTTGAGAATTGTTGTGAAGCTTGATTGAGTGGTTTAGAAATAGTATGTGTTGCTTGTTTATTCTGATGATTAGAGTATTTTGTGTGATTAATATAATTGCCTTGTTTGATAACTTGGTTGTCTTTAAGATGAGTACTAGCTTGGGTATCTAGTAATATCTCTACCTTAGCTTGGTAAGGAGAATAATAAGTGGCTTAACTTTTGTCTGAAGTATTTCCTGTTTAAATAAAGATGCTTAATCACAACTTTAACCATATTTTTATAAACATGAGTAGTGAGGTGACTGCCAAACTTGTTTGTTAACTAATAGTTTTCCATCATGATTGTTGTTTGTTAGTAATTGCTTGATGATTGTTGTTGGAGTGACCTACTGTGTGTTGATTGTGTTCTTTCCTTTTTGCGACGCTAGATATAAACGCTACCTGGGTGATATTGGAAAGGATTTATTGGAGAAGGATCAGAGTTTATTTCTTTGATCAGTGAGGAGAAGTCCAGGGACATTATGCTGACAACAGGCAAGGTACTTCGCTGAGCTTGCATTTACATACCTCTAATTTAATCACATGCAAGTTCCTAAAGTAGTGGTATTGATTTTCTGAAAAGCCTTTTCACAAAGGATATGAAAACTGCTTCACCACCCTATGTAGAATGTAGAGTAGACACCTAAAACTATAGGATGGGAAAAACATGATTTATTCCAAACTCCTTTTTAAAGTACCTAGTTGATGATGAAATGCCGAGTTATCGGTGTTAAAGTGAAGAAGTGATAAAGGGAGTTGTTTATGAAAAATGCACATTGTGTCATAGTACCATGACGACCAGCCGATAACCTGTGCGACCACATCTACCCAAATATGGGGACGGGCGTAGTCATATAATTTGCTCGTGTTAGTACTGGATACCTCATCGACGGAGACGACTCCGTTATGCATGAGGGGATGAGCATGGCGACTCTAACCCCTGACCCGGGTCCTGGCAATCTGAGGGATTGAGGGATTGAAGGTCTACCTTTGGGCCGCCGGATAAAACTACGAGTCCTTACATCTAGGTTCCTTGACGGAGGATCCTGTACTAGGTGTTGAAGGAATGGTGAAATCGTAAGGGCAGGATCCTATACTAGCATGAGCAAAGGAAAGGCTATGGCCGGTGGTTCAACTTCGCATACACCTTGTATGGCGGGACGTGGCAGACACGATGAGCTACCGGATGGGTGTGGGAAAAGCGTGCTACCTCTGCAGAGGGTAAAAACTATTCGAATAGCCGAGTCCTCGGATATGGACAGTTGGGAGGCTGTACTAGACTATGTGCAAGTTTTGGAAAAAGGTTTGAGATTTGAAAGAGAAAATGATGTGAAGGATGTTTTATGCAACTATGCCAATGTGCTGGTATGAGTTGTTGGAAATAATTGGACCATGATGAGACATGGTCGGGAAAAAGGAGGAGTTTTGGATAAATAAGCAAAATGGTGATTTTCCGGGAAAAACATTTTTAAAAAGGGACTTCTTATTTTAACAAACAGCTATTCTTCGGGAAAAATGTTTTAAAAGAAAACTCCTTACAAAGACAGTTTTAGGGAAAAAAAAAAGAATCTAAAGCCTTCTTTTCGTTTTCTTTAACAAAGGCTATAGATATTTTGAAAAATATACAAGGTTTATGAAAAGTTATAAAATTTCTCTTATTTTACTTCAACCAAAGTTATAGAGTTTTCAGACAAAGTTTTATTAAACAAAAGTCTATCCTTCTCTTTTCAACAAAGATATAGAGGTCTTTTTCAACAGAGATATAGAGATAGAGTAATAACTAAAAGTGCTATAGGAAACAACTTAAAACTGGTGCATACTCAGTAGAGGAGTAGTTTGCGAGTACAATCCCCATTGTACTCATATTGGTTTCGTCCCTGGCTATTGTCTTAGCCAGATTTTAAGGAAGAGTAGCTTGAAGGAGGAGAAGGAATGACGTCAATGCGAGCTAGGGCGCTTCCCAGTCAGTTGCCTGTAGGGTTAAGGCGAACGACTTGGGCTCCACGTTGTTTGTTGATTCCCGCTGCAAGTACCTATTGAAGATTATGACTTCAATCAAGTAAGTATATTCCTTCGGTAATTATGGATGTTCCTTGATTACCAGTTTGATTGTGCTCAGCGACACACTGATCATGGGATCGCTGATGTAGGCACAAGGGTATTTCGGACAACTAGTCCGGGGTCCCCACAGACTTGGTATCAGAGCCATCCTGACTGTAGGAGACCTTAGTTAGCATGGACGTTAGTTAGGAAAGCAAATACTTTTGTTAAAAAAAATTTCTACCAAAATATATTTTATCTAGAGGAGCCCTAAAATGGCTTCGCTCTTCTCATCTCCTCAAATATTTCAGCGTCTTACCCCTCTATTTTAAGATTTTTCAAGGAATCTTCTGTTATCTCTTACCCGTTCAAAACCAAGAGTATACTTGACGATGAACCCAAGTGAGACCTAATTAGTTAGCACCCACAAGAAGAAGGTTCCATCCCAAATCCTCGACATTCAACATCAGGGTGATTGACTTGCAAATGCCAAGATCGTCAGTGTCAACAAAGCAACAAACCTCCGAAGACCTCAGCTCAACATCAACAATTCTACTCAAGTGCAACTCCGACGATCTCAATTTCTCCAGTGGAAGACTAAGGCGATAAAATGAAGACTTCACCAACCATGTTCGACAAAGACCCCTAGGAAAAACTCATGATAGGAACTTTGGTTACCCCGACTACCACGAGTATTAGACGTCCGTTGGTACTAGACGTACCTTGTGTGCACCTTGCTTGTGTGAACTCTGCTTGTGTGTTGTTTGTGAGATGGAAAAGGAGTTTTGATAAAAAGGAAAGTTTAGTTTCCCTTTTGCCACCTAACAAAAAAAAAGGAACAATTTTTAACTCTTTGCCATAGTTGTACCTTGTTGCGGATGTAAACCCGCCAAGGAAAATCTTTCTAAACTAATTTTCCCTCTCATCTCAAGATCTGACCGTTCCGCAAGATACAAAAGACCCCCAATCCTTAGCCAAATAGCCGGAAAAGTTTTGTAACCTAACCGGCAAGTCAGACCATGGACTTCATGCACCATCTGGAGCAAGTGCGTCAAGATCTTGAAGGAAACTGCAATTGCACGCCAACCTCGTAAAGACGTGAGGCTCACTTCACAAAATTAACTTGTGAAATTACAAGAGTACTACACCAATTTATCGTATCTAACTTAGGATAGCAACTGACTCAAGTCCATGATAGTACCAACTAATCTTCTAGGACCACAAACCTTGACGTGAAACGAGGACCTAAGGAGACTCATTTAGAATAGGTAACTAGAGGAACTCAAGGAGTGCATAAGAGTTTCTATGAAGATTCGAGCTCAGAGACCGACGGTAATGATGGGTTTCAAAGAGGATCATGAACCTACCCGCTTGACGAACAGTTAGTAGCACCTTAATCTCTTGCGCTAACCTTGCTAGGTTGACTCACCTAAATTGTCCCATGAAATAAAACTAACTCCTACCTATCACCGCAAACTTGGGAAAGATGGATGAGAACCCTAGCCTGCCGCTGATTTTCTGAAGATTATATGAAGCCTCAAGCACAAGACCCATCCAAGAGAGATTGCCACTAACCAACCCGAAGGAAACCAACTTTAAAGATCGTCAACATGGGGTTACCCCAGGGAAAGGACGCCATTGACGCCATCTGCCGAACAACAATCCTAGTTCAACCCGGCTCAACTAATCGAAACAATAAAGACAAAAGTACCTGTTTGGAAAATAACTGGTGCGAAGGTTCTTCACTAACCTTTCTAAGGTCCATTAAGTCGTGACTTTTTGACAAACTTACCAAATTCTAGATTAACATCTGACCCCAGTTTGTGACGGTACTAACTGGCCTTATCTAACAGCGAGTTTAACAAAAAGAGAGGTGATATAGAAAGAATCACATATAGTTGGTAGTGAGAAGATCGCCGTCATCAAGGCCGAAGTCGATCAATACTGAAGACCATCTGTGCAGAATGGAACCAGGAAGCAAGCACCATCGACGCTACCTATCGAGAAAATCATCCTTTTCAACCTGGCTCGACCAATCACACCGAAGGAGGATTCAAGAAGGCACGAACATCGACTGCTGACATGAAGCTCTTTCTCTAACTTTTAAGGTTAACTGAGAACGCGATCCTTGCACCCTCGTAAAATAGCAGACCAAGCCTCCTACTCAGGACACTCAAACTGACTTTTAGATTCCTCCGGAAGCTCGATAATCTAGACTGTACTTCTTACGATTATTACCAACACTTCATGAAGCCCACGAACCAAGAAAGTCAGCAATGAAGTTCCTCCTTTACTCAGCTGAAGAAGGACAAGCCTGAAGACCAATAACCAATGGAATACCCAGAAGAATCAAACGACGTAAGCACCTGCTGTGGACAACATCAACCACTAGGCAAGTCCAAATGAATTTAGACGTTTATAACATCCTTTTTCTAACTAGAAACCGGAGAGAGTCAAGTACGCAAACTTGGCGCATCCTGAAAACCATGCGTCTCTTCCTGCAACCCTCGTAAGGTGACAATATCAGGAAGTGATATCTGCACCAACCCCAAGCACCAAGGATTGACAACCGAGACGAAGATCGTCAAGCTACTCAAAAAGGATAATGCCTCCAAGTCAACTCCGGCTACAAACTTCAGTAAGACCGATTAAAAACCCCTTTCAAGGGGGGAAGACCTGTAGTAGGTAGACCAGAAAGTGGTAATAATTAGTTCCTTGCGCCTCAGCCTCGTAGAAACTGGAAACAGCTAAACAAGACTATCCATCCGCATCGATCGTCAAGTCAACCCTATCATCTAGGATATGAACCCATCAGAGAAAATTATCGACAAGAAACGACCTCGCAACATCAATTTGTCAATATCTCACCTGGCAACTTCACTGAAGAAGCATCGACCTCGGAAATATAGCCAGCCCAAAACTCGTGCCCTCGTACTCCCCTGTACCCCCGGGCAAATCTCGGGACGAGATTTATTTTAAGGGGGGAAGGATTTGTAACATCCCAAATTTATAATAAGAATTTAACAAGACCCAAAATTCAGAACCAACAAAAACTTTTTGAAATACTTCATTATTGATTGTGTTTTTCTGTATATTGTTCTGTTTGACCTTGTGTGACTTGATGTATATGCTTGTTTGACTGGTAAATATCAACCCAAGAATCCAACCAAGATAAAAACATATTAAACTTTGGTGATCATGTTATGACAAGAGTAAATTCCATATATCTTTTCCAATCTTATTTTGGCCAAAGTTTATTTCAATGATATTTGATTTCAGCAACAAATAAAATACCCTTTAGTTGAGAAAGTAAAAGTATTTCCAAAATTATGTGTTCCCAAAAATATGGAGATCTATATGTTATCTCCTATCTATTGCCAACCATGATATTTTGCATGTATATGCAACTCCTATTTTATAAACTCTGATTTCCACTCCATTTGAAAACAACACTAGTGGGAAGTATATTACCCCACCTATTTCCTTTCTAAAACCATTTTGAAACAATTAACTTATGAGCTGAGACTTTTATTTAAAACATCATCTTGTAATAATTGAGTGTGATCATTTATACAAAATAATATTATTAATCATGGAAATGGTGGTGTGATTAATTCATGTGGTCTGAATTGTGTGGTCATGGTTGTGATGTGAATATTTCTTGTGTTTTATTCATTGATTGTGTGTTTGCTTGATAAATAAAAATAAGAAGAAAATTAAGTGTCACATGAATTAATAAGACCTATAATAACAAGGTTCACATGAAATAATAAGAATTATTTCATTCCCACAATTTCTTTTACCCAAAATGGGATCTCCATTTTTGGTAACCACTTAAACAAATTTGAACACCATCACCAATGCCTATCACCACAGCATTTTGCACACTTCCACCTCATATTTTTCTTTAGCATTAAGATGCCTAATAGTTGCAAATAGTGCAACATGGTGCCCTATACCCTATATTCAAAAGGCACCCCAAACTTGCTCCCTTGCTGTCCCCAACTTGTCCAGCAGCTCACCAACACTCCCCTGCACGTTCTGGACAAGGTCCCAACACCCCCATGCCCTAAACCCTAGCCCTAAGCATCCATGCCATGGACATGGCCATCACCACGGCCACTTGGCAAACCAGCACCAAACCTGAGAACCACCACGTCCTGGAGCTTGCCCTTGCTCCCTAGAAGCACCACAGGTCGACCACGTAGCTCCTGGCCCCTCACTTTGCCTGCACTCGCCGTTGCACCGCCGCCCGACACCCTGTCGAACACCCTGCGTGCGCATCTTACCGCGACCACCACCGCCCGACCAGCGCGCGCCCGAGCCGGCCCCGACCGCCACGGCGTGCGCCACTCACCCCACTACCCCCCAGACACGGCCCCTTGCCGTTTCTCGCCCCGCTCGTCGCCGACCAAGCTCGCCCGCACGCCGCCCGTGCACGCACGCGCCTCTCCCTTGCCGGCCACGAAACCGAGCCGCTCCGGCCTATATAAGCCCTCCCCTGGGCTCTACCCAGCACCACACCACTCCACCACTCCCTCTCCTTCACCTAGAAGCCGCAGGAGCAGCAGAGGAGGAGCCGGAGCTCCACGCCGAGCTGCACGGCCGCCGGCGCCGTGCCGCCGCTGTGGTGGCTCTCCGGCGCCGCCGCCGCCACCTAGCCGCCGCCCAGGACCGCCGCCGTCGCCCCCAAGCCGCCCCCGAGCCTCTCGCCGCCGGCAGGTGCTGCCCCGGCTACCCTCTCTCTCTCCCACGTCCTCTGCCGTCGGGCTGAGGAAGATGGCCGTGGGCCGTCGATCGTGAGATCAACGGTCCTGGTTGATTCCCGCCCGTTTTAATTTTTCAGAAAACTGCTAAGTCCTGAGGAAACAGATTCGGTTAGCCAACTTTGCATGCATTTCCTGAGAAATCTGCTCCACCAAAATTTGAAATCTTTGCATGGTTAGAAACAACAAGTTACATAGATTCAGATGCAACTTTTATATTTCCAAAATAATGAGTTTAGCACAATGGAATCATGAGGCAAAGAATCTATGTTCTGTCTGTTTTCAGAAACTTCTGAAAACAGATTACTGCTTAGGTTTTTGATCCAATCATAGAAATTAATCTTTATTTATTTGGATGTTAGTAGTGGCATGTCATGTTAGTATTGTTAGAGTACTGACATGACCAAGTGGTGTGACCTCAAAATAAAATTTTATACAGAAGATATAATCTGAGGAAATTTGCTATACAATATTTCAGCCACATGAAATAACAGGGATAGCCATTTCCCATACAAGTTTCTATTTTATCCAGAGGCCTAAAAATAGCAAACTAAAATGTTATAGCTAGTATAACATGCCATTTTCACATTGATGCAGGACATGATCATGCAGGGTAATTCCCTGATTCAAAATTAAAATGACAAATGTGCTAATCGATAAACTTAAAATAGGGAAATTTCTCTGTCAGAAATTTGATTAGAACTTTGAAATTCAATATCTTGAGATCTAGGAGTCTAAAAATAGCAAATGAAAATTTTCTGGAAAGCTTATGAAATTATCTAACTAACTAAAGTGGTTTCACCCCATTTAGATTAATAAATAAATAATGATAATCAAAATGCCACAGAAGGTATAAAACCTAAACTTGTTTGTTTCTGATACTCTACTAATCCAAATGAGGTCAAACCAATTTTGTTAGCTCACATTTAAGAAATACTAATTACCCCTAAAAGGATTTAATTTTTGATTACAATTAACTTGAGTTGTAGCAGAAACAAGAAAACCAACATTCTGGATTAAAACATTTATACAGTGAGTTTAATAACTCAAATTGAAATAAATCCAATTGGGTTGTTTCCTATAAATCAGTGGCTATCTGTAGAATTTTAATTCACATTTTTGTGACCAAGATAACAAAAGTTATGTAATTAAACATGCACCACTAGTTTCTGCCATATTTAAGACCTAATTAAATAATAGATAATTAAATTAAATTGAAATCAAATTGTGTTGCTTTGTATGTGCAGTAGCTATGTGTGATGTTTGAGAATTGTTGTGAAGCTTGATTGAGTGGTTTAGAAATAGTATGTGTTGCTTGTTTATTCTGATGATTAGAGTATTTTGTGTGATTAATATAATTGCCTTGTTTGATAACTTGGTTGTCTTTAAGATGAGTACTAGCTTGGGTATCTAGTAATATCTCTACCTTAGCTTGGTAAGGAGAATAATAAGTGGCTTAACTTTTGTCTGAAGTATTTCCTGTTTAAATAAAGATGCTTAATCACAACTTTAACCATATTTTTATAAACATGAGTAGTGAGGTGACTGCCAAACTTGTTTGTTAACTAATAGTTTTCCATCATGATTGTTGTTTGTTAGTAATTGCTTGATGATTGTTGTTGGAGTGACCTACTGTGTGTTGATTGTGTTCTTTCCTTTTTGCGACGCTAGATATAAACGCTACCTGGGTGATATTGGAAAGGATTTATTGGAGAAGGATCAGAGTTTATTTCTTTGATCAGTGAGGAGAAGTCCAGGGACATTATGCTGACAACAGGCAAGCTACTTCGCTGAGCTTGCATTTACATACCTCTAATTTAATCACATGCAAGTTCCTAAAGTAGTGGTATTGATTTTCTGAAAAGCCTTTTCACAAAGGATATGAAAACTGCTTTACCACCCTATGTAGAATGTAGAGTAGACACCTAAAACTATAGGATGGGAAAAACATGATTTATTCCAAACTCCTTTTTAAAGTACCTAGTTGATGATGAAATGCCGAGTTATCGGTGTTAAAGTGGAGAAGTGATAAAGGGAGTTGTTTATGAAAAATGCACATTGTGTCTTAGTACCATGACGACCAGCCGATAACCTGTGCGACCACATCTACCCAAATATGGGAACGGGCGTAGTCATATAATTTGCTCGTGTTAGTACTGGATACCTCATCGACGGAGACGACTCCGTTATGCATGAGGGGATGAGCATGGCGACTCTAACCCCTGACCCGGGTCCCGGCAATCTGAGGGATTGAAGGTCCACCTTTGGGCCGCCGGATAAAACTACGAGTCCTTACATCTAGGTTCCTTGACGGAGGATCCTGTACTAGGTGTTGAAGGAATGGTGAAATCGTAAGGGCAGGATCCTATACTAGCATGAGCAAAGGAAAGGCTATGGCCGGTGGTTCAACTTCGCATACACCTTGTATGGCGGGACGTGGCAGACACGATGAGCTACCGGATGGGTGTGGGAAAAGCGTGCTACCTCTGCAGAGGGTAAAAACTATTCGAATAGCCGAGTCCTCGGATATGGACAGTTGGGAGGCTGTACTAGACTATGTGCAAGTTTTGGAAAAAGGTTTGAGATTTGAAAGAGAAAATGATGTGAAGGATGTTTTATGCAACTATGCCAATGTGCTAGTATGAGTTGTTGGAAATAATTGGACCATGATGAGACATGGTCGGGAAAAAGGAGGAGTTTTGGATAAATAAGCAAAATGGTGATTTTCCGGGAAAAACGTTTTTAAAAAGGGACTTCTTATTTTAACAAACAGCTATTCTTCGGGAAAAATGTTTTAAAAGAAAACTCCTTACAAAGACAGTTTTAGGGAAAAAAAAAAGAATCTAAAGCCTTCTTTTCGTTTTCTTTAACAAAGGCTATAGATATTTTGAAAAATATACAAGGTTTATGAAAAGTTATAAAATTTCTCTTATTTTACTTCAACCAAAGTTATAGAGTTTTCAGACAAAGTTTTATTAAACAAAAGTCTATCCTTCTCTTTTCAACAAAGATATAGAGGTCTTTTTCAACAGAGATATAGAGATAGAGTAATAACTAAAAGTGCTATAGGAAACAACTTAAAACTGGTGCATACTCAGTAGAGGAGTAGTTTGCGAGTACAATCCCCATTGTACTCATATTGGTTTCGTCCCTGGCTATTGTCTTAGCCAGATTTTAAGGAAGAGTAGCTTGAAGGAGGAGAAGGAATGACGTCAATGCGAGCTAGGGCGCTTCCCAGTCAGTTGCCTGTAGGGTTAAGGCGAACGACTTGGGCTCCACGTTGTTTGTTGATTCCCGCTGCAAGTACCTATTGAAGATTATGACTTCAATCAAGTAAGTATATTCCTTCGGTAATTATGGATGTTCCTTGATTACCAGTTTGATTGTGCTCAGCGACACACTGATCATGGGATCGCTGATGTAGGCACAAGGGTATTTCGGACAACTAGTCCGGGGTCCCCACAGACTTGGTATCAGAGCCATCCTGACTGTAGGAGACCTTAGTTAGCATGGACGTTAGTTAGGAAAGCAAATACTTTTGTTAAAAAAAAAATTTCTACCAAAATATATTTTATCTAGAGGAGCCCTAAAATGGCTTCGCTCTTCTCATCTCCTCAAATATTTCAGCGTCTTACCCCTCTATTTTAAGATTTTTCAAGGAATCTTCTGTTATCTCTTACCCGTTCAAAACCAAGAGTATACTTGACGATGAACCCAAGTGAGACCTAATTAGTTAGCACCCACAAGAAGAAGGTTCCATCCCAAATCCTCGACATTCAACATCAAGGTGATTGATTTGCAAATGCCAAGATCGTCAGTGTCAACAAAGCAACAAACTTCCGAAGACCTCAGCTCAACATCAACAATTCTACTCAAGTGCAACTCCGACGATCTCAATTTCTCCAGTGGAAGACTAAGGCGATAAAATGAAGACTTCACCAACCATGTTCGACAAAGACCCCTAGGAAAAACTCATGATAGGAACTTTGGTTACCCCGACTACCACGAGTATTAGACGTCCGTTGGTACTAGACGTACCTTGTGTGCACCTTGCTTGTGTGAACTCTGCTTGTGTGTTGTTTGTGAGATGGAAAAGGAGTTTTGATAAAAAGGAAAGTTTAGTTTCCCTTTTGCCACCTAACAAAAAAAAAGGAACAATTTTTAACTCTTTTCCATAGTTGTACCTTGTTGCGGATGTAAACCCGCCAAGGAAAATCTTTCTAAACTAATTTTCCCTCTCATCTCAAGATCTGACCGTTCCGCAAGATACAAAAGACCCCCAATCCTTAGCCAAATAGCCGAAAAGTTTTGTAACCTAACCGGCAAGTCAGACCATGGACTTCATGCACCATCTGGAGCAAGTGCGTCAAGATCTTGAAGGAAACTGCAATTGCACGCCAACCTCGTAAAGACGCGAGGCTCACTTCACAAAATTAACTTGTGAAATTACAAGAGTACTACACCAATTTATCGTATCTAACTTAGGATAGCAACTGACTCAAGTCCATGATAGTACCAACTAATCTTCTAGGACCACAAACCTTGACGTGAAACGAGGACATAAGGAGACTCATTTAGAATGGGTAACTAGAGGAACTCAAGGAGTGCATAAGAGTTTCTATGAAGATTCGAGCTCAGAGACCAACGGTAATGATGGGTTTCAAAGAGGATCATGTACCTACCCGCTTGACGAGCAGTTAGTGGCACCTTAATCCCTTGCGCTAACCTTGCTAGGTTGACTCACCTAAATTGTCCCGTGAAATAAAACTAACTCCTACCTATCACCGCAAACTTGGGAAAGATGGATGAGAACCCTAGCCTGCCGCTGATTTTCTGAAGATTATATGAAGCCTCAAGCACAAGACCCATCCAAGGGAGATTGCCACTAACCAACCCAAAGGAAACCAACTTTAAAGATCGTCAACATGGGGTTACCCCAGGTAAAGGACGCCATTGACGCCATCTGCCGAACAACAATCCTAGTTCAACCCGGCTCAACTAATCGAAACAATAAAGACAAAAGTACCTGTTTGGAAAATAACTGGTGCGAAGGTTCTTCACTAACCTTTCTAAGGTCCATTAAGTCGTGACTTTTTGACAAACTTACCAAATTCTAGATTAACATCTGACCCCAGTTTGTGACGGTACTAACTGGCCTTATCTAACAGCGAGTTTAACAAAAAGAGAGGTGATATAGAAAGAATCACATATAGTTGGTAGTGAGAAGATCGCCGTCATCAAGGCCGAAGTCGATCAATACTGAAGACCATCTGTGCAGAATGGAACCAGGAAGCAAGCACCATCGACGCTACCTATCGAGAAAATCATCCTTTTCAACCTGGCTCGACCAATCACACCGAAGGAGGATTCAAGAAGGCACGAACATCGACTGCTGACATGAAGCTCTTTCTCTAACTTTTAAGGTTAACTGAGAACGCGATCCTTGCACCCTCGTAAAATAGCAGACCAAACCTCCTACTCAGGACACTCAAACTGACTTTTAGATTCCTCTGAAAGCTCGATAATCTAGGCTGTACTTCTTAAGATTCTTACCAACACTTCATGAAGCCCACGAACCAAGAAAGTCAGCAATGAAGTTCCTCCTTTACTCAGCTGAAGAAGGACAAGCCTGAAGACCAATAACCAATGGAATACCCAGAAGAATCAAACGACGTAAGCACCTGCTGTGGACAACATCAACCACCAGGCAAGTCCAAATGAATTTAGACGTTTATAACATCCTTTTTCTAACTAGAAACCGGAGAGAGTCAAGTACGCAAACTCGGCGCATCCTGAAAACCATGCGTCTCTTCCTGCAACCCTCGTAAGGCGACAATATCAGGAAGTGATATCTGCACCAACCCCAAGCACCAAGGATTGACAACCGAGACGAAGATCGTCAAGCTACTAAAAAAGGATAATGCCTCCAAGTCAACTCCGGCTACAAACTTCAGTAAGACCGATTAAAAACCCCTTTCAAGGGGGGAAGACCTGTAGTAGGTAGACCAGAAAGTGGTAATAATTAGTTCCTTGCGCCTCAGCCTCGTAGAAACTGGAAACAGCTAAACAAGACTATCCATCCGCATCGATCGTCAAGTCAACCCTATCATCTAGGATATGAACCCATCAGAGAAAATTATCGACAAGAAACGACCTCGCAACATCAATTTGTCAATATCTCACCTGGCAACTTCACTGAAGAAGCATCGACCTCGGAAATATAGCCAGCCCAAAACTCGTGCCCTCGTACTCCCCTGTACCCCCGGGCAAATCTCGGGACGAGATTTATTTTAAGGGGGGAAGGATTTGTAACATCCCAAATTTATAATAAGAATTTAACAAGACACAAAATCCAGAACCAACAAAAACTTTTTGAAATACTTCATTATTGATTGTGTTTTTCTGTATATTGTTCTGTTTGACCTTGTGTGACTTGATGTATATGCTTGTTTGACTGGTAAATATCAACCCAAGAATCCAACCAAGATAAAAACATATTAAACTTTGGTGATCATGTTATGACAAGAGTAAATTCCATATATCTTTTCCAATCTTATTTTGGCCAAAGTTTATTTCAATGATGTTTGATTTCAGCAACAAATAAAATACCCTTTAGTTGAGGAAGTAAAAGTATTTCCAAAATTATGTGTTCCCAAAAATATGGAGATCTATATGTTATCTCCTATCTAAAGCCAACCATGATATTTTGCATGTATATGCAACTCCCATTTTATAAACTCTGATTTCCACTCCATTTGAAAACAACACTAGTGGGAAGTATATTACCCCACCTATTTCCTTTCTAAAACCATTTTGAAAACAATTAACTTATGAGCTGAGACTTTTATTTAAAACATCATCTTGTAATAATTGAGTGTGATCATTTATACAAAATAATATTATTAATCATGGAAATGGTGGTGTGATTAATTCATGTGGTCTGAATTGTGTGGTCATGGTTGTGATGTGAATATTTCTTGTGTTTTATTCATTGATTGTGTGTTTGCTTGATAAATAAAAATAAGAAGAAAATTAAGTGTCACATGAATTAATAAGACCTATAATAACAAGGGTCACATGAAATAATAAGAATTATTTCATTCCCACAATTTCTTTTACCCAAAATGGGATCTCCATTTTTGGTAACCACTTAAACAAATTTGAACACCATCACCAATGCCTATCACCACAGCATTTTGCACACTTCCACCTCATATTTTTCTTTAGCATTAAGATGCCTAATAGTTGCAAATAGTGCAACATGGTGCCCTATACCCTATATTCAAAAGGCACCCCAAACTTGCTCCCTTGCTGTCCCCAACTTGTCCAGCAGCTCACCAACACTCCCCTGCACGTTCTGGACAAGGTCCCAACACCCCCATGCCCTAAACCCTAGCCCTAAGCATCCATGCCATGGACATGGCCATCACCACGGCCACTTGGCAAACCAGCACCAAACCTGAGAACCACCACGTCCTGGAGCTTGCCCTTGCTCCCTAGAAGCACCACAGGTCGACCACGTAGCTCCTGGCCCCTCACTTTGCCTGCACTCGCCGTTGCACCGCCGCCCGACACCCTGTCGAACACCCTGCGTGCGCATCTTACCGCGACCACCACCGCCCGACCAGCGCGCGCCCGAGCCGGCCCCGACCGCCACGGCGTGCGCCACTCACCCCACTACCCCCCAGACACGGCCCCTTGCCGTTTCTCGCCCCGCTCGTCGCCGACCAAGCTCGCCCGCACGCCGCCCGTGCACGCACGCGCCTCTCCCTTGCCGGCCACGAAACCGAGCCGCTCCGGCCTATATAAGCCCTCCCCTGGGCTCTACCCAGCACCACACCACTCCACCACTCCCTCTCCTTCACCTAGAAGCCGCAGGAGCAGCAGAGGAGGAGCCGGAGCTCCACTCCGAGCTGCACGGCCGCCGGCGCCGTGCCGCCGCTGTGGTGGCTCTCCGGCGCCGCCGCCGCCACCTAGCCGCCGCCCAGGACCGCCGCCGTCGCCCCCAAGCCGCCCCCGAGCCTCTCGCCGCCGGCAGGTGCTGCCCCGGCTACCCTCTCTCTTTCCCACGTCCTCTGCGTCGGGCTGAGGAAGATGGCCGTGGGCCGTCGATCGTGAGATCAACGGTCCTGGTTGATTCCCGCCCGTTTTAATTTTTCAGAAAACTGCTAAGTCCTGAGGAAACAGATTCGGTTAGCCAACTTTGCATGCATTTCCTGAGAAATCTGCTCCACCAAAATTTGAAATCTTTGCATGGTTAGAAACAACAAGTTACATAGATTCAGATGCAACTTTTATATTTCCAAAATAATGAGTTTAGCACAATGGAATCATGAGGCAAAGAATCTATGTTCTGTCTGTTTTCAGAAACTTCTGAAAACAGATTACTGTTTAGGTTTTTGATCCAATCATAGAAATTAATCTTGATTTATTTGGATGTTAGTAGTGGCATGTCATGTTAGTATTGTTAGAGTACTGACATGACCAAGTGGTGTGACCTCAAAATAAAATTTTATACAGAAGATATAATCTGAGGAAATTGGCTATACAATATTTCAGCCACATGAAATAACAGGGATAGCCATTTCCCATACAAGTTTCTATTTTATCCAGAGGCCTAAAAATAGCAAACTAAAATGTTATAGCTAGTATAACATGCCATCTTCACATTGATGCAGGACATGATCATGCAGGGTAATTCCCTGATTCAAAATTAAAATGACAAATGTGCTAATCGATAAACTTAAAATAGGGAAATTTCTCTGTCAGAAATTTGATTAGAACTTTGAAATTCAATATCTTGAGATCTAGGAATCTAAAAATAGCAAATGAAAATGTTCTGGAAAGCTTATGAAATTATCTAACTAACTAAAGTGGTTTCACCCCATTTAGGTTATTAAATAAATAATGATAATCAAAATGCCACAGAAGGTATAAAATATAAACTTGTTTGTTTCTGATACTCTACTAATCCAAATGAGGTCAAACCAATTTTTTTAGCTCACATTTAAGAAATACTAACTACCCCTAAAAGGATTTAATTTTTGATTACAATTAACTTGAGTTGTAGCAGAAACAAGAAAACCAACATTCTGGATTAAAACATTTATACAGGGAGTTTAATAACTCAAATTGAAATAAATCCAATTGGGTTGTTTCCTATAAATCAGTGGCTATCTGTAGAATTTTAATTCACATTTTTGTGACCAAGATAACAAAAGTTATGTAATTAAACATGCACCACTAGTTTCTGCCATATTTAAGACCTAATTAAATAATGGTTAATTCAATTAAATCGAAATCAAATTGTGTTGCTTTGTGAGTGCAGTAGCTATGTGTGATGTTTGAGAATTGTTGTGAAGCTTGATTGAGTGGTTTAGAAATAGTATGTGTTGCTTGTTTATTCTGATGATTAGAGTATTTTGTGTGATTAATATAATTGCCTTGTTTGATAACTTGGTTGTCTTTAAGATGAGTACTAGCTTGGGTATCTAGTAATATCTCTACCTTAGCTTGGTAAGGAGAATAATAAGTGGCTTAACTTTTGTCTGAAGTATTTCCTGTTTAAATAAAGATGCTTAATCACAACTTTAACCATATTTTTATAAACATGAGTAGTGAGGTGACTGCCAAACTTGTTTGTTAACTAATAGTTTTCCATCATGATTGTTGTTTGTTAGTAATTGCTTGATGATTGTTGTTGGAGTGACCTACTGTGTGTTGATTGTGTTCTTTCCTTTTTGCGACGCTAGATATAAACGCTACCTGGGTGATATTGGAAAGGATTTATTGGAGAAGGATCAGAGTTTATTTCTTTGATCAGTGAGGAGAAGTCCAGGGACATTATGCTGACAACAGGCAAGCTACTTCGCTGAGCTTGCATTTACATACCTCTAATTTAATCACATGCAAGTTCCTAAAGTAGTGGTATTGATTTTCTGAAAAGCCTTTTCACAAAGGATATGAAAACTGCTTTACCACCCTATGTAGAATGTAGAGTAGACACCTAAAACTATAGGATGGGAAAAACATGATTTATTCCAAACTCCTTTTTAAAGTACCTAGTTGATGATGAAATGCCGAGTTATCGGTGTTAAAGTGGAGAAGTGATAAAGGGAGTTGTTTATGAAAAATGCACATTGTGTCTTAGTACCATGACGACCAGCCGGTAACCTGTGCGACCACATGTACCCAAATATGGGGACGGGCGTAGTCATATAATTTGCTCGTGTTAGTACTGGATACCTCATCGACGGAGACGACTCCGTTATGCATGAGGGGATGAGCATGGCGACTCTAACCCCTGACCCGGGTCCCGGCAATCTGAGGGATTGAGGGATTGAAGGTCTACCTTTGGGCCGCCGGATAAAACTACGAGTCCTTACATCTAGGTTCCTTGACGGAGGATCCTGTACTAGGTGTTGAAGGAATGGTGAAATCGTAAGGGCAGGATCCTATACTAGCATGAGCAAAGGAAAGGCTATGGCCGGTGGTTCAACTTCGCATACACCTTGTATGGCGGGACGTGGCAGACACGATGAGCTACCGGATGGGTGTGGGAAAAGCGTGCTACCTCTGCAGAGGGTAAAAACTATTCGAATAGCCGAGTCCTCGGATATGGACAGTTGGGAGGCTGTACTAGACTATGTGCAAGTTTTGGAAAAAGGTTTGAGATTTGAAAGAGAAAATGATGTGAAGGATGTTTTATGCAACTATGCCAATGTGCTGGTATGAGTTGTTGGAAATAATTGGACCATGATGAGACATGGTCGGGAAAAAGGAGGAGTTTTGGATAAATAAGCAAAATGGTGATTTTCCGGGAAAAACATTTTTAAAAAGGGACTTCTTATTTTAACAAACAGCTATTCTTCGGGAAAAATGTTTTAAAAGAAAACTCCTTACAAAGACAGTTTTAGGGAAAAAAAAAGAATCTAAAGCCTTCTTTTCGTTTTCTTTAACAAAGGCTATAGATATTTTGAAAAATATACAAGGTTTATGAAAAGTTATAAAATTTCTCTTATTTTACTTCAACCAAAGTTATAGAGTTTTCAGACAAAGTTTTATTAAACAAAAGTCTATCCTTCTCTTTTCAACAAAGATATAGAGGTCTTTTTCAACAGAGATATAGAGATAGAGTAATAACTAAAAGTGCTATAGGAAACAACTTAAAACTGGTGCATACTCAGTAGAGGAGTAGTTTGCGAGTACAATCCCCATTGTACTCATATTGGTTTCGTCCCTGGCTATTGTCTTAGCCAGATTTTAAGGAAGAGTAGCTTGAAGGAGGAGAAGGAATGACGTCAATGCGAGCTAGGGCGCTTCCCAGTCAGTTGCCTGTAGGGTTAAGGCGAACGACTTGGGCTCCACGTTGTTTGTTGATTTCCGCTGCAAGTACCTATTGAAGATTATGACTTCAATCAAGTAAGTATATTCCTTCGGTAATTATGGATGTTCCTTGATTACCAGTTTGATTGTGCTCAGCGACACACTGATCATGGGATCGCTGATGTAGGCACAAGGGTATTTCGGACAACTAGTCCGGGGTCCCCACACTTCGCGAGGCTCGTGAGGCAAACAGTCGGCCGCAAGGCCGCGGAGGCCGAGGCGGCGGTCGCGGCGGCTGCGGGGGGCGACGCTGGAACAACAACTACGACGACAACTACCAGCAGAACCCCCAGGCCAACGCTGCCCAGCCCATGAACGACAACCTCCCTGCCGAGACTCCTGAGGGCTACCAGGTGCCTCGCGGGGCCGCTTGCATCCTTGGCGGGGCTCAGGCCCCCAGCTCCAACCGCCACTTCAAGCAATTCGTTCGCGAGGTCGCGGCAGCCCTTCCCGGGGTTGAAGCCTCCAGGCCCCTCAAGTGGTCCCAGTGCCCCATCACCTTTGACTCCACCGACCACCCCAAGTCCACCTCAACCGTTGGCACCATCCCGCTGGTCTACACTCCCACCATCAACAACATCGGCGTCTCTAAGACGCTCATTGATGGGGGTGCAGGCCTCAACA
The DNA here is from genome assembly GCA_012064385.1 of Puccinellia tenuiflora. Classification (NCBI taxonomy): domain Eukaryota; kingdom Viridiplantae; phylum Streptophyta; class Magnoliopsida; order Poales; family Poaceae; genus Puccinellia; species Puccinellia tenuiflora. The sequence goes on along the minus strand of QRDG01000500.1, from coordinate 4,386,873 downwards.
TCATCTCTGTCGAGACATTCGAGAAGCTGCAGGTGCCCTACGAGCGGCTCATGCCCACCAGGCCCTTCTTGGGGGTGACTGAGGGTCTCACCACCCCTTTGGGGCAGGTGAGGCTCGCCGTCACTTTCGGCACCCAGGCCAACTACCGCATCGAGCTGATCGATTTCGACGTCGCGCACATCGGCCTGCCCTACAACGCCATCCTCGACTACCCCGCCCTCTCCAAGTTCATGGCGGTGACCCACCACGCCTACAACCTCGTCAAGCTCCCTGGCTCGGGTGGCACCATCGTCATCCGCGGCGTGGTCTCGGACGCTTTGTACGCTGCGCAAGCGGCCTACAAGGCTGCCGCGGTGGCGTCACCTGCTGATGAGGACGAGGATCCCTTGCCGAGGCCCCCCCGCCAAGAAGAAGCAGCTTTTCTCTCAGGAGAAGGCCGCGACAAAGCAGGTGCCTCTTGAGGCAAACGGCTCGGGGGCTAGCGTCACCATCGGCGCCAACCTGCCTCCCAAATAGGAAAGCGCGCTCGTCGCCTTCCTCAGGGCAAACTCTGACATGTTCGCATGGACACCGTCAGATATGTCTGGAGTACCGAGGGAGGTGATCGAGCACCACTTAGCCGTGTGTCCAAACGCATGCCCCGTGAAGCAAAAGGCGCGGCGCCAGGCGCCAGAGAAGCAAGACTTCATCATCAAGGAGGTAGAGAACCTGAAGAAGGCCAGCATCATTAAGGAAGTGGTCGACCCCACTTGGCTCGCCAACGGTGTGGTCGTCCCCAAACACACCGGAGGGAGCCGCCTCTGCATCGACTTCACCGACCTCAACAAGGCCTGCCCCAAGGACCCCTATCCCCTCCCAAGGATCGACCAGATCGTGGACTCCACCGCCGGCTGCGCGCTCCTCTGTTTTCTGGATGCCTTCTCTGGTTACCACCAGATCAAGATGGCGAAGGAGGACAAGGAGAAGACAGCATTTCTCACCCCTTGTGGTGTGTTTTGCTACGTCTGCATGCCCTTCGGCCTGAAGAACGCCGGCGCCACTTTCCAGCGCCTCATGAGGATCGCCTTGGGGGCTCAAATGGGGAAGAATGCAGAGGCCTACATCGATGACATCGTCGTCAAGACTCGTGAAGAAAGCATGCTCATCCAGGACCTCGAGGAGACCTTTGCCAACCTGCTCAAGGTCAACATTAAGCTGAACCCCGCCAAGTGCGTCTTTGGGGTCCCTTCAGGCAAGCTCCTCGGGTTCCTGGTATCCCACCGCGGCATCGAGGCCAACCCCTACAAGATCAAAGCCATAGAGCAGATGCAGCCCCCTCGTCGCCTCAAGGACATGCAACGCCTAGCGGGATGTATGGCCAGCCTTGGCCGTTTCATCTCCAAGTTCGGCGAGAGGGCGCTGCCATTTTTCAAGATCATGAAGAGGTCCGGTCCTTTCAAGTGGACCCCTGAAGCAGAAAAGGCCTTTGAGGACCTGAATAAATACATGGCGAGCCCACCCATCATGGTTGCCCCACGCCCTCGTGAGGCTCTAAAGCTGTATCTTGCAGCCACTCCTCAGACGGCAAGCACGGTCTTGGTGGCTGAGAGAGAAGAGCCAGTCCTCGCCAAGCAGACCTCTACATCGCCAAGCCCAGAGCCACCCGACAAGGGGAACCCTCGTCAAGCCTCCAGCCTCACGCCGAGCCTCTACAGGCGGGGCCTCAAGAAACCTTCGCCGAGGACTCCACCAAGCCTGGAGAGGAGCTAGCCACTGCCACGCCAACGACTACCCTCGTCGAGCATCCCGTCTACTTCGTCACCACAGTGCTGCGAGATGCTCGCGAGCGCTACCCCATGCAGCAAAAGCTCCTCTTCTCGCTCCAGAAAGCTACGCTACTACTTCCAGGTTCACCCCATCAAGGTGGTCACCTCATATCCCCTAGAGCAAGTCCTGCGCAACCCAAACGCAACAGATCGCATCGCAGGCTGGGGCATTGAGCTGCAACCTTTCGAGCTGGAGTTTGACACCACCAGGGTCATCAAGGGCAGGGCGCTGGCCGATTTCATGGCCGAGTGGACGGACACACGCGAAGAAGAGCCTCAAGAGGAGGAAGCCACAGCCTCAGGTGGGACGGAACCAGGCTCCTGGACCATGCACTTCGACGGCGCCTTCGCGGCCAGGAGTGCAGGGGCTGGTGCCGTTCTCACCTCACCAACAGGCGACAAGCTCTACTACGCCGTCCAGCTGTGCTTCAAGGACAACGACAAGGTCTCCAACAACATTGCTGAATATGAAGGCCTCCTCGCCGGGCTCAAAGCCGCAATTGCCCTCGGCGTCAAGCGCATCCTCATCAAGGGCGACTCTCAGCTCCTCGTCAACTTCTCCAACAAAAGCTACACGCCTAAGGACACCTACATGGTGGCCTACCTTGAAGAGGTACGCAGGCTGGAGAAGCACTTCAGGGGCATGGAGCTCAAGCACATCCCACGAGCAGAAAACCAAGAGGCAGATGACCTCGCCAGGCGAGCAGCAAGAAGGGAAGCCCAGAAGCCTGGAGTGTTCGAGGAGAGACTCACCAAGGCCTCAGTCAACCAGCCAGTGGCCAATGTCAGCATCGACGAGGAGCTCCCACCAGCCCCATCAAGTGGAGCACCAAACTGCGGGCTGCCCTCAGGCGATCGCTTGCTGCTGACCTTGGTACGACAAGACACTAGTTGGATCGACAAGATCAAGAACTACCTGCAAAATCGAGTCCTCCCCGAAGAAGACGCTGAAGCCGAAAGAATTGCTCGCCAGTCCAAGTCTTACTGCCTCCACGACGGAGACCTGTACCGTAAGCGCCCCAATGGGTTTGCCTTGCGGTGCGTCCCTGCCGAGGAACGCCGCCAGCTCATCAACGACATCCATAGCGGAGAGTGCGGCCACTATTCGTCCTCGCGCACCCTTGCAGGCAAGGTCTTCCGGAGTGGGTTCTACTGGCCCTCAGTGCTTCAAGATGCAGCCGCAATCATCCAATCCTGCGACGCCTGCCAATTCCACGCCAAGCAGATCCACCAGCCCGCGCAAGGACTCCAGACGATCCCGCTCTCCTGGCCCTTCGCTGTCTGGGGGCTGGTTCTCCTGGGACCCTTCCCGCGAGTGCTCAGGGGCTACCGCTACCTCTACGTCGCCATCGACAAATTTACCAAGTGGCCTGAGGTGGAACCCTTGCGCACAATACCAGCGAAATCGGCGGTGAAATTCGTAAGGAGCCTGGTCTGCCGCTTCGGCGTGCCCAATCACATCATCACCGACAACGGCTCGCAGTTCATCAGCGGCGCCTTCAAGTCCTACTGCGGCAGCCTCGGCGCCCAAATCTGCTACGCCTCGGTGGCGCACCCACGAAGCAATGGATCTGGTACACCTCCAGAATCGCCAAGAGGAACTCAGAAAAGGGAGGAACAAGACCGGCGTAAAGAGTATGGACGAAGATGGGGTAGAACCCGTCGGTGATCCTGCTGCCGGACGGCCTCATCTTGGTGGCGCCGTGCTCATTGGTGCCCGCCGCCGCCACATGGTGCACCTTTGCTATTGCCACCGCATTGACGCGGGTCGGCGGCAGCGCCTCCATGAGGGCGGCATCGCGCGCCGCCGCCGCCGACGTGCCGGCCCGCATCACAGTCTTGCCCTTCGGGTCGACGGCTGCTTTCTTGGGAGCCATCGGTCGCCGGAGAAGAAGACGAAGACCCTGGAGTTGGAGCGCTCTGGGAAGGAGAAGGTGTTTTGGAGGCGTTGGGAGAAGAGTGCAGAGGAGTTATGGGAGAAGTGGAGGGCGTAGTCTGCGCGCCCAGGCTTTATTGACCGGTCCCGAGTCGTGGCGGGCCCTGCCACATCGCCCGTTGGAGCCGAGGAGATCGTGGCCGCGGGCGCAACCGCTGCGCCCCACGTGTCACGGCCCCTGGCAGGCACCGTTGGGCCCTCGACGCTTCGCCTTCATCCATGGGCCTCGGCGTGCCCATCGCGGGCCCGGGGGCTACTGTCGGCACAGTGGAAACCAGGGTACCACGGGCCGGCCTGCCAGGATCCATAAGATTCTTCAGAAGATTTCGCTAAGGACCAGGCTCTCCAAGCCTGGCGAGCCTCGCGAGGGTTTTTCCTCGCGAGGGGCCTTTTCTCCTCGTCGAGGGTTTTCTCCCTTGGCGAGGGACCTCTCCTCGAGAGGGCGTCTCGGACGCCTCCAGCAATTCTGCTAAGGATCACGCCGAAAGGCTCGGCGAGGCCTTTTGCCTCGCGAGGCTTCCTTCCTCTCGAAGCCAGCTCTGCCTCCGCGGCAGAGCGCACATGGGCTCTGCGCCCATGTGCAGAGTGACGACCGCGCCAGCGCGCGATGACAGCAGCGCCGCAGTTGCCGTTTCCATGTATAAAGGAGTCAACAAAGTAGCGCCAAGCAAAGCGGACAACGAGTATTGCCGCTCTGGTGATAAGGGAACCGTCTGCAGCTACGCTCCAAGGGCGACGTCACCGTGGGACCCGTTCCACCTCCGCAGCGCCAGCCCACCGTCCTGGCTGGCCGGTGCCCCTTTTCAGCTTTGGTGACGCCGCTCCCCTACCGTGGATCGTGTCCATGGCCTTCACCTTTATGGTAGACTCCACCTTTTTGGTGCACCGCGCCTCCTCCTTCGTCGCCATGTGGTAGCCCTTCCCGCCCAAATGTTTGGGCGGAAGAGGCCCGAGACACCTATAAAAGGAGGAGCCCGTTCGGGCAAAGGGTTCGATCTTTGGTAGGCATTCTGGGTTCACAAGTTCACCATCTTGGAGCTCAGACAAAACCCTAGCCATTGTAGTCACCTCGAGCTCGCCAAGCTCACCCTGTACTAAAACCTCTCCAAGCAAGTGCAATACAACTCGAAGCAGGACGTAGGGGTTTTACCTCACCTAGAGGGCCCTGAACCTGGGTAATACCGCGCGTTCCTCTCTGCAGTGCTTCCCCGCAGCGATCCGACTCGCACCGTCACCGGAGCACGTTGAGGGTTTTTTGATTCCGTGTTCAGCCCCTTACTCGATCCTTCGTGAGACACACCCAGTTCCTGGGATAGTTCTCCGACAGTCGTGGCTTCTTGGGATTCGTTTGGGCATCTAGGTGGGCCTTCGGCTGGGCCGCATCGGGTACGCCAATGCTGGGGTGCCCGGAGGGTATGCCCACGTCAGTAGCCCCCAAGTGTCTGGTCGATTCGAAGAATCGGGCAGAGACTCAAAGCAGCATGTCGAGTCGGTGTAGCCGATGCGTCTGGTATGTTGATGACTCACGACTGTAATATAGTCAATTCTCGCCGGGTGCGCGACCAGCGCTTCCGATGGGAATAGCCCCCGAGGCTATGTTCAACTATTTGTAGTTGGGAATAGGCTCAATTTGCCATGCTTTTTGTCGTAGTCGAGCATGTCGCGAGTGCGCTCCCGATGGGAGTTTAGGACTCGAAGAGTCTGGCAGGGACTCACATTCGAATACGTTTCTTAGTGCAGCTTATAGTTTTGGAGAATATATTCGTACCCGTTTTGCAGGGCGCTTTTGCATGTGATGCTTGGCGTGGCAGGTCTGGTTCACTCGATAGTATCCGGACCAGTTAAGTGCTCTTGGGCACAAACTCTACCAGCCTACGTCAGACTCGAGTCCCCGGGCTCAAATCCGGAAGCTATACCATTCGACTCAGGCCATATTTGAGGTCTCACAGAGTCGAACTGAGCTTTTAAAGGTAGCTGACACGTCCGTCGGGATTTTCATCACGCCTGTTGGCGCGACACGGTTGTCAGGTACCTCAGCTGTTGCTGCTGGCCCCGGCCCTACATGACGAATCGGTGGGTCTTACCTTTGCACGGTAAATGCAGCATCCGAGGGTCAATTGTATCTGATTCATCTCGGGTATTTTCTTTGTTTGCTTGGGTTAGACTAGAGTCGATAACCTCTCGAGTGCCTTTTAGTCTTTCAAATATCGGGTACCACTGAGCCGATGTGCTTGTAAGGCCTATGCAGTTGCCCCCCGAGTATTGGGTGCCACTAAGGTGATGTTGTATCAGTTGTCACTGAGGCGATGTAGTATCAGGTGCCGCTGACCCGATGTTGTATTGGGTGTCGCTGAGGGACTCAACGCGGCGGACGGATTCAACGCGGCGGAGTAGATGCGAGGGACTCGACGTGGCGGACCAGAGTCGACGCGACGGAGTAGATGCAAGGGACTCGACGCGGCGGACCGGAGTCAATGCGGTAAACGGAGTCGACGAGCGGCTGCAACGTTCAGCCCCCGAGTCTATCTTGTCGAGCCAGAGAGGTGGAGTCGTTTGTTGTTGTTATTGATGTCAAAACGCCAGCCCCCGAGGGTACGTAATACCCCTCTAGGTAGCGGACTCTTTGCGAAGCGGATGTAGCGGACTCGACGCGGCGGACAGATTCGACGCAGCGGAGTGGGTGTGACGTGGAATGAGTCGATGCGTGACTATATGGGGGCGGCAGTGTTCAGCCCCCGAGTCCGACTTTGTCGAATCGGCGGGTAGTACATCTGCAATAACTAAAACAAAAAAATCTTTGTACACTATGTGGCACAGCCCCCGAGTGTCGAGGTGCGGCCCAAGCAGATTATATATGCACGGCTAAGTGGCCTTATTGATTAAAGAAATTAAATATGAAAACGACTTAGCTTTAATGACGCGTAGACTGCAGTACGATGATTAAGCCGGAACGACATGTCGTTGACACCGCGATGGCGAGGAAGACGTCGTCCGTAGCGGGTCGATGTTGGTCGCGGTTGTCCGTGATGCACACGGCAAGGCGTGGACAATGTCGACTGCGGCGGAGTTGGTGTAGCCATAGATGATGCGGAGCACGGAGTCGACGCTGGGACGTCGGGCCGTGGATGACATGAAGGGAGCCTGCGGAACTCTGTAGACTGTCAAGACTGTCGAGGGCGACTCGTCGATGACGGTCGTAGCTGGTCGATACCGATCTCAGTTGTCCGCGATGGCGTAGAGTTAATTGCCACGAGTTCGCGTTTTCTCACAATACTCGTCGTGTATTCGCTTCATAGCTTGAGTGGTTCAAAGTCGACCGCAGCGAGTCGATGTTTGCTGCGATATTAGTTTTTCCATGAAGTGGATCAAGTATTCTTTGGGAGCCATGCGGCATGTACAAAATCTTCATGAAGAATCATGGCTTATTTTTCTTCCTTTTTTCTTTTCTTGATTTGATTAATTGCCTCGATCCGTGTGCAAGTACTAGCTAGTCTATGGCACGGCTGATCAGATCGGATCAGCTCTGCCGCCTCCTGCTTGCCGCCTCTTGTTTCCATCTGGAGAATTTTTCTGTCTTCTGTTCTAGATTTCTTGATCATGTACGAGTCGAAGTAGTATTGCCTCGGATTGAGCCGGGCTTGAGCCGTGCCGTAGCCGGACAGCAGCACGAGCGTTCCTGGTGGCTCGACGTAGATTGGATCATGAGCAGCTAGTTAGAGGAGTCGGAACCCTATAATCGAGATCAAGTCCACAACAATAAAGAACAAGCAGGAAGTAGGTCTTTACCTCTAAACAGAGGGGCCGAACTTGGGTAAACTCCTTGTCCCCTCGTCGAGATTAATGAACTCCTGTGTCCTAGTCGCCAATGGCCCCACAACTTAGCTTCCCCGAGGAAGTACTTGCCGTGACAACCCCACGACAGTTGGCGCCCACCATGGGGCTAGTGATGAAAGGAGTTGAGATCACGGGAGAAGCTTTTTTAGGGAAAGAAGAACCTCGACATCAGGCCAGCCTGTAGCGCCCTTGCTTAGAAAAGCAATGACATTCTGTGAAATATGCTATTCCCTGGATCGAGTATTGATAGCAATTCACAAATAGATGTAATACCATGCATCAATGTCAAATAATTATTACATCACGAGATCCATAAATAAAATATTCTTTACAAATTGCATAGCCAAAGGCTAGCTTCAATGCAAAGTTTGGCAGCGAAAACATAAGTAGCACAGAGAGCTTCATCATCTTCATGTGCCACTGGCATTCATGTTGGTTGCAAGCTCGAAAGGTAGACGTCCTCACTCGGCATTGTAACAACCTGCAACATTAACGTTGCAGCCTAGGGAATTTGGGTCAATACCTTGTGACAGGCCGGCAAGTGATACTTTGGTGGAATATAAAATGGCAAGTCTAAATCTATATGCATGTTTGGCTGGTGGAACTAAAAGCTATTGCATAAAGCCAATTTTGTCCTACTTTTCATAAAGCTTTTTCATTTCTCAACTTTCTATAAGATGAACCGGCATGAAAACCAGTGTATCTTCTACTCTTGTTCACCCATCAAATTTTATTTATGAAATTGTAATGAGGAGATTTTCCATCGACATCCTTATCCAGCTGCTCAGAATTGTCCGTAACCGGGGACACGGCTATGATCATAGTTTTACACTCTCGAGAGGTTGTGCACTTTCACCACGAGACTCAGTCAACCCATTTAGACCTTAACCCTCATTTAGTGAAAAGGAAAGGAGAAGACTGAGACGAGACCTATGGGAAACAGTCCCCTGTTCCTCTGGGCAGACCCATACTAGGGGTTCATCAGCTGAAATCTGACGGAATCAGGTTCCTAGAATCAAGTGGCTGCACTGGAAGCAATCTAAACTTGGAGTGACTTAAATCCGTTTGTTCCTAGGTGGTCGTTCACAAGTGCACGTACTCAGTTATAACCATGGAAATGGCCCTGAGCAGCCACTCAACTTTGACCCACCAATAGAGCAAAACCAATTTCAACCCAGGTAGTTCATTAACTTGGTAGAGTTTTTATCCTTTCATACTACAATAAAACATTTCAGCATTGCAGTTCTAACTTCTACCAAGTGAATGGGTTCCTAAATCAACAGGAATAAAGGGTGATATACTAAACAGGTCTGCATAGCAATATAGTAGTACACCTATCATGCATACTACTGAAATAGTCTACAATGCATATATAATAAAACAGTAGGTCTTTCATGAAAGGGTGTATGCACTTGCCTTTTGGAACTTTTCGTTGCTCACACACTCTTTTTCAACGTAGCTCATAGCTCTCCGTTCAATCTATACAATACAACATATGGCAATAAGCAGCAATACAACAATCCAAAGAACAAACATAACAACAAACATGGATAGAAACAAACATATCTAGGTTGGTGTTCCAAGTTTCAATACATGATCCCATATGCAAAAAAAATCAATGCATTAGGTTTGGGGTTTGCCATTTGGTCAGGGGTTGGTCTGAAATCAAATTTGAAAAGGTTGAAGGGGTGTTTCAAAGGTTCCAAGGATTGGTTTTGATCAAAGTGATCACACAAGGGTTGGTCAAAAGAGTTTTAAAACATTTTGAAACTATAGTTTGCAAAACATTAACATTTAAATGGCCTTTGGCACACTTTCAATGTTTATGTTTCAAAAGGTGGTAGCTTGGCATGGTTTTGGTCTCTCTGGACAGAGACAAATAGTTGAAGAAAATTTCTAAAAGAAAACAAATTAAAAGGATTTATAGAAATAAAACTATAATAAAAATACCTAATTTGAGTCTCTAATTTCTATATCACCTTAATACTACCTAAAAATATTTTCTATCAGTGGAATAGTTTTACACACATTCCTAGGTTTCTGGAAATATTTATTTGCAAAATTTGGACTTATAGATTTAAAACTATGCCAAATTTACTCAAATGACTCATTTGAAATTTGAATAAATTTGGATTTTTTACACTGAAAACCAACAGTGCCAAAAGATTCTACAAGTCCAGATCTTTTCAAAATATAAAGTTTGCTAAATTTGGCCAAAGGGTTTAAAAGTTATGAAGGTTTGAAGTTATAGGGTCTTTTTTGCAAAAAGGCCATTTAAATCAATTTGGGAAAAAATCCCAGAAAAGAACAGGCCACACGGCGGGCTGTGATTGGTTGGGCTCGGGCTGGGCTCAGCTCGACTTCGGCTTAAGCCGCGGCTTGGCTCGACTCGATCTCTTTCCGATCGTTGGATCGGGATCGGATGGCCAAGATGTTGTTAACCTTTACATGGCGACTAGTCTCGCCGGACTTGAAGAAGGCGGCGGCGCGGCGGATCTGCCGTGGATGGCGGCGGAGCTCCGGTGGTCTCCTTGCCGCGGGGAGGCGATGACGAGGTGCAGCTCCGCACGTCGAAGAAGAAGGTGGCAGCGGGGTTGAGCCGCGCGTCCTGGCTTGGCCGTGCGGTACGGCTGGAAGAGCGGTGGTGGTCTCGGCCGTTGATGGCGACGGCGTTGTGGTGCTTCCCCGAGCTCGGCGAGGAGACGATGACGCGTAGGAGGACACGGCGAACTCGATGGTGGTCTCGGCGACGACCAGCTCCTGCTGGGACGGCGGTGCGGCTGGAATCGTGCGGCGCGACGACGAGCTTCTGGTAAGGACGCACACGGCGAAATGGCTGCGGGAAAAATCATAGAAAGGCTCAGGAGGATTCACACGGATGTGGGGAACCAGTTGGGACCAAAAGGAGGCGGGGCAGCGAGCTACCTTCGTCGGAATCGAAGAAATATGGCGGAGGAGGAGAAGAGCTCCGGCGAGAAAATACGGAAGCCTGGGTCGCGATTCCAAGGGGTAGGGGAGGGGAAATGGAGAGGAGGCCGAGGGCTTCGCATAGGGAGAAACGACACTTGATTTGGGGCTGTAAAACTCCCGCAATCAAGTCGGGAAGAAACGGAAACGGTGAGTTGTTTCGTGCGCGTTTCATGTCCCGCAGGTTGAAGATGATGATGATGTCAGCATGATATCATCAATTTTTCTTTTTTAGTTTTCTGTTTTTCTTTTATAACTTTTTATTTAAATCTCCAAATCAAGTCAAATAAATTTGAAAAAATTGTAAAATTCCAAATGTTGAAACTAGACATTTAGGAACTATTTTTGGTCAAAAAAATTACCAAAATACCCTTTTGATCAAATATGCCTTATATGGCTAATTGGGAATTTTCTAAATTAGGGTTTATAAATATCCCATAATATTTAAATAAAAACCAGAGAATAATATGAGTAATATCATTCAAAATGATAAATCATTTTCATATTAAAATAATTTAAGATCAAACATTTTTATAAAACAAAGCTTGGAAATTATTTAAATTATTTCCACAAGGAAATAGGGTTTATAATATCCCCATATTATTTATTTGAAAACCAAGTATCCAAAGTGGAAAGTACTATTTGAAAACTCCTTTAAATACTTTATTTCCAAAACTTTAAAGTTGAGATTGGAAGATAAAGGAATATTTAATTTAAAATATAACTTTGAAGATGTCAAACAATCTTCTATAAAAGCTTTTCTTGATTTTTGGAGACTTTATTTAATTATTAATAAAAGTTTTAAATTTTTGTGATTTTTAAAACATTCCAAAATCTGGGATGTTACAAACCTACCACCCTTAAAAGGAATCTCGTCCCTGAGATTCGGAGAGGCTAGAAAGAAATATGGGTTCGGATCTCAGGGTTTTAGGCATGTGGGTGGGCTACCACCCTTAAAAGAAACTTTTGTGAGTAATCTTGAACTCTTTCCTTCGGGGCTGGGTCAATCGGTGAATCTTGTCATCACACTGGAGTCAACTATATCTTCAGCTCTTGAAGTTGTGCTTCATCTTCCTAAACCCACTTATATAACATGTACCAGCTCCTCGTAAGGAATTGGTGATTCATTGATCCTTGGTTGATACTTTGAAATCCATATAGCGTAAGCTTCATTTCCAGTAGGTGGGTGTGTCTCTTCAAGATGGCTTGTAATATTATGTCTTCCATCCATGTGATGTCTTCGGCAATCTTTCTTCTCTAGGTTGGCATCCTTCAATGCAAACAAAGCGTCAATTCTAACGGAACTCTCATGGTAGTCCAAGACTTTCATTGTTGGATCTCTTCTTCTTCACGAGAGTTGTGGTTTATCCTCACCGTATATTTTACGTTTTCGACAACATTTGCCTCACATAGGGTTATAATATTCCGTTGGTTCAGGCTTATCAATGTCGTCTCTCTTATACGTATGTCACTCAGATTTACCAATCCAAATAGTGAGGGAAATAACATGAGTAGTAGGAATGGTGATCAGTCCATCCTGCACCCATATCATTTCCTCAATATGTAGATAGGTGAATCACGTAGTCTATCTCTTGGGCATCTTCACTTGTCTAACAGAAAGTTTCCAATCTGCAAGACAACCTAAACTAAACTATCGCTCCTAAAAAAACTATTGGGTTGCGTAAGCTCCTACACACGTTAGCTCACAAGCTAAAGCTTGTTTTCTGATTCTTCTCCTTGGAAAATATGTCTTCCACGTCGTCTTAGCTTGTCCATTTTCAGTGTCATGTCTTCATCCCTGATATGACGAACAAGCTACACAACAATAGCTATTGTTTCGTTTAAGTTTTGGCATAAGATAGTCGATAGTAGTTTCATTCATCCCCACAAATTGTGGTTATTACATCGACATTACACCACTCTTTCATCATAGTGCTCATTTCCTCATACATAATCTAATGAAAATTAGTCAAGCAAGGCATTGACACGACATTTCTTCCGACTTGGGCAATCATTAGTGAAGTGTCCTGTCTCTCTGCAGCGATGGCAAAATATTGTTGTCATATCTCGTGGCTCTTCTGTACATTCTCTTTCATAATGACCCATTTTCTTGCAATTAAAACATTTCACATAGTTTTTGTCTTCCATCGGACATTTATTCACATAATGCCCCTTGTCCTTGCACTTGTAACATGTCACCTGACTGAGGTCCCTGTTAGTCTCATGGTTGTGGCACTGCTGGCCATTTCCATTGTTGTGACCATTTTGTACATTTCCTTTGACTCCTCCATTGCTTGATTCGAATCCACCACTATGGTTGATACCGTGATGATCGTGGTCGTCATTAGTTCTGTGATGGTTCACAAGTCCCTTCTTGAGAGAATTTAACTTGCTCTCTTCTTCAGTCTTCCATTCGAGGTAGTCGCTGGAATAGTGTCCCATCTTCTTACACTTATAACATTGTACGAGACTAAGGTCCTTCTTCTTCTTCTTTGGTGTTTCTACAGAGAACAGATCCTTGTAATTTTCTTCATCATAATCTGCATGAACAGTTGGGAACCTTTTTGTTCGCTTAATGGGACAGTCTCGTGGTAAATGACCTTCCTCTTCACAAGAATAACAACACTTGGTGGTGACCTTAGATCAGTTAGGATGAGTACTGATTTTGGCTTCATCCTCCATCTTGCCATGAATCTTAAGTCTCTTTTGATATTGTTTTGGCTTGATTCCATCACCATCCTTCTTCTTTGAGCAATCCCATGAATAATGACCCATTTTCCTACATGTGAAACATGTTATATGGCTAGTAGCTCGCTTGCGTTCCTCCTTCTGTTTCAGTACTACCATAGACCTCTTGAGAATTTGTTGCATTCCCGCTTTGACTTGCTGACTGACTTCTTGCACCATGGGATAGATTTGGCATTGAGCCGGGATGTGATTTGTTCCTTCACACAAAAAGCAAGTAATCTGGGTCATAGGGTATCCTTCATCTAGATAGTTTGCTTCACGGTGGGGCCACTCATCATGACATTCTTTGGATGAATGACCTATCTCTCCACAGATTTTGCAGGCTCTAGTTCCTATCATAATATTCTCTTTGGACTCTTTGTGGCCATCTTCCATCTGTGGTAAGTTGTTGTTTCTTGCCATATACTGAGCTATCATCTGCACTAATTGAGTCTGGTTATCTAACATTTGTTGCATTCCTGTGGGTAACTCATTATTGGGGTTGTTGGCTTGACTTTCTTTCATCACTTGAGTCATCTGAGTCTGAGCTGCTACCAGCAACTGAACTGCATAGGGCACCTTGAGGTGGCTATCTTTTTCATCATGGTTGGTATGTGGGTGAGACATCTGGTTTGTTTTAACAGGGATGAGTAGATATAGAAAGATACTAAGGGAAGCATTAATACCCATACACAGCAGATCAAGACAAATCATCTTACAAGCAACATCTAGCAAGCATCAATCAACAGTAAAACAACCAATAGAGATAAAAACAACTCCTCCTACTTAATTTTCGAAATTATAGTTTGGATAACAAACAAACAGAACAAGGTTTTTCAAAATAGACACGATAGTACTGCCATACAATATTACTATAACGCTATCAGGGTAAAATGGTGGTCTAGTCTATCTCTCCCTTCAATGCTTCAAGATTCTCTTCTATTTCTTTGAGTTCGTCGAGGTACTTCTAGATGTTGTGAAGTCAAAATTTGAAGTCTTCGATCAAGGCGCTTGATGGCTTCTCATAATTGTCACGTTGATCTTCAACGTCTTCGGAAACATTTCTGAGTTATGGTCATCTATAAATAAGATAAGATAACTTAGAAAGCAATTAGTTGAGAAGGTTACAAGAAGATATTAGGAAGGATTTAGACAAGAAGAAAATAACTTTTGTTCCTATGGTCATTCTTATTTCTAATCCAAACCTAAGGTTTTCGAGCCTACAGGCAACATTACGCTCTGATACCATCTGTAGCGCCCTTGCTTAGAAAAGCAATGACATTCTGTGAAATATGCTATTCCCTGGATCGAGTATGGATAGCAATTCACAAATAGATGTAATACCATGCATCAATGTCAAATAACTATTACATCGCGAGATCCATAAATAAAATATTCTTTACAAATTACATAGCCAAAGGCTAGCTTCAATGCAAAGTTTGGCAGCAGAAACATAAGTAGCACAGAGAGCTTCATCATCTTCATGTGCCACTGGCATTCATGTTGGTTGTAAGCTCGAAAGGTAGACGTCCTCACTCGTCATCGTAACAACCTGCAACATTAACGTAGTAGCCCAGGGAATTTGGGTCAATACCTTGTGACAGGCCGGCAAGTGATACTTTGGTGGAATATAAAATGGCAAGTCTGAATCTGTATGCATGTTTGGCTGGTGGAGTTAAAGGCTATTGCATTAAGCCAATTTTGTCCTACTTTTCATAAAGCTTTTTCATTTCTCAACTTTCCATAAGACGAACCGGCATGAAAACCAGTGTCTCTTCTACTCTTGTTCACCCATCAAATTTTATTTATTAAATTGGAATGAGGAGATTTTCCATCGACATCCTTATCCAGCTGCTCAGAATTGTCCATAATCGGGGACACGGCTATGATCATAGTTTTACACTCTCGAGAGGTTGTGCACTTTCACCACGAGACTCAGTCAACCCATTCAGACCTTAACCCTCATTTAGTGAAAAGGAAAGGAGAAGACTGAGACGAGACCTTTGGGAAACAGTCCCCCGTTCCTCTGGGCAGACCCATACGAGGGGTTCATCAGCTAAAATCTGTCGAAATCAGGTTCCTAGAACTTACTTAGTAAAGACAGAGCCATAATATCAAGTGGCTGCACTGGAAGCAATCTAAACTTGGAGTGACTTAAATCCCTTTGTTCCTGGGTGGCCGTTCACAAGTGCACGTACTCAGGTATAACCATGGAAATGGCCCTGAGCAACCACTCAACTTTGACCCACCAATAGAGCAAAACCAATTTCCACCCAGGTAGTTCATTAACTTGGTAGAGTTTTTATCCTTTCATAATAAAATAAAACATTTCAGCATTGCAGTTCTAACTTCTACCAAGTGAATGGGTTCCTAAATCAACAGGAATAAAGAGTAGTTGCTCACACACCTATATAGCAATATAGTAGTACACCTATCATGCATACTACTGAAATAGTCTACAATGCATATATAGTAGGTCTTTCATGAAAGGGTGTATGCACTTGCCTTTTGGAACTTGTCGTTGCTCACACACTCTTTTGCAACGTAGCTCATAGCTCTCCGTTCAATCTATACAATACAAACATATGGCAATAAGCAACAATACAATAATCCAAAGAAACAAACATAACAACAAACATGGATAGAATCAAACATATCTATGTTGGTGGTCCAAGTTTCAATATATGATCCCATATGCAAAAATAATCAATGCATTAGGTTTGGGGTTTGCCATTTTGTCAGGGGTTGGTCTGAAATCAAATTTGAAAAAGGTTGAAGGGGTGTTTCAAAGGTTCCAAGGATTGGTTTTGATCAAAGTGATCACACAAGGGTTGGTCAAAAGAGTTTTAAAACATTTTGAAACTATAGTTTGCAAAACATTAACATTTAAATGGCCTTTGGCACACTTTTAATGTTTATGTTTCAAAAGGTGGTAGCTTGGCATGGTTTTGGTCTTTCTGGACAGAGACAAATATTTGAAGAAAATTTCTAAAATAAAAAAAATTAAAAGGATTTATAGAAATAAAACTATAATAGAAATACCTAATTTGAGTCTCTAATTTCTATATCACCTTAATACTACCTAAAAATATTTTCTATCAGTGGAATAGTGTTACACACATTCCAAGGTTTTGTAGTGCCCTGACCCCAGAACTATACAGTGAAACGTTGTGTAACCGGTCATGGCACACAATCGAGGTTACTGGGTTTACCAATCCCAGGCCAAAACTCATTGGCAGGTGTGCTCGGAATGGATCATCGGCACACAACACCTCGATCATGCCATAAGCTCAGACATCGCTTTCACGTATAGTAAAGAGACCAAGACTGCGGAACAACTAGCACATCACAAACTCTACGACACAAGAGATCATAGTTCAACTCATATATGAGAAAGATAGCAAATGTCACAGTCAGAGGTCACAGACCCATCATTACATCAAGCGGAAGCAAATATAGTTGTCTAACAACAAGATCCAAATTATGGCCTAAGAGGCCTACAACAACATATCCCAGCCAGCCTGTTCCGATACGTCCCAAGCTGCCACCTGGGAACCCCAGACTACTCGTCGATGTCGATAAAGAACCCACCTTCCAGTCCGGTGGCGTCCTCCTCTGAAACAAATAATAATCAACAAAGGAAGGCTGAGTACGACATACTCGCAAGAATTAGTAGGGCGATA
The DNA here is from genome assembly GCA_012064385.1 of Puccinellia tenuiflora. Lineage (NCBI taxonomy): Eukaryota > Viridiplantae > Streptophyta > Magnoliopsida > Poales > Poaceae > Puccinellia > Puccinellia tenuiflora. The sequence goes on along the minus strand of QRDG01000500.1, from coordinate 4,369,921 downwards.
TAGGCCCGATGCTGTTGGCTTCAAAGCTGTAAGTGGTTGGTTTTGCAGAAAGCTAGTTTTTCCTTTCGATTAGCACTAGGACTCATGGCACCGACTACTCAGAAGGTTTTTCTCAAATGGGATAAGATGGTAAAACTTTCTTTCTTCGGGTCACCTTGCACCAGTAGTAACCAGCATTCACCACTCGTATCCACCAAGGCACTCCCTCGAATCACCCTCGAGGAAATGAACCTTTACCACACGTTGATTATGCAACCTCTAGCTGCCATATCAATTAGGTTAAATGTTATCTATGATCTCATAATCTATTCCCAAGTTGTCCATAACCGCGGACACGGCTTTTTGAAAGTATTAAGCCCTGCAGGGGTGTACTGTTTTTATCCATTGGTACCGTCCGACCCCTTGCCTATACAATTAGCTCTCTTTCGGGGAAAGCCGACAGGGCGGGCGCGGTTAAACCTTTACCTCGCATGAGACTATCCAAGGGTCATCGTGACGACGGGACAAGTTCAGTGCCTATTTCAACACCCTGCCCCATCGCCACTCCTATCACCACCATCCTCATCATCATCGTCATCACCGACCACACACTCGCAAATGGAAAGCGCAAACTAGAGAACCCTTGGATACGCCCGCACAAGTTATTCAGTTAGTAAGGGGCCCATACCCCCACCAATGGTAGCACGCTAGATCTTGGTTCAAGAGATAAGAACTCGCACCTAGGGGCAGGAACGAGACAAAACACCATCCCCGATGGCAACTCATCCCAGCCATTCTTAGCAATTATTTATTAACACAGGTTTCCACCACTGTCCGAACATTCCATCATCTTCACATATATGGAAATAATCAACGGACATCTTAAGCATTCGACTACGCATGTCTAAGCATATCTAAGCATAACATACCACTGACATTAATTATCTCAGGCCAACACATCAACCTATGGTTAATAGGAAGGGAAACAGATAATGGTTCAGGGAGCATGCAAGTTATAGGATTCTCTATCCACGGAACAAAAGTTGTTTCTAGAATCGAATGCAATATTATGGTGGAGAAAATAATTGTACTAATAGGATGAGATATGCACAGAAGGTTAGGTTAGCTCTTGCCTTGCTGGTAGTACTGGTCGCGTGGATCGTCGAGGTATTGTGGTGGAACCTCGACTCCTGAATCTACCGATACCCAAACAATACAGAAAAACAAAATAAATAACACGAATACAAGGTGCAATGCACAATCATGATGAGATGGTCAAATTATGCACTGAAATCATATTGGGCATGTCCCACAAGTTAAATGGAACCCCTAAATTAAATATCGCAATTAACGGGTCAAAACTCCATATTTAACTTAGTGAATTAAGCATTTATTCAAAATGTCCAGTACTGAAATATGGGGTCTACATGCATGAAAATGACCTTATTAGATAGGTATTGTCCTACTGATCATTTTGGTACTTCGTTTGCAATTTTCCGATTAACGATGAAGAAATGGTGACTTAAACGGTTATGCAATTTAAATCATTTTAACCAATTCGAAAATGACATCAAAGTAAAAGTTATTTTCATACTGTGAAATTAACATGGCTAGATAGCATTTGTTTTGCTGGTCATTTTGGTATATCATTTGCAATTTTTGAATTAATATTCATCAAGTTATGATATTTTTAACAATTGATTTAATTCTGCCATTTTATCTATTTTTATTAAACAGCACCAATATTACATCTAAAATTCCCTCAAATGACATAAACTTGTAGATCATTGTTCACTGAACATTTTGAGAGCTTATTCATAATTTTTGGATGAGTAGAACTCAAGTTATGCAATTTCCAAAATTTGAATTAAATCTGCCATCTCTGTTTTTATTAAATAAAGGCATTTTATTTTGGTCAATTAATTCTACCAATGCTAATAACAGATGGACATTTTCTTCCTGAGCATTTTGGTATATTATTTGCATTTTTTGGACTTATGGTTCAAAAGATATGCAATTTCAAAGTTTAATTCAATTTTTGTCTTTTAATTAAATTCCAGGAATTGGTGGCCGAATCGTTTTTCACCCGAGGCGGGCTAGCCGCAGTGGCTGACGGCCCGGGCCCAAGCCACGCTGGCGTCCATGTGGGCAAGCTGGCCCGCGTCGGGTTTGACCCCGGCGCGTGCCACGACCGGCGCGTCGCGGCCGCGGTGAGCGACGGCGACGGCGACGGCGTGGACGGATCCGTCGCTTGCGTGCGCGAGGTAACCCGGGAGGGGACGCATCCGGTGCGGCGTGCTACGGGGGTCTCGAAACGGGCGGCGCCGCCAGCTCATGGTCGCCGGAGCGAGGTACACGACGGCGACCCGCGGAGGAGCGACGGCGAGCTACGGTGAGATTACGGCCTAAGGGGGGAGGAGGGAGACGGAGGTGTCCAGGAGGTAGCCCGGCTCACCCTGGGTACACTGGTGTGGACTGCGAGGTCGGGGAAGGCCGGAGACGACGGCGGAAGAGGTCGAGGACGGTGGTGACGATTCCCAGCCTCCGGGTCCGATTCCTCCTAGCCGAAGGACGTAGACGACGAGGCGAGGATGCTGGCGTGCTCAGCTAGTCCCGGGGAGGCTCCGATCGACGGCGATGCGGCGGCGGCGTCCAGCTTAGGTCACGGCCATGGAGGCGGCGGCTAGGGTTAGGGTTCGGGGGAAAGTGAGGGGGGAGAGAGAGCAGAGGGTCGAGGGGGAGCCTCTTAACCACGCAGGGGGCCAGGTAGCGAGGAGGAGCGCGGTGGAGGCCACGGTGGGGCGCGGCCATGGCGCCAGTGCTTCCCCTGTCGCCACAGGGAAAGGTGATGACAGGTGGGTCCCCCTGTCAGGGATTTGGTCTTTTTATTTTTCCAGAATTTCCAGTAGGGATTAGGTATTTAATTGAGGCCCTTAATCAATTTTAAAAATTCTGGAAAAATTCACAGAGCCAATATATATTATTTGGAACCTGGGATAAAATTTGCAGCCCATTTGAAAAACATTTCATGTGTTAATATTTCAGAAATTGCTCTCTTGCATTTTGGGCTTCATTTAAATATTTGCATTTGCAATTGCATTAAATTTTGAAACAATTATATTTGTAGTTGTTAGAACTTCCTGGACAAATATGAGAATTCAAATTGGAAGTTAGTTCACCATTCACATCACCATCTTTGGTTTGTTAATTGTTGCTTCCTTATTATATGTGAAGCAAATGAATTAGGGATGCTATGATGCAAGTGAGATGCAAAAAGTGAAAATTTTACTCATATTTTAGGGTACCAAATCTGGGCTGTTACAGGTTTCTGGAAATATTTTATTTGCAAAATTTGGACTTATAGATTTAAAACTATGCCAAATTTACTCAGATGAATAAATTTGGATTTGTTACACTGAAAACTAACAGTGCCAAAAGATTTTAGAAGTCCAGAGCTTTTCAAAAATATAAAGTTTGCTAAATTTTGCCAAAGGGTTTAAAAGTGATGAAGGTTTGAAGTTATAGGGTCTTTTCTGCAAAAAGGCCATTTAAATCAATTTGGGGAAAAAATCCCAGAAAAGAACAGGCCACACGGCGGGCTGTGATTGGTTGGGCTCGGGCTGGGCTCAGCTCGACTTCAGCTTAAGCCGCGGCTTGGCTCGGCTCGATCTCTTTCCGATCGTTGGATCGGGATCGGACGGCCCAAGATGTTGTTAACCTTTACATCGCGACTGGTCTCGCCGGACTTGAAGAAGGCGGCGGCGCGGCGGCTCTGCCGTGGATGGCGGCGGAGCTCCGGTGGTCTCCTTGGCGCGGGGAGGCGATGACGAGGTGCAGCTCCGCACGTCGAAGAAGAAGGTGGCGGCGGGGTTGAGCCGCACGTCCTGGCTTGGCCGTGCGGTACGGCTGGAAGAGCGGCGGTGGTCTCGGCCGTTGATGGCGACGGCGTTGTGGTGCTTCCCCTAGCTCGGCGAGGAGACGATGACGCGCAGGAGGACACGTCGAACTCGATGGTGGTCTCGGCGACGACCTTCTCCTGCTGGGACGGCGGCGCGGTGCGGCTGGAATCGTGCGGCGCGACGACGAGCTTCTGGCGAGGACGCACACGGCGAAATGGTTGCGGGAAAAAATCATAGAAAGGCTCAGGAGGATTCACATAGATGTGGGGAACTAGTTGGGACCAAAAGGGGGCGGGGCGGCGAGCTACCTTCGTCGGAATCGAAGAAATGCCGCGGAGGAGGAGATGAGCTCCGGCGAGAAAATACGGAATCCTGGGGACGCGATTCCAAGGGGTAGGGGAGGGGAAATGGAGAGGAGGCCGAGGGCTTCGCATAGGGAGAAACGGCACTTGATTTGGGGCTGTAAAACTCCCGCAATCAAGTCGGGAAGAAACGGAAACGGTGAGTTGTTTCGTGCGCGTTTCACGTCCCGCAGGTTGAAGATGATGATGATGTCAGCATGATATCATCAATTTTTCTTTTTTAGTTTTCTGTTTTTCTTTTATAACTTTTTATTTAAATCTCCAAATCAAGTCAAATAAATTTGATTTTTTTTTTTAAATTCCAAATATTGAAACTAGACATTTAGGAACTATTTTTGGTCAAAACAAAATTACCAAAATACCCTTTTGATCAAATATGCCTTATATGGCTAATTGGGAATTTTCTAAATTAGGGTTTATAAATATCCCATAATATTTAAATAAAAACCATAGAATAATATGAGTAATATCATTCAAAATGATAAATCATTTTCATATTAAAATAATTTAAGATAAAATATATTTATAAAACAAAGCTTGGAAAATATTTAAATTATTTCCACAAGGAAATAGGGTTTATAATATCCCCATATTATTTATTTGAAAACCAAGTATACAAAGTGGAAAGTACTATTTGAAAACTCCTTTAAATATTTTATTTCCAAAACTTTAAAGTTGAGATTGGAAGATAAAGGAATATTTAATTTCAAATAATTTTGAAGATGTCAAACAATCTTCTATAAAAGGTTTTCTTGATTTTTGGAGACTTTATTTAATTATTAATAAAAGTTTTAAATTTTTGTGATTTTTAAAACATTTCAAAATCTGGGATGTTACACAGCCAGACGATTCATATATGCTTGTTTACGATCGGAGTTGCGCTACCATCCTATGCTAATTGGAGTATAGATTCCGGTGGTCCGGTCGCTCGGTTCGTCACAGAAAAAACTAGAAGTAAGCAATATTGCCTGCGGAATTAAGTCCCGAGAAGATACGTCGTATCATCCAAGATCGAAAGGAGCTCCATGTCACACCTCCTACACCTGATCAGGCATCGGTGGACAAAGAGTCACCAAGTCAGGGCTTGGTGCACGAAGAGGGGACCACAAGTCAGTGAAGCTTTGGACCTGCATGATGGACAAGTTGATCAGCTCTGTGAGCTCAGTGCTGTGGACCGGGGGGGCCCAGCTGTAAGCGTGAGTGTGTGCGTTTAAGAGGGGGTCCGGTACCCTGTGGGGAAGGTGTGTTGTAAACTGAACCTCTCCTCTCACCTTCGTCTGAAATCCCATCCCAATTCATCCTCTCACCCCTTGATCTGTTTCCTCGTCCCCTTGCTTGCTGCTTGAACTTTGTGGTGCCCGTTCCAATCATAGTTCGGGACACCACACTCCATTGCCAGCATCGATCGATTCTGCTGGTTTAGTTATTCGAGTCGGTTTCCAACTCGATTTCTGGGCAACATCGTGCACATAGATTACAAGCAGTCCAAGTCCATCGCGCTGTGGTACGTATCGATCGGCAAGAAAGTCAAGGAGAAATACAAGCCGGATGACACTAGTACTCGTGCAAATCCAAGGAAAGAAAAAGACTATTTACCTTTACTCATGTAGCAGCTGAAGGAAATAATTGCTCGGTATGATTGGTCGCGAATCAAAAAGAAAAGGAGCAGTCCATGTTACTAGCTCGTGCAAGTCAATCAATCCATGTTGCCAGGAGACAAGACGGAAGGAAAGGATCAAGCTGCCTGTTTCGAAAGGAAAAGGATCAAGCTGCCTGCTTTGTTGCTTGAAGGCGAACATATACTTATATATATTTGTTCAGTCAAAAGAGAAGGAAAAAAGTCAATCAAACTCAAGGAGCGTGTCCCATAGTGCAACCTCACGTGATAGTATAGAAAAGCAAGACAAAGCAAAAAGGGCAGAAGACCAATTACCTGCATGGATTTGACGGCCGGATCGCCAATCACATGCTTGATAGCTTATATACTTGGGATTTCATATCAAGAACCTCTCGTTCACTCAAGCCGGTCTCGATGATTCACCGAGTTCAACGCCGTTGTGACCTTCATTGACCCATGACAGAAGTTTTTAAACAAATAAATATCAACCTCGTTACGGCCGGCTTCAACATCAACACGGCCGTGGATGAGCATCATCAACGTGCTTTTTCAACTTAATCGCCGTGCTTCGACTTATGCATCATCAAACATCAAGAGCGTCCAAATAACACCGCAACAGTGCTTCAGCAAGGGTTAGCGAGACCCAAAGAGCTTCGCAACCACGAGACATCATCTTTATACAAGTTAGCTTAGCCTAAAGAGCACTTCGCAACATTGTAAACATTGGTTCCTGCCTTCCTGCCTTCCTGGGGGCTTGTAACTTGAATAGTCCAGGCTTTAGACCTTTGAACCCGGCCATAAGCCATACAAGTTAGTTTAGCCCAAAGAGTGGTTCGCAACATTTTCAAAGGGATAAAGCCCATACTACAATTGGTATTATAAGTTGCATAGTGCGCTTGGCCCAAAGAGTGCCTCGCAGCATGTAAGCATAAGTGTACATGTTAGCAAAGGCCCAGAGAGCTGTGCAACTATATAACACATTCATTATGATCAAAAAGGGATAAAGACGGATTCTCTACAGTAAGAGTTTTGTCGAGACACCTAGCAAGTGCGCCTTTATTAACTTTGATCATTAGGTCCTTTGGGACTTGTCTTTCAGAAAAATTCAAGCTTTAGACTCATGTACCTGGCAAAGAAGCCAACTTGTTCCTGATTTTTAGCTGGTAAGTTATATGCAACCCACACAATATGGACAATCTACAGGCATGACTTGTTTCGAACTCCTGTGAGGCCTAAAGGACTTAGGAGATTGTGATCTTGTCAGCACAAGCTGTTAGAAAAGCCATGCAGGGCCTACTTATTCATCAGTATAAATTTAGAAGGGTTATAAGAACCAAAAAGACTTATATAAAAGGACGCTAGCATGTCTATCACATATACAATTCATTAGATCATAGCATCACCAAAAGAATAAGTTTTTACATCCCAGCAGCCGAACAAGTGGCATAAGTTATCATTGCAAGCTTGATAGTCATCCAAGGAATTGTACTTCTCTGCAGAAATATCTTTTTTTTGTCGCAGGAGTTGGACCAGATGTCGGACCTTCAGCCTGAGCAGAGGAGTCCTTGGGAGCAGCTTCGTGAGAACAGGAGCGTTGGCAGCAGCTCTCTGGGCAGAAATCTGAGGTGCTGATGGATCCTTGACAACAGTGGCAGCTTCTTCCTCTTGCTGTTGGGAGTCGCCGCCATCCACTGTGCGAGCTCGTGTAGGAGCCGGAGCAGCAGGAGTTCAATTTTTCTATCTTGTCAGTAGAAAGTACATGAGTCCCAAGCTGTTTGCTACAACAACTCGGCACTTGGGGGCTACATGTTATCAAGTTTTCAGTTTAAGTCAAAGGGAAGTTTAGAGTTGGGAGATCTAAGTTGTCGCAGGCTAACAACTCGGCGATTGGGGGCTACTCACGGATCAGATTTTTCTACAAGTTAAGCAGCAATCAAGTTCAAAAAGTTTTAGCTCCGAGTTGTCGCAAGCTAACAACCCGGTGCTTGGGGGCTACACCGTTTGAAGTCCAAGGATAGTAATTATACATCAAGGAGTCCCGAGTCACCGTAAGCAAGCGACCCGACACTCGGTGGCTATAGCAGTTGAAATTATAGAGTTATCAGTGCAAGCTCCAATCTGTTACAAGTTAAACAACTTGGCGCTTGGGGGCTACATATGGTATATGATGAAGGAGTTCAAGAAAATTTTAATGCACACTGATGAGTGATTCAAAGAAGTCACCACTGAAGTTCTGTACCATCTTATTGTGATGTGATACAAGCCGGCATAAACAAGCTTGAGTAAATACAAGAAGCTCATCAAAAGGACTGGTGAAAAATGAACTCACTTAAAAACGAGTAGGCAGGTGAAGCTGGCAACATCTACATCGACATCTCGGCGACATCTACGCCAACAACCTGGGAACGCCTACATCAACAACTTGGCAAAGTTCTACATCTGCAAGCTGACAACATTTATTTGGAACTCAGCATCCACTACGTCAACAAACCCGGCACGGACTCCATGTCTCAAGAAGACAACATCTACAACAAATCAAGACCTTCCGCGTGACTCTTCAAGTCACCCAAAAGCTCGGGGGCTACTGACGGGGGAATACCCAACCGGGGTATGCCAACAAGATGGAGAGGAACCAGCAGGTTCCAGAAGGACCTATAGACCGTGGCAACTCCTTGAAAGGAGTTAGACTATGGCAAGTCCTTGAAAGGAGTTAGACTGTGGCAACTCGTTGAAAGGAGTTAGCCTGTGCGGACTCCTTAAAAGGAGTTAGACTGGGCCGACTCCTTGAAGGACCTCGCACTGGGCCGACGCCTTGAAGGACCTTGCAATGGGCCGACTCCTTGAAGGATCTCGCACTGGGCCGACTCCTTGAAGGACCTCGCACTGGGCCGACTCCTTGAAGGACCTCGCACTGGGCCAGCTCCTTGAAGAACCTAGACTGGGAGGTCCCTGAAGGACTCCCCAGACCGGGCCAGCCCACTTCCAGAAGACTCGTACGAAGGAGTCCAACTACAAGACCGAGTCCCAATTTAGAAGACACGAAGATTAGTAGGTTCTTGAATAGGACTCCAACCAGGAGACAAATTGTAACCCTAGGAGTCCTCGTGTATATAAGTGGAGCTCCTAGGTCGTCATAGAGGGGCCAGAACGAGTTAGACAGAACAAGTTAGATAGATCCAATACGAGTTAGACTGACAGAAGCTAGAAAGCTCTCAAGCCGAACCTGGGTAAACTCCTTGTCCCCTCGTTGAGATTAACCAACTCCTGTATCCAAGTCGCCAATGGCCCCACAACTTAGCTTCCCCGAGGAAGTACTTGCCGTGACAACCCCACGACAAGTTCAAAATGGAACAAGTGAAGAAGAGTTCATTACTTGTAAAAGATAGGTAAAACATTTAGTCTAATCTTAGTACAAGAATAATGGTTGGAGGATATGTTGGTATTCGCTATGACTTGCTCATAGGTCTAAACATATAAGAACCATAATTTTGTATTTGATGAAATGTGACCCAAGTTCTTGGTTAGAAGAACGTGTTAGAAATGAGGAGTCATTTAAACATGGAGATGAGATAATTGAATCTAGAGATTGGTAGACTTGGTTGAAGTCATGACACCAAACTGGATGGAGATCTCATGAAGTCAGAAGCGCAGCGAAAGCATGATCGAAAATATCGAAGTGACTTGTATTGCACTGTCGATTTGTTGAGTCTACAACATATAGGAGTATATGATTAATTCAATGATTAAAAGATATAATATTTTGGTTTGAGAAATTTTGTTTCAAGATTGAGTGAGTTCCGGGTGCACATGATATGTGAAAGTTCTTTTGACTGATCATACGTCATGTAGGCATAAAACGGAAACGAAAGTCTCACTCTGTAACCAAATAAGTTATATTCGTCATATGATGATGAGGTTTATCATGTGACGTTATGAGGTTTATCATGTGATGATAAAGTAATGTCAAAGTGGGTGACATTGACGTTTTGCAAAGAACATAGAGAACTATATAGTACAGTACATGGACAGAACCTCTTCCACGAGCAAACATGATCCGCACTGAGACTCCATGGGTGTTGGATCGAGAAAATGTAAACTGGATTATTGATTCTAGTGCAAGTTGGAGACTGTTGGGAATATGCCCTAGAGGCAATAATAAAATGGTTTATTAGCATATTCATGTTTATGCTAATAGTTTATTATCCGTACTATAATTGTATTAATTGGAAACATAATACATGTGTGGAATATAAACCAACAGGTGTCCCTAGTAAGCCTCTACCGGACTAGTTCGTTAGTCAAAAGATGGTTAGAGTTTCCTAACCATGGACTTGTTATATTCACTTGATAACGGAGTCAATCATTGAGAGAATGATGTGATGGACAAGACCCAATAATAAAGAGTTGCAATTGATCGTGTCACAAAAGTTTCATTGCTAACATCTTTTGTATGCCAAATATAGTTTCCTTAGACCATGAGATTATATCACTCCCGCTTACCTGAGGAATACTTTGTGGACATCAAACGTCGCTTCGTAATTGGGTGATTATAAAGGTGGCTTTTAGGTATCTCCGATGGTAGGTTGTTGGGAGATATTTATCAAGAGTGGGATTTGTCCCTCCATGTGACGGAGTCGAATATCTTTGGGCCCACTTGGTAATATAGCATCTGGAAAGTTTGCAAATGTGTGATTAAGAGTAATCATGGAGATCCTATATTATGGACGAGTAAAGAGAATTTGCCAGGTAACGAGATGGAACTAGATATGGAGATATCGACGATCAAATCTCGGGCAAATTAAAAGAGACAAAGGAAATCGTATACAAGATTAAGAATCTCCGGCATCGAGGTTCAATTGATAAGGAACTTCGTTGAATATGTAGGAGTCAATATGGGCATCCCGGTCCCGCTATTGATTATTGATCGGATGTTCTCGAACCCGTAGGGTCACACACTTAACGCTCCGATGTAGCTAGGGTTAGCGATGAGATAATTGATGGTATGAACAAATATGGATTCGGAGTCTCGGATGAGATCCTAGACGTCACGAGGAGATCTAGAAGAGTCCGGAGAATAAGATTCATATAAGGAAAGTGGTTTCCGGAGGTGTCAGAAAGGTTCCGGAATATTCCGACAGGGTACCGGAATTTTCTGGAAGGTTCTAGAAGATTCTAGAAGTAGGGCCCACCTGTTGTATGGGGTTCACATGGACCAATGGGTGGTGCAGCAGCCTTAATGGGCTGCCCACACCAGTCCATGGCCCAACTGTAGCGACCCGACCCTAGAACTATACTGTCGCAACAGTGGAACATGGGGTTCCCCTGATGCGGTCAAAGTGGGTCCATTGCACATGGGCCCACCAAGGAGGCACTCAAGGCCAAGGCTCAAGACTGGCAGATGGGCCCCCCCAATTTGCCCCACGGCGTCCCGACGCGTGCGACATCGACAACCAAGGCCAAGGACTCGGGGACCCTCCGGGGCCCCCCTCGACCCGGAAGCAGGCACGGAGGTCCCGGGGACCCGACGCCCGGCAGGAGGCCAGTCTCATTGGGAACCAACCTCCGGTGCGCGAAGGGGATAATCTTGCCAGCTCTGGCTGGAAGCTCCTAGAAGACTTGGGCGCCAAGAAGATGGAGGCGCCAAAGGGGGGCAGAGGCAGAAAAGCTGTCAGCCCCTGTCCGCCCTCTCAGGAAAAGGTGGGCGACCTCACCTGCCCCCTCGGAGAAGAATACTTGGATGAGAGGAGGCCACGTCGCCTCCTAAAGAGAACCCGGAGGGGTTTTCCCGCCAAAACCCCTCCGTCCCCAAGGGTGCACCTGTGGTATCCCCTTGGCCTATAAAAGGAGGACCGAGGCACCCAAGGGGGAGGAGGGTCGGGAGAAGGAAAAGAAACAAGTCCAGAAGAGAAGGAGGCTAGGCTAGGTAGCGCACCAGTCCCAGAGTAGCTTAGGCGAGAGGTGATCTCCTCAGGGTTAGGATCTGCTCGTCTTCAACGTCTAGCCAACACCTCCCGGGTTCTCACCCGCAACTACCCTTGTAAATCTACACCATGGTACACCTCTCAATCCAGACATGCAGGAGTAGGGTTGTTAGCCTCCGGGCGGCCCGAACCTTGGTAAAATCCTTGTGTCTCTGTGATGCTTGCTAGTACGTATATCTCGAGCGTCGAGCGAAGCCCCCGGGTGGAAGAAGTTCTTCGGCCTCCTCTGCGCCCCATACCGAACCTAAAAAGGGGGTATCCTTTACTCCCGGTGTTCGTGATCCAAGACACGACATCTAGCGCGCCAGGTAGGGGGCGCAAGTGCTGATCTCTTCTTCGCCGACTTCGAGTTCTTCGTCGGCATCTTCCTCAAGTTCTTCATCAGCTTCTTGTTCTTCGTCGAGATCTGCGTCAAGTTCTTCATGGACCATGGCGCCAAAGAAGAGGCCCGATGTCCAGGCGTCCAAGGCGGCCTCCCCTACATGCTTTCAGGCTACCGGCGAGCGTCGCGCTGCTGCGGCAAACCGGGCTTCTCCTCCTCCACCTCTAGAGAAGGACGCTTTGGGCGGGGCAGGCGGCCCAACCCAAGGCGACGAAGATGGTGGCGTGGAGAAGAGCATGGGCGGCAACACCGGCAAGGACTTCTCTGTCGGAGAAAAGAGCGAGGGTACCCACGCTGGCAAGGGTCAGCAGGGCACCAAGAGCAAGTCCTGCACTCTCCTCTCGACAACGCGCAGGCCCGTCACGACGCCCTCGTCACCGCCAAGGCTCTAATCCAGTTTCCACCCAGCACTGACATCCCCAAGGTCTACCAGGAGTGGCGGACCCGAGTGGAGGATGTCGTGGGGTTACTCTTTGACTACCCCACGGTGGTGATACCTGGGTCACGCCGAGTCCATCAATCCTATGGCGAGGGTCAAAGGATGGCCCAAGAAGGACGACGTGCGGCCCAAGGTAGTCGACGTTAGGTCATCAGCCTTGATCGTCCTGTAAGTGCCATCGGCACCGTTCACCCGAGACCCAGCCTATCATATAAAGGCTGGGAGGGTCCCTCGTCTAGGGTAACGAACAAACGGAACTCCAGTCCATAGCCGCCAGCTCAAACCCTAGCGAGATCGCCATCTCGCCATTGTAGCCACGTTCAACATCAATACCAGACAAGCAGGAAGTAGGGTGTTATCCTCCGGGAGCCTGAACCTGGGTAAAACCTCGCCTGTTAGCCGTCGTGATCACCAGCGCTCACCTCTCTCCCCCTCAATCAACCCGGGGTGCTCAACCCAGGGATTTGCCGAGTCCAAACCTCGTCAATTGGCGCCGTCTGTGGGAAAGAACGAGCGTTGGAACCATGGTCGCTCCGGCTCCATCAACCTTGAAGACCGACGCCTGCACCAGGGAGCCAATTCGGTCCATCTCCCTCAAGTACGTCAGCCACCCGCCGGCTCATCGCTCGGCGTACGCTGAACTGAGTGAAGGTACGTGGATCACCTTTGGTACCATGCGTTACCTCATAAACAGCTACGGAACGCTCCGATCTACGGTGGCCGCGCTACGCGCGGAGACGATACCCGCGTCTGCATCGACTACGTCGACCACGCCTTCACCTGCCGTGGAGATCGCATCTGCTGCGAATGCGGCGATCGTGTCTTCGACTGCCGCGAAGATCGCATATGCTATGACTACAACGACCATGACATCACCCGCCGTGATCGCATCTACCGTGACTGCGACAATCGCATCCTCGGCTGCCGCGAAGATCGCGCGCGTCTCGACTGCACCAACTGCCTTCATGGCAAAGATCGCGCCTGACGCGACCAAGACACCCGCACCTGCGGCTGCCAAGGAGATCGCATCGGCGGTGACCCCTGCACGGATCAAGTCTACATCGACTACCTTGGTCGCGTCGCGGGCAAGGCCAAGATCTACATCGACTCCGACTACGTCGGCCACGCCTCCGCGTCGCGAGATCATCCGCAAGCCAATCGCACCTGCATCAACGACAGCGACTCCATTCCTCGCATCCGCGGTGAAGGAAGCGAAACTCTACGGTAGGAACCTCAACGGCAACTATGGCACCCACCACGTTGGAGCCATTTTCGACTCCGAGCACGGCTCGAATGAAGGAAGCAGCAGCGGAAGCATCAGCCCCACTTCCCGGGTTTACCCCGCACAAGTCTACATGACCGGCCCGGCGCGGACCAACGGTGACGAACCCGCATATCCACTGGAGGTGGTCATGCCGGATCAGACACGACTCACCATCACCCGCGACATGGCAATCAGAGCCCTGAAGCACGTTGAGGAGGGCACGTACCCTCCACCAGACGCACCCTGAGATGACCTTATGGCGGTCCAGTACCTGCTGCGGAAGGAAGGCGAACGACTCCACGCAGAGAAGGCCGAGCTACTCTGACGCAAGGAGGAGGCCGACGCGGCGAGTGCCAGGAGGGCCGCTTACTCATTCACTGCTGCCTCGATAGAGGTCTCGCAAGGAGCAAGGCACCACAAGCCCCGCGTGCCCCGGATGACAGAGGCCGAACGCGCCGGAATTACCCGCAACCTCGAGTCGTCATACATGACTGAAGACGCGGACGGGATACCCGTCCCCAAGACACCCGGAGCTGCCCTCATGGCAGTCGAAACATACCTGCGACTGACGCAGCCGCCTGAGGGTGACGCCCACGCTCTCCTCCACAAGCAACAAATCATGTCCATCAAGGCAGTTGAAGAGGCTCTGGCGAACAAGACACCAGCAGAAAGGGCGCAAGAAAATCGGGGTCGCCGCGACCGCGAACCCGCACCGCTCGCAGGCCCAGCTCCAAGACAGCCGCGACAGCCGCAGCCAGGCGAAGACCTCCACAACGTCATCACACAGAGGACGGTAGACCGCAACCGCACCCAGTGGATTGTCAGCACACCCAATGCTGACGACCGCGACGATAGCGAATTCAAGCCACGCGGTGCCCCATGCTTCAGCTTCAACATCCGCGACACAAGAATGCCCAAGGGCTTCAAGCTCATGGCAGAAGCGGTCAAGTACGATGGAAAGCAGGACCCGAGAGACTGGCTGGAGGACTACCTCATAGCCTGTAGTTGCCAGGGCGGTACTTCGACTACAGCCATGCAGTACATCCAGCTGATGCTCACAGGATCTGCACGCGGGTGGCTCAACACTCAACCCAAGGACGCCTTCAGCACATGGGACGAGTTCGCGGATGCCTTTGTCAAGAGCTTCCTAGGGGACATACTCAAGGCCGACAACTTTCGTCGAGCTCCAAGCATGCAAACAAGGACGGGACGAGCCGCTCCGGTCCTACATCCAGCGATGGACCCTGCTCCGCAACACCATGGAAGCCACCTCGGAAGACCGGGTGATGGATGCCTTCATGCACGGCGTCTACCGCCGCGACCTCCGCGAGGAATTTGGTAGGCTCCGGCCGAGAAACATGATTGACCTCATGAAGATAGCCAACCAGTGGGCAGACGGAGAGGACTCGGTCTGTGATACTCCACGAGACGAGGCCGGACCAAGCAACTGGCGGGAAGGACGCCAGAAGAAGAAGCCGCGTTACCACGGCAATGACTCAATAGAGTTAGTAGCGGCGGGGTTCGAAACCCCCCGCGAGAATGAAGCATACGACAACAATCGCCAGTACAGTCAAAGGCAGTACAGTCGAAGCGACGACGACCAGAGTCGCCAATACAGCCAAGGGCAATTCAACCGAAGCGGTGGCAGCACCTACCGTGGCGATGGGAGCCGCAAGCGAGAGTGGCAGAGGCGCACGCTGACTCCGGAGGAAGAGCTGGAGCAACCCTGCAAGCACCACATGTTCAGGAACCCGGAAACGGGCAAGTGGGGATCCCGTCACCTGTTGAAGGACTGCAAGAAGGCACGCAGGATATACCAGGCAATGCAGAAGATAGTCGCTCAGCCAGCCATATGCAGTCGGCTCCCCAGGCAACACCCGTAGCGCAGCCAGTCGCGCAGCTGGCTCTCCAAGCAGCACCCGCACCCGCACCTGCAGTCGCTAACCCAGCACAGGCAGCGGCAGCTTTTTATCCGCAGCAGCAGCCGCAGCAAGAAGCCCCTGACGCATATCCAGCGGCACGCGGACAGCTCAACATGATACAGAAGGGGCGCCCTTCAAACAGGACACAGAAGATCATCACCCGCCAAGTCTACCAGGCTGTCACCTGTCCACCCGCAGTACCCGAATACCTGAGAGGGTCAGAGACACCGATCACGTTCTCCAGAGCAGATCATCCACCTGCGGTACCACGACCCGGGCACGCCGCTCTGGTAGTCGAAGCTCTGATTGGGGATTACACCTTGAAAAAGGTGTTCATGGACGGAGGCAGCGGCATCAACATTATCTTCGCCGACACCCTCAGAAGAATGAACAGGCCAACAATAAACTTGGCGCCATCAGGGACCACCTTCCATGGCATAGTACCAGGGCAAGCAGTCACGCCCATAGGAGCAATCACACTCGACGTCATCTTCGGCACACCCAACAACTTCCAGAGGGAGGCGATCGACTTCGAGGTAGTCGACTGGAAGTCGCAGTACCATGCGATACTCGGGCGCCCAACCTTTGCCAGATTCATGGTGATACCTCACTACGCCTATCTGATGCTCAAGATTCCTGGACCCAAGGGCGTCATCACGGTGCACGGCGACTTCGACCGCTCCAACAGCTGCGACCGCGAATTCAGCCAGATCTCTAAATTCTTCGGAATGGAGGAGCACCTTGCGATGATGGCAGTCGACAACGACAAGACCATTTTCCCGCCACGCAAGAAACCAGCCAAGGACTCTGCCTTCAACACGACTGACGACACAAGAACCCATCAAGTCCATCCGACGGATGCCAGCAAGACAGTCAAGGTGTCGACAAGCCTGCCTATCGCATAGGAAGGCGCGTTCGTCGAGTTTCTACGTGAGAACTGGGAGATCTTCGCCTGGCAACCTTCTGACATGCCACGCATACCCAGGGAACTCGCCGAGCACTCCTTACGCGTCCAGAAGGACGCCAGAACCGTCAAGCAGACCATGCGACGCTTTTCGGGTCCCAAGCGAGACGGACATCAGCAAGGAGATCGACCGGCTGCTCCACGCCGGATTCATCCGGGAAATCAAGGACTCGGACTGGGTAGCGAACCCGGTCCTGGTGGAGAAGAAGAAGACGAAGAAACTTCGCATGTGCGTCGACTTCACCGCCATTAACAAGTGCGAAGACCAGATCATCGACTCGACTGCAGGCTGCGCGCGCCTATCCTTCCTGGACGCCTACTCCGGGTACCAGCAGATCAGGATGAAAGTCGAAGATGAAGAGAAGACTGCATTTATCACACCCCATGGTGTGTTCTGCTACCAAATGATGCCCTTCGGGTTGAAGAACGCTGGAGCCACATACCAGCGCACGATGCAAGCTTGCCTGAAGGAGCTAATAGGAAAGATCGTACAAGTCTACGTCGATGACATAGTCATCACTACTCGAACGGAGGACAGTTTAATTGCTGACCTCCGCAAAGTCTTTGCCGCACTCAACGAGTATCAGATCAAGCTGAATCCGGACAAGTGTGTTTTCGGCGTGCCAGCCGGAGAGCTGCTTGGATACCTCGTCTCGGCAAGAGGAATCGAAGCCAACCCTGAGAAGGTGCAAAACATACTTGCAATGCCATCACCGACCAAGCTTCATGAAGTGCAACGCCTAGCCGGCCGAGTCGCAGCTCTCAGCCGGTTCATTAGTAAGTTGGGAGAAAAAGCCCTGCCTTTCTACCAACTGATGAAAAAGACGGAAAAATTCGAGTGGACAGAAGAAGCGCAAGACGCGTTCGACAAGCTCAAGAAAACCCTCACGACTCCTCCAGTACTGGTGGCGCCACTGGAGAACGAACCGCTGTACCTCTACGTGTCAGCCACGAACAGAGTGGTCAGCACAGTACTCGTCGTCGAACGAGGAGAAGAAGGGCACAACCACCCTATTCAGCGACCCGTCTACTTTCTTAGCGAGGTGTTAACCCTCTCCAAGCAGCGATACCCGCATTACAAGAAGCTAGCGTATGGAGTCTTCATGACATCAAGGAAGGTCGTCCACTACTTCTCCGAGCACACCATCATGGTGGTAAGCTCCTCTCGGCTTTCCGACATCCTCACCAACCAAGCCACGACAGGACGAGTCGCCAAGTGGGTCGTCTAGTTAGGACCCTGGGGGTTGAAGTATGCGCACCCGAAGGCAATCAAGGCACAAGTTCTTCCAGAATTTACGACAGAGTGGATAGAGGCCCAGCTACCAGACGTACCCAATTTGTCCAACGCATGGACAATGTACTTCGACGGGTCCAAGAAGTTCAGATCAGCAGGGGCGGGAGTCGTCCTCATCTCACCCAAAGGCGACAAACTGAAGTACGTACTGCAGATGGACTTCCCAAAACCCTCCAACAACGCGGCAGAGTACGAGGCCCTAATCCACGGCATGCGAATGGCCAAAAACTGCGGCGCCACTCACCTCATGATCTACGAAGACTCCTACCTTGTCGTGCAGCAAACCATGAAGCAATGTGACGCCATCGCCGACAACATGATAGCCTACAGGGACCTATACAACCAGTTGGAAGGCACCTTCGACAGCTGCGAGTTGCGGCACATAGGCCGCTAGAGCAAAGAGGAAGCCGACATCCTCGCCAACCTAGGCTCAGGACAAAGCACCGGTGCCACCCGGAGTCTTCCTCGAGTGCATCAAGCAACGCTCCATCAAGCTCCGGCCTGCGCCGGGACCCTCTACACCGACAACGAGCACCACCAACCCGCCAAGCACGGAGACGGAACCCATGGAGGTAATGCTGGTCGAACCCACAAGGACAAGCCCATACCTGGCCTACATACTACATCAGAAGGTGCCAGCAAACCCAGTCGAAGCCAAGCGCGTCGTCCGTCACTCCAAGGGCTTCACCGTCATCAACGGGGAACTCTACAAGCGAAGCATCTCAGGAGTCCTCCAAAGGTGCATCGACCCAGTCGACGGTCAAGCCATCTTACTCGACATCCACGCCGGCATCTGCGGACACCACGCCAGCAGTCGAGCCTTGGTGGCCAAAGCCCTACGAGCAGGGTTCTACTAGCCCACCGCAATGCAAGACGCAGAAGAACTCGTGAGGAAATGCATCGGACTGCCAGGAGTTCGCCAACAAGCCGCACGCACCAGCATCAGCGCTGAAGACCATACCACTCGCATGGCCCTTCGCTCAATGGGGGCTCGACATGGTGGGTCCACTCAAGAAGTCTTCTCCGGGCGGACACACTCATCTCCTGGTGGCAGTCGACAAGTTCACGAAGTGGATCGAAGCAGCACCGATCACAAGTTCGACTGCCTCCTTGGCAGTTAACTTCATCAGGTCGATCATCTTCAGGTTCGGTGTGCCACACAGCATCATCACCGACAACGGCTCGAACTTCACAGCCGAAGAATTCAAGGACTTCTGTTCTGACCAAGGTATCAAGCTCAACTACGCATCTGTATCGCACCCGCAGTCCAACAGACAAGTCGAGAAAGCCAATGGCCTAGTCTGCAAGGGCGTAAAGAGGCGCCTTCGAGTGCCACTGAGGCGCACCGCAGGTGCCTGGGTCGAAGAACTGCCATCTGTGCTGTGGAGTCTGCGCACCACGCCAAACAGATCTACCCAGTACACGCCATTCTTCATGGTGTACGGCGCTGAAGCAGTCCTGCCGTGCGACATCAAGTTCGACGCTCCCCGAGTGGTGGCCTACGATGAGTCTGATGCAGAGGAAGCACTCGAAGATGACATGGACACCCTGGACGAAGCATGCGACATCGCCCTTACCCGCACAACTGTGTACCAGCAAGACCTGCGCAACTATCACGGGCGGCGACTCCGGCCCAGAGCGTTAGTGTAACATCCCAAATTTATAATAAGAATTAACAAGACCCAAAATTCAGAACCAACAAAACCTTTTGAAATTACTACACTAATGATTGTGTTTTCCTTTATATTGTTCTGTTTGACCTTGTGTGACTTGTTGTTTAAGTTGTTTGACTAGTAAATATTAATCTAAGAACTCAACCCAAGTAAAAATATATTAAACTTGGTGCTCAGGTTATGACAAAAGTATATTCCATATATCTTTTCCAATCTTATTTTGGCCAAAGTCTATTTCAATGATGTTTGATTTCAGCAAATAAAATACCCTTCAGTTGAGAAAGTAAAAGTAATTCCAAAATTATGTGTTCCCAAAAATATGGGGATCTATATGTTATCTCCTATCTAATTATCAACCTTGATATTTTGCATGTGAATGCAACTCCTATTTTATAAACTCTGATTTCCACCCCAATTGAAAACAACTCTAGTGGGAAATATATTACCCCACATATTTCCTTTCTCAAACCTTTTTGAAAACAATTAAATTATGAGTTGAGATATTTCTTAAACCTCATCTTGTCATAATTGAGTGTGATCATTTTTTTTTAAGATAGTATTGTGAATTATGGAATTAGTGGTGTGATTAATTCTTGTGGTTTGAATGGTGTGGGTTTGATTGTGATATTGATCTTGTTGTGTGTTTGCTTGCTAAATAAAAATAAGAAGACAATTAAGTGTCACATGAAATAATAAGACCTATAATAAAAAGGTCACCTGAAATCATATTATTTCATTCCCACAATTCCCTTTCTACCGAAAATGTGATCTCCATTTTTGGTAACCACTTAAACAAAATTGAACACCATCACCAATGCCTATCACCACAGCATTTTGCACACTTCCACCTCATATTTTTCTTTAGCATTAAGATGCCTAATAGTTGCAAATAGTGCAAAATGGTACCCTATACCCCTATACTCAAATGGCAGCCCACACTTGCCCTAACTTTGTCTCCCTCATGTCCAGCACCCACCCAGCACTCCCCTGCACCTTCTGGACAAGCCCAAGCATCCCCATGACCTAAACCTAACCCTAGAACACCTATGGCATGGAGATGGCCACCCCCATGCGCTCACTTGTTCCAAACCGGCACCAAAACCCCAAGCCACCTTGTCCTGCAGCTGCCCCCTGCCACCCTGATGCTCCCCAACTCCACCCCTCGCACCAGGGCCCCTTCCCCTGCCCGCAGTTGCCGGTGCTCTGCCGGCCGACCCACTGTCGAGCACCCTACGCGCACGCACTGCACCGCAACCACCTCGCCCGACCAGCACGCGCGCGAGCCGCCCGACCACCCCAGCACGCGCCACTCCGTCCCACGCACCCCTCAGACACGCGCCCGTGCCTCCCCAGCACGTACGTCGCCGTCCCCGCACGACCCCGTGCCACCCGCGGCATGGCCGCGCCCCTCCCTGGCCGGCCACGAACCCGACCTCCCCCGCCTATATAAGCACCACCCCGGGCCTCTACCCAGCACCACACCACCTCCACCACTCCCTCTCCTTCACCTAGAAGCCGCAGGAGCAGCAGAGGAGGAGCCGGAGCTCCACTCCGAGCTGCACGGCTGCCGGCGCCGTGCTGCCGCTGTGGTGGCTCTCCGACGCCGCCACCGCCACCCAGACGCAGCCCAGGCCACCCTCCGTCGACCCTAAGCTCCACCGCCGCCCCTCACCGCCGGCAGGTAGCCTCCCCGGCCACTCCCCGAGCCCCCTCTCTCTCCCCTAGCTCTCTGCCCATCGGGATGGAGAAGACGGCTGTGAGCCGTCGATCTGTTGATCAACGGCCACAGTTCGTTCCCGCCCGTTTCTGGAATCTGATGAAACTGCTAAGTGTTGAAATCTGTTTAGATTAGCTAACTTTGCATGCAAATTCTGGTAGATCTACTGCGCCAAATTTTGTGAAACTGGTATGGTTAGAAAGAGCAAGTTACATAGATTCAAATGATAGTTTTAGTTTTCAAAAATAATTAGTCTAGCTTGACGGAAACATGAGGCAAAGTAGCTATGTTCTGTCTGTTTTCAGAAAACTTCTGAAAACAGATTATTGCTTAGAATTTTGATCTGATCATAGCAATTAATCTAGATTTATTTAGGAGTTTTCCTTGGCATAGCATGTTAGTATGGTTAGAGTACTGCCATGACCAAGTGATGTGAACCCCAAAATAAAATCTGTGTAAAAGATTTAAAATGGAAAAGATAGCTAACCAGTTTAGCTTAGCACATGTAATAATAAAGATAGCCCACTTCCCATGCAAATTGCTATTGAACCAGAGGTATACAAATAGCAAACTAAAATGTTGTAGCTAGTATAACATGCCCTATTTGCCTAGATGCAGGCCATGATCCTTGTTGGACATATTTCCCATTTGAAATAAAAATGACAAAGGTGTTAGTTTTAACTGAAAACTCAGAAAGATTATTTTGGTACCATATTTGGGAGATGTTTGCTAAACCTTGGTTTATCCCAAAATACCAAACTAAAATTTTATAAAAAGTACATCAACCAGTCTACCCAATGCCACTGGATTGATTCCATTTAGTGTTGTGGTTAAGTTAGTAGAAAATTATCAAATCAGTTAGTTGCTAAACTTAAAAAGGGGAAATTTCTCTGTCAGAAATTTGATTAGAACTTTGAAATTCAATATCTTGAGATCTAGGAATCTAAAAATAACAAATGAAAATGTTCTGGAAAGCTTATGAAAATATCTAACTCACTAAAGTGGTTTCACCCCATTTAGATTAACAAATAAATAATGATATCCAAAATGCCACAGAAGGTATAAAACCTAAACTTGTTTGTTTCTGATGCTCTACTAATCCAAATGAGGTCAAACCAATTTTGTTAGATCACATTTAAGCAATACTAGTTACCCCTAAAAGGATTTAATTTTTTTATACAATTAAATTGAGTTGTAGCAAAAACTAGGAAATTGACTTTCTGGATTAAAACATTTATACAGGGAGTTTAATAACTCAAATTGAGTTAAATCCAATTGGGTTGTTTTCTATACATCAGTAGCTATCTGTAGAATTTTAGTTCATATTTTTGTGACCAACAGAACACAAGTTATGCAATTAAACATGAAACCCTAGTTTCTGCCATAATTGTGACCCAATTAAATAATGGTTAATTCAATTAAATCGAAATCAAATTGTGTTGCTTTGTGAGTGCAATAGCTATGTGTGATGCTTTAGAGTTGTTGTGATGCTTGATTGAGTAGTTTAGTAATGGTATATGTTGCTTGTTTATGTTGATGATTAGATTATTTGGTGTGATTAATATAATTGCCTTGCTTGTTAAACTTGGTTATATTCAAGTTGAGTACTAGCTTGGGTATCTAATAATGTCTCTACCTTAGCTTGGTGAGATATTTTGAATTACAGAAAAGAGTTGGTAGCTTAACTTCTGTCTGAAGTAATTCCTGTTTAAATAAACATGCTTAATAACAACTTTAATCATAATCTTTAAACGTGAGTAGTGTTGTTGATTGCCAAACTTGTTTGTTAAATAATAATCTTCTCTCGTGATTATTGTTTGCTAGTAATTGCTTGATGATTGTTGTTGGAGTGTTGTACTGTATGTTGATTGTGTTCTTTCCTTTTTACGACGTTAGATACGAACGCTATCGGAGTGAACCTTGGAAAGGATTTATTGGAGAAGAATCAGAGTTTATTTCTTTGATCAGTGAGGAGAAGTCCAAGGACATTATGCTGAAAACAGGCAAGCTACTTCGCTGAGCTTGCATTTACATACCTCTAATTTAATCACATGCAAGTTCCTAAAGTAGTGGTATTGATTTTCTGAAAAGCCTTTTCACAAAGGATATGAAAACTGCTTTATCACCCTATGTAGAATGTAGAGTAGACACCTAAAACTATAGGATGGGAAAAATATGATTATTCCAAACTCCTTTTTAAAGTACCTAGTTGATGATGAAATGCCGAGTTATCGGTGTTAAAGTGGAGAAGTGATAAAGGGAGTTGTTTATAAAAAAATGCACATTGTGTCCTAGTACTTACGTCGACCAGCCGATAATCTGTGCGACCACATCTACCCAAATATGGGAACGGGCGTAGTCATATAATTTGCTCATGTTAGTACTGGATACCTCATCGACGGAGACGACTCCGTTATGCATGAGGGGATGAGCATGGCGACTCTAACCCCTGACCTGGGTCCCAGCAATCTGAGGGATTGAGGGATTGAAGGGCTTCGTGCTCGCCGGGCAAAACTACGAGTCCTTACATCTAGGTTCCTCGACGGGGGATCCTGTACTAGGTGTTGAAGGAATGGTGAAATCGTAAGGGCAGGGTCCTATACTAGCATGAGCAAAGGAAAGGCTATGGCCGGTGGTTCAACTTCGCATACACCTTGTATGGCGGGACGTGGCAGACACGATGAGCTACCGGATGGGTGTGGGGAAAGCGTGCTACCTCTGCAGAGGGTAAAACTATTCGAATAGCCGAGTCCTCGGATATGGACAGTTGGGAGGCCCTACTAGACCATGTGCAAAAGTTTTTGATAAAATATGCAAGAGATGGAAAAGTGGAAATGTTGTTACCCAACTATACCAGCTGGAGTGGTATGAGTTGTGGAGGTACAAAGGGACCATGATGAGTCATGGTCGGGAAAAAGGAGGAGTTTTGGATAAATAATAAAATTGTGATTCTCTCTAAAGATAGTAGTAAATCTCTTCTTACCTTTTTCAACAAAGATATAGAGATAGAGTAATAACTAAAAGTGCTATAGGCAACAACTTAAAATTGGTGCATACTCAGTAGAGGAGTAGTTTGCGAGTACAAATTGTACTCATAATGGTTTCGTCCCTGGCTATTGTCTTAGCCAGATTTTAAGGAAGAGCATCTTGAAGGAGGAGAAGGAAATGACGTCAATGCGAACTAGGGCGCTTCCCAGTCAGTTGCCTGTAGGGTTAAGGCGAATGACTTGGGCTCCACGCTGTATGGTGATTTCCGCTGCAAGTACCTATTGAAGAGTATGACTTCAATCAAGTAAGTATATTCCTTCGGTAATTATGGATGTTCCTTGATTACCAGTTTGATTGTGCTCAGCGACACACTGATCATGGGATCGCTGATGTAGGCACAAGGGTATTTCGGACAGCTAGTCCGGGGTCCCCACAGACTTGGTATCAGAGCAATCCTGACTGTAGGAGACCTTAGTTAGCATGGACGTTAGTTAGGAAAGCAAATATTTTTGTTAAAAATATATTTCTACCAAAATATATTTTTATCTAGAGAAGTCCTAAAAATGGCTTCGCTCTTCTCATCTTCTCAAATATTTCAAAGTCTTACCCCTCTATTTTAAGATTTTCAAAGGCATTCTTCTATTATCTTACCTTCATTCAAAACCTACATACATACTCGACGATGAACCCAAGTGAGACCTAACTGACCAGTAGCCAGAAGGAGAAGAAGGTTCCATCCCAAATCCTCGACATTCAACATCAAGGTGGTTGATTTGCAAATGCCAAGATCGTCAATGTCAACAAAGCAAAAGACTTCCGAAGACCTCATCTCAACATCAACAATTCTACTCAAGTTGTAACTTCGACGACCTCAATTTCTCCAGCTGAAGACTAAGGTGTTAAGATGAAGACTCCACCAACAATGTTCGACAAAGACCCCTAGGAAAAACTCATGATAGGAACCTTGGTTACCCCGGCTACCACGAGTATTAGACGTCCGTTGGTACTAGACGTATCTTGTGTGCACCTTGCTTGTGTGAACTCTGCTTGAGTGTTGTTTGTGAGATGGAAAAAGGAGTTTTATAAAAAGAAAAGTTTACTTTCCTTTTTGCCACCTAATCTTTCTAAACCATCTCCCGTTAAGATCTGACGGTTCCGCAAGATACAAAAGACCCCCGATCCTTAGCCAAATAGCCGAAAAGTTTTGTAACCTAACCGGCAAGTCAGACCATGGACTTCATGCACCATCTGGAGCAAGTGCGTCAAGATCTTGAAGGAAACTGCAAGTGTACGCCAACCTCGTGAAGACACGAGCCCCCACCTCACAAAATTAACTTGTGAAATTACAAGAATACCACACCAACTTATCATATCTAGCTTTAGGTTAACGTCTGACTCAAGTCCACGATAGTACCAACTAATCTTCTAGGACCACAAACCTTGACATGAAACAAGGACATAAGGAGACTCATTTAGGATGGGTAACTAGAGGAACTCAAGGAGTGCATAAGAGTTTCTATGAAGATTCGAGCTCAGAGACCAACGGTAATGATGGGTTTCAAAGAGGATCATGTACCTACCCGCCTGACGAGCAGTTAGTAGCACCTTAATCTCTTGCGCTAGCCTTGCTAGGTTTGACCCACCCAAATTTGTCCCGTGAAATAAAACCAAAGAAAAACCTCGACTAACTCCTACCTATCACCGCAAACTTGGGAAAGATGGATGAGAACCCTAGCCTGCCGCTGATTTTCTGAAGATTATATGAAGCCTCAAGCACAAGACTCATCCAAGGGAGATCGCCACCAACAAACCCGAAGGAAACCAACTTAAAGATCGTCAACATGAAGTTACCTAGGAGAAAGGACGCCATCGACGTCATCTGCCGAACAACAATCCTAGTTCAACCCGGCTCAACTAGTCGAAACAAGAAAGACAAAGGTACCTGTTTGGAAAACAACTGGTGTGAAGATTCTTCACTAATTTTTCTAAGGACCATTAAGCCGTGACTTTTTGAGCCCACTTACCAAATTCTAAATTAACATCTAACCCCAGTTTGTGGCTATACTAACTGGCCTTATCTAACCACAAGTTTTGACAAAAAGAGAGGTAATGTAGAAAGAATCACATATAGTTGGTAGTGAGAAGACGAAGACGATCATCAAGGCCGAAGACGATCAACACTGAAGACCATCTGCGCATCATTGAACCCAGAAGCCAGCGCCATCAACGTCACCTATCTAGCAATCATCCTTTCCAACTAGCCTCGACCAATCACACCGAAGGAGGATTCAAGAAGGCACGAATATCGACTGTTGACATGAAGCTCTTTCTCTAACTTTTAAGGATTAACTGAGAACGCGACCCTCGCACCCTCGTAAAACAGCAGACCAAACCACCTACCTTTAGGGTCCTTGTACGGACTTTTAGATTCCTCTGGGAGCTCGATACCCTAGACTGTACTTCTGAAGATTCTTACCAACGCTTCATGAAGCTCAAGAACCAAGGAAGTCGGCAATGAAGTTCCTCCTTTCACTCAGCTAAAGAAGGACAAGCATGAAGACAAATAACCAATGGAATACCCAGAAGAATCAAACGACGTAAGCACCTGCTGTGGACAACATCAACCACCAAGCAAGTCCAGATGAACTTAGACGTTTATAACATCCTTTTTCTAATTACAAACCGGAGATAGTTGAGTATGGAGACTCGACGCACCCTGAAAACCATGCATCCCCATCTGCGACCCTCGTCAGGAGAAAATAGTATGAAGTGATATCTGCACCAACCCCAAGCACCAAGGATTGACAACTGAGACGAAGATCGTCAAGAAGAACAATGCCTCCAAGTCAACTCCAGCTGCAAACTTCAGCAAGACCGATTAAAAAACCCTTTTTTAAGGGGGGAAGACCTGCAATAGGTATACCAGAACGTGGTAATAATTAGTTCCTTGCGCCTCAGCCTCGTAGAAACTGGAAACAGCCAACCAAGACTACCCATCAACATCGATCGTCAAGTCAACCCTATCATCCCGGACCCAAACCCATCAGAGGAAATTATCAACAAGGAACGACCTCGCAACATCAATTTGTCAATATCTCACCTGGCAACCTCACTAAACAAGCATCGACCTCGGAAGTATAGCCAGCCCAAAACTCGTGCCCTCGTACTCCCCTGTACCCCGGGCAAATCTCGGGACGAGATTTATTTTAAGGGGGAAGGATTTGTAACATCCCAAATTTATAATAAGAATTAACAAGACCCAAAATTCAGAACCAACAAAAACTTTTTGAAATTACTACACTAATGATTGTGTTTTCCTTTATATTGTTCTGTTTGACCTTGTGTGACTTGTTGTTTAAGTTGTTTGACTAGTAAATATTAATCTAAGAACTCAACCCAAGTAAAAATATATTAAACTTGGTGCTCAGGTTATGACAAAAGTATATTCCATATATCTTTTCCAATCTTATTTTGGCCAAAGTCTATTTCAATGATGTTTGATTTCAGCAAATAAAATACCCTTCAGTTGAGAAAGTAAAAGTAATTCCAAAATTATGTGTTCCCAAAAATATGGGGATCTATATGTTATCTCCTATCTAATTATCAACCTTGATATTTTGCATGTGAATGCAACTCCTATTTTATAAACTCTGATTTCCACCCCAATTGAAAACAACTCTAGTGGGAAATATATTACCCCACATATTTCCTTTCTCAAACCTTTTTGAAAACAATTAAATTATGAGTTGAGATATTTCTTAAACCTCATCTTGTCATAATTGAGTGTGATCATTTTTTTTAAGATAGTATTGTGAATTATGGAATTGGTGGTGTGATTAATTCTTGTGGTTTGAATGGTGTGGGTTTGATTGTGATATTGATCTTGTTGTGTGTTTGCTTGCTAAATAAAAATAAGAAGACAATTAAGTGTCACATGAAATAATAAGACCTATAATAAAAGGTCACCTGAAATCATATTATTTCATTCCCACAATTCCCTTTCTACCGAAAATGTGATCTCCATTTTTGGTAACCAGTTAAACAAAATTGAACACCATCACCAGTGCCTATCACCACAGCATTTTGCACACTTCCACCTCATATTTTTCTTTAGCATTAAGATGCCTAATAGTTGCAAATAGTGCAAAATGGTACCCTATACCCCTATACTCAAATGGCAGCCCACACTTGCCCTAACTTTGTCTCCCTCATGTCCAGCACCCACCCAGCACTCCCCTGCACCTTCTGGACAAGCCCAAGCATCCCCATGACCTAAACCTAACCCTAGAACACCTATGGCATGGAGATGGCCACCCCCATGCGCTCACTTGTTCCAAACCGGCACCAAAACCCCAAGCCACCTTGTCCTGCAGCTGCCCCCTGCCACCCTGATGCTCCCCAACTCCACCCCTCGCACCAGGGCCCCTTCCCCTGCCCGCAGTTGCCGGTGCTCTGCCGCCCGACCCACTGTCGAGCACCCTGCGCGCACGCACTGCACCGCAACCACCTCGCCCGACCAGCACGCGCGCGAGCCGCCCGACCACCCCAGCACGCGCCACTCCGTCCCACGCACCCCTCAGACACGCGCCCGTGCCTCCCCAGCACGTACGTCGCCGTCCCCGCACGACCCCGTGCCACCCGCGGCATGGCCGCGCCCCTCCCTGGCCGGCCACGAACCCGAGCTCCCCCGCCTATATAAGCACCACCCCGGGCCTCTACCCAGCACCACACCACCTCCACCACTCCCTCTCCTTCACCTAGAAGCCGCAGGAGCAGCAGAGGAGGAGCCGGAGCTCCACTCCGAGCTGCACGGCCGCCGGCGCCGTGCTGCCGCTGTGGTGGCTCTCCGACGCCGCCACCGCCACCCAGACGCAGCCCAGGCCACCCTCCGTCGACCCTAAGCTCCACCGCCGCCCCTCGCCGCCGGCAGGTGCCTCCCCGGCCACTCCCCGAGCCCCCTCTCTCTCCCCTAGCTCTCTGCCCATCGGGATGGAGAAGACGGCTGTGAGCCGTCGATCTGTTGATCAACGGCCACAGTTCGTTCCCGCCCGTTTCTGGAATCTGATGAAACTGCTAAGTGTTGAAATCTGTTTAGATTAGCTAACTTTGCATGCAAATTCTGGTAGATCTACTGCGCCAAATTTTGTGAAACTGGTATGGTTAGAAAGAGCAAGTTACATAGATTCAAATGATAGTTTTAGTTTTCAAAAATAATTAGTCTAGCTTGACGGAAACATGAGGCAAAGTAGCTATGTTCTGTCTGTTTTCAGAAAACTTCTGAAAACAGATTATTGCTTAGAATTTTGATCTGATCATAGCAATTAACCTAAATTTATTTAGGAGTTTTCCTTGGCATAGCATGTTAGTATGGTTAGAGTACTGCCATGACCAAGTGATGTGAACCCCAGAATAAAATCTGTGTAAAAGATTTAAAATGGAAAAGATAGCTAACCAGTTTAGCTTAGCACATGAAATAATAAAGATAGCCCACTTCCCATGCAAATTGCTATTGAACCAGAGGCCTACAAATAGCAAACTAAAATGTTGTAGCTAGTATAACATGCCCTATTTGCCTAGATGCAGGCCATGATCCTTGTTGGACATATTTCCCATTTGAAATAAAAATGACAAGGTGTTAGTTTTAACTGAAAACTCAGAAAGATTATTTTGGTACCATATTTGGGAGATGTTTGCTAAACCTTGGTTTATCCCAAAATACCAAACTAAAATTGTATCAAAAGTACATCAACCAGTCTACCCAATGCCACTGGATTGATTCCATTTAGTGTTGTGGTTAAGTTAGTAGAAAATTATCAAATCAGTTAGTTGCTAAACTTAAAAAGGGGAAATTTCTCTGTCAGAAATTTGATTAGAACTTTGAAATTCAATATCTTGAGATCTAGGAATCTAAAAATAACAAATGAAAATGTTCTGGAAAGCTTATGAAAATATCTAACTCACTAAAGTGGTTTCACCCCATTTAGATTAATAAATAAATAATGATATCCAAAATGCCACAGAAGGTATAAAACCTAAACTTGTTTGTTTCTGATGCTCTACTAATCCAAATGAGGTCAAACCAATTTTGTTAGATCACATTAAGCAATACTAGTTACCCCTAAAAGGATTTAATTTTTTTATACAATTAAATTGAGTTGTAGCAAAAACTAGGAAATTGACTTTCTGGGTTAAAACATTTATACAGGGAGTTTAATAACTCAAATTGAGTTAAATCCAATTGGGTTGTTTTCTATACATCAGTAGCTATCTGTAGAATTTTAGTTCATATTTTGTGACCAACAGAACACAAGTTATGCAATTAAACATGAAACCCTAGTTTCTGCCATAATTGTGACACAATTAAATAATGGTTAATTCAATTAAATCGAAATCAAATTGTGTTGCTTTGTGAGTGCAATAGCTATGTGTGATGCTTTAGAGTTGTTGTGATGCTTGATTGAGTAGTTTAGTAATGGTATATGTTGCTTGTTTATGTTGATGATTAGATTATTTGGTGTGATTAATATAATTGCCTTGCTTGTTAAACTTGGTTATATTCAAGTTGAATACTAGCTTGGGTATCTAATAATGTCTCTACCTTAGATTGGTGAGATATTTTGAATTACAGAAAAAAGTTGGTAGCTTAACTTCTGTCTGAAGTAATTCCTGTTTAAATAAACATGCTTAATAACAACTTTAATCATAATCTTTAAACGTGAGTAGTGTTGTTGATTGCCAAACTTGTTTGTTAAATAATAATCTTCTCTCGTGATTATTGTTTGCTAGTAATTGCTTGATGATTGTTGTTGGAGTGTCCTACTGTGTGTTGATTGTGTTCTTTCCTTTTTACGGCGTTAGATACGAACGCTATCGGAGTGAACCTTGGAAAGGATTTATTGGAGAAGAATCAGAGTTTATTTCTTTGATCAGTGAGGAGAAGTCCAAGGACATTATGCTGAAAACAGGCAAGCTACTTCGCTGAGCTTGCATTTACATACCTCTAATTTAATCACATGCAAGTTCCTAAAGTAGTGGTATTGATTTCTGAAAAGCCTTTTCACAAAGGATATGAAAACTGCTTTATCACCCTATTAGAATGTAGAGTAGACACCTAAAACTATAGGATGGGAAAAATATGATTATTCCAAACTCCATTTTAAAGTACCTAGTTGATGATGAAATGCCGAGTTATCGGTGTTAAAGTGGAGAAGTGATAAAGGGAGTTGTTTATAAAAAAATGCACATTGTGTCCTAGTACTTACGTCGACCAGCCGATAATCTGTGCGACCACATCTACCCAAATATGGGAACGGGCGTAGTCATATAATTTGCTCATGTTAGTACTGGATACCTCATCGACGGAGACGACTCCGTTATGCATGAGGGGATGAGCATGGCGACTCTAACCCCTGACCTGGGTCCCGGCAATCTGAGGGATTGAGGGATTGAAGGGCTTCGTGCTCGCCGGGCAAAACTACGAGTCCTTACATCTAGGTTCCTCGACGGGGGATCCTGTACTAGGTGTTGAAGGAATGGTGAAATCGTAAGGGCAGGGTCCTATACTAGCATGAGCAAAGGAAAGGCTATGGTCGGTGGTTCAACTTCGCATACACCTTGTATGGCGGGACGTGGCAGACACGATGAGCTACCGGATGGGTGTGGGAAAAGCGTGCTACCTCTGCAGAGGGTAAAACTATTCGAATAGCCGAGTCCTCGGATATGGACAGTTGGGAGGCCCTACTAGACCATGTGCAAAAGTTTTTGATAAAATATGCAAGAGATGGAAAAGTGGAAATGTTGTTACCCAACTATACCAGCTGGAGTGGTATGAGTTGTGGAGGTACAAAGGGACCATGATGAGTCATGGTCGGGAAAAAGGAGGAGTTTTGGATAAATAATAAAATTGTGATTCTCTCTAAAGATAGTAGTAAATCTCTTCTTACCTTTTTCAACAAAGATATAGAGATAGAGTAATAACTAAAAGTGCTATAGGCAACAACTTAAAATTGGTGCATACTCAGTAGAGGAGTAGTTTGCGAGTACAAATTGTACTCATAATGGTTTCGTCCCTGGCTATTGTCTTAGCCAGATTTTAAGGAAGAGCATCTTGAAGGAGGAGAAGGAAATGACGTCAATGCGAACTAGGGCGCTTCCCAGTCAGTTGCCTGTAGGGTTAAGGCGAATGACTTGGGCTCCACGCTGTATGGTGATTTCCGCTGCAAGTACCTATTGAAGAGTATGACTTCAATCAAGTAAGTATATTCCTTCGGTAATTATGGATGTTCCTTGATTACCAGTTTGATTGTGCTCAGCGACACACTGATCATGGGATCGCTGATGTAGGCACAAGGGTATTTCGGACAGCTAGTCCGGGGTCCCCACAGACTTGGTATCAGAGCAATCCTGACTGTAGGAGACCTTAGTTAGCATGGACGTTAGTTAGGAAAGCAAATATTTTTGTTAAAAATATATTTCTACCAAAATATATTTTTATCTAGAGAAGTCCTAAAAATGGCTTCGCTCTTCTCATCTTCTCAAATATTTCAAAGTCTTACCCCTCTATTTTAAGATTTTCAAAGGCATTCTTCTATTATCTTACCTTCATTCAAAACCTACATACATACTCGACGATGAACCCAAGTGAGACCTAACTGACCAGTAGCCAGAAGGAGAAGAAGGTTCCATCCCAAATCCTCGACATTCAACATCAAGGTGGTTGATTTGCAAATGCCAAGATCGTCAATGTCAACAAAGCAAAAGACTTCCGAAGACCTCAGCTCAACATCAACAATTCTACTCAAGTTGTAACTTCGACGACCTCAATTTCTCCAGCTGAAGACTAAGGTGTTAAGATGAAGACTCCACCAACAATGTTCGACAAAGACCCCTAGGAAAAACTCATGATAGGAACCTTGGT
Organism: Puccinellia tenuiflora; assembly: GCA_012064385.1. NCBI lineage: Eukaryota > Viridiplantae > Streptophyta > Magnoliopsida > Poales > Poaceae > Puccinellia > Puccinellia tenuiflora. The sequence goes on along the minus strand of QRDG01000500.1, from coordinate 4,336,522 downwards.
TACCCCGGCTACCACGAGTATTAGACGTCCGTTGGTACTAGACGTACCTTGTGTGCACCTTGCTTGTGTGAACTCTGCTTGTGTGTTGTTTGTGAGATGGAAAAAGGAGTTTTATAAAAAGAAAAGTTTACTTTCCTTTTGCCACCTAACCTTGTTGCGGATGTAAACCCACCAAGGAAAATCTTTCTAAACCATCTCCCGTTAAGATCTGACAGTTCCGCAAGATACAAAAGACCCCCGATCCTTAGCCAAATAGCCGAAAAGTTTGTAACCTAACCGGCAAGTCAGACCATGGACTTCATGCACCATATGGAGCAAGTGCGTCAAGATCTTGAAGGAAACTGCAAGTGTACGCCAACCTCGTGAAGACACGAGCCCCCACCTCACAAAATTAACTTGTGAAATTACAAGAATACCACACCAACTTATCATATCTAGCTTTAGGTTAACGTCTGACTCAAGTCCACGATAGTACCAACTAATCTTCTAGGACCACAAACCTTGACATGAAACAAGGACATAAGGAGACTCATTTAGGATGGGTAACTAGAGGAACTCAAGGAGTGCATAAGAGTTTCTATGAAGATTCGAGCTCAGAGACCAACGGTAATGATGGGTTTCAAAGAGGATCATGTACCTACCCCGCCTGACGAGCAGTTAGTAGCACCTTAATCTCTTGCGCTAGCCTTGCTAGGTTTGACCCACCCAAATTTGTCCCGTGAAATAAAACCAAGAAAAACCTCGACTAACTCCTACCTATCACCGCAAACTTGGGAAAGATGGATGAGAACCCTAGCCTGCCGCTGATTTTCTGAAGATTATATGAAGCCTCAAGCACAAGACTCATCCAAGGGAGATCGCCACCAACAAACCCGAAGGAAACCAACTTAAAGATCGTCAACATGAAGATACCGCAGGGAAAAGGACGCCATCGACGGCATCTGCCGAACAACAATCCTAGTTCAACCCGGCTCAACTAGTCGAAACAAGAAAGACAAAGGTACCTGTTTGGGAAACAACTGGTGTGAAGATTCTTCACTAATTTTTCTAAGGACCATTAAGCCGTGACTTTTTGAGCCCACTTACCAAATTCTAAATTAAACATCTAACCCAGTTTGTGGCTATACTAACTGGCCTTATCTAACCACAAGTTTTGACAAAAAGAGAGGTAATGTAGAAGAATCACATATAGTTGGTAGTGAGAAGACGAAGATGATCATCAAGGCCGAAGACGATCAACACTGAAGACCATCTGCGCATCATTGAACCCAGAAGCAAGCACCATCAACGTCACCTATCTAGCAATCATCCTTTCCACCTAGCCTCGACCAATCACACCGAAGGAGGATTCAAGAAGGCACGAATATCAACTGTTGACATGAAGCTCTTTCTCTAACTTTTAAGGATTAACTGAGAACGCGACCCTTGCACCCTCGTAAAACAGCAGACCAAACCACCTACCTTTAGGGTACTTGTACGGACTTTTAGATTCCTCTGGGAGCTCAATACCCTAGACTGTACTTCTGAAGATTCTTACCAACGCTTCATGAAGCTCAAGAACCAAGGAAGTCGGCAATGAAGTTCCTCTTTCACTCAGCTAAAGAAGGACAAGCATGAAGACAAATAACCAATGGAATACCGAGAAGAATCAAACGACGTAAGCACCTGCTGTGGACAACATCAACCACCAAGCAAGTCCAGACGAACTTAAACGTTTATAACATCCTTTTTCTAATTACAAACCGGAGATAGTTGAGTATGGAGACTCGACGCACCCTGAAAACCATGCATCCCCATCTGCGACCCTCGTCAGGAGAAAATAGTATGAAGTGATATCTGCACCAACCCCAAGCACCAAGGAATGACAACCGAGACGAAGATCGTCAAGAAGAACAATGCCTCCAAGTCAACTCCAGCTGCAAACTTCAGCAAGACCGATTAAAAAACCCTTTTTTAAGGGGGGAAGACCTGCAATAGGTATACCAGAACGTGGTAATAATTAGTTCCTTGCGCCTCAGCCTCGTAGAAACTGGAAACAGCCAACCAAGACTACCCATCAACATCGATCGTCAAGTCAACCCTATCATCCCGGACCCAAACCCATCAGAGGAAATTATCAACAAGGAACGACCTCGCAATATCAATTTGTCAATATCTCACCTGGCAACCTCACTAAACAAGCATCGACCTCGGAAGTATAGCCAGCCCAAAACTCGTGCCCTCGTACTCCCCTGTACCCGGGCAAATCTCGGGACGAGATTTATTTTAAGGGGGGAAGGATTTGTAACATCCCAAATTTATAATAAGAATTAACAAGACCCAAAATTCAGAACCAACAAAAACTTTTTGAAATTACTACACTAATGATTGTGTTTTCCTTTATATTGTTCTGTTTGACCTTGTGTGACTTGTTGTTTAAGTTGTTTGACTAGTAATATTAATCTAAGAACTCAACCCAAGTAAAATATATTAAACTGGTGCTCAGGTTATGACAAAAGTATATTCCATATATCTTTTCCATCTTATTTTGGCCAAAGTCTAATTCAATGATGTTTGATTTCAGCAAATAAAATACCCTTCAGTTGAGAAAGTAAAGTAATTCCAAAATTATGTGTTCCCAAAAATATGGGGATCTATATGTTATCTCCTATCTAATTATCAACCTTGATATTTTGCATGTGAATGCAACTCCCTATTTTATAAACTCTGATTTCCACCCCAATTGAAAACAACTCTAGTGGGAAATATATTACCCCACATATTTTCCTTCTCAAACCTTTTTGAAAACAATTAAATTATGAGTTGAGATATTTCTTTAAACCTCATCTTGTCATAATTGAGTGTGATCATTTTTTTTATAAGATAGTATTGTGAATTATGGAATTGGTGGTGTGATTAATTCTTGTGGTTTGAATGGTAGTGGTGTGATTGTGATATTGTATCTTGTTGTGTGTTTGCTTGCTAAATAAAAATAAGAAGACAATTAAGTGTCACATGAAATAATAAGACCTATAATAAAAAGGTCCACCTGAAATCATATTATTTCATTCCCACAATTCCCTTTCTACCGAAAATGTGGATCTCCATTTTTGGTAACCAGTTAAACAAAATTGAACACCATCACCAATGCCTATCACCACAGCATTTGCACACTTCCACCTCATATTTTTCTTTAGCATTAAGATGCCTAATAGTTGCAAATAGTGCAAAATGGTACCCTATACCCTATACTCAAATGGCAGCCCACACTTGCCCTAACTTTGTTTCCCTCATGTCCAGCACCCACCCAGCACTCCCCTGCACCTTCTGGACAGCCCAAGCATCCCCATGACCTAAACCTAACCCTAGAACACCTATGGCATGGAGATGGCCACCCCCATGCGCTCACTTGTTCCAAACCGGCACCAAAACCCCAAGCCACCTGTCTGCAGCTTGCCCCCTGCCACCCTGATGCTCCCCAACTCCACACCTCGCACCAGGGCCCCTTCCCCTGCCCGCAGTTGCCGGTGCTCTGCCGGCCGACCCACTGTCGAGCACCCTGCGCGCACGCACTGCACCGCAACCACCTCGCCCGACCCAGACCAGCGCGCGAGCCGCCCGACCAACCCCAGCACGCGCCCACTCCGTCCACGCACCCCTCAGACACGCGCCGTGCCTCCCCAGCACGTACGTCGCCCTCCCCGCACGACCCCGTGCCACCCGCGGCATGGCCGCGCCCCTCCCCTGGCGGCCACGAACCCGAGCTCCCCCGCCTATATAAGCACCACCCCGGGCCTCTACCCAGCACACACCCCCTCCACCACTCCCTCTCCTTCACCCTAGAAGCCGCAGGAGCAGCAGAGGAGGAGCCGGAGCTCCACTCCGAGCTGCACGGACGCCGGCGCCGTGCTGCCTGCTGTGGTGGCTCTCCGACGCCGCCACCGCCACCCAGACGCAGCCCAGGCCACCCTCCGTCGACCCTAAGCTCCACCGCCGCCCCTCGCCGCCGGCAGGTAGCCTCCCCGGCCACTCCCCGAGCCCCCCTCTCTCTCCCCGAGCTCTCTGCCCATTGGGATGAGAAAGACGGCTGTGAGCCGTCGATCTGGTTGATCAACGGCCCACAGTCGTTCCCGCCCGTTTCGGAATCTGATTGACAAATGCTAAGTTGTTTTAAAATCTGTGTAGATTTAGCTAAATTTGCATGCAAATTCTGGTAGATCTACTGCATGCCACATTTGTGATTGTGAAACTGGTACCATGGTTAGAAAGAGCAAGTTACATAGATTCAAATGATAGTTTTAGTTTTCAAAAATATTAGTCTAGCTTGATCGGAAACATGAGGCAAAGTAGCCTATGTTCAGTCTGTTTTCAGAAAACTTCTGAAAACCGATTATTGCTTAGAATTTTGATCTGATCATAGCAATTAACCTAAATTTATTTAGGAGTTTCCTTGGCATAGCATGTTAGTATGGTTTAGAGTACTGCCATGACCAAGTGATGTGAACCCCAAAATAAAATCTGTGTAAAAGATTTAAAATGGAAAAGATAGCTAACCAGTTAGCTTAGCCACATGAAATAATAAAGATAGCCCACTTCCCCTGCAAATTGCTATTGAACCAGAGGCCTACAAATAGCAAACTAAAAATGTTGTAGCTAGTATAACATGCCCTATTTGCCTAGATGCAGGCATGATTCCTTGTGGACATATTTCCCATTTGAAATAAAATATGACAAAGGTGTTAGTTTTAACTGAAAACTCAGAAAAGATTATTTTGGTACCATATTTGGGAGGTGTTTGCTAAACCTGGTTTATCCAAAACATACCAAACTAAAATTGTATAAAACAGTACATAAACCAGGTCCATACCCAATGCCCCTGGATTGATTCCATTTAGTGTTGGGGTTAAGTTAGTAGCAAATTATCAAATTCAGTTAGTGCTCAAACTTAAAAACTGGGAAATTTCTCTGTCAGAAATTTGATTAGAACTTTGAAATTCAATATCTTGAGATCTAGGAAGCTAAAATAACAAATGAAAATGTTCTCGAAAGCTTATGAAATATCTAACTCACTAAAGTGGTTCACCCCATTTAGATTAAAAAATAAATAATGATATCCAAAATGCCACAGAAGGTATAAAACCTAAACTTGTTGTTTCTGATGCTCTACTAATCCAACTGAGGTCAACCAATTTTGTTAGATCACACTTTAAGCAATACTAGTTACCCCTAAAGGATTTAATTTTTTTATACAATTAACTTGAGTTGTAGCAAAACTAGGAAATTGACTATTTTCTTTCGGTGTTCTAAACATTTTATACAGGAGTTTAATAACTCAATTGAGTTAAATCCCAATTGGGCTTGTTTTCTATACATCAGTAGCTATCTGTAGAATTTTAGTTCATATTTTTGTGACAACAGAACACAATGTTATGCAATTAAACATGAAACCTAGTTTTCTGCCATAATTGTGACACAATTAAATAATGGTTAATTCAATTAAATCGAAATCAAATTGTGTTGCTTTGTGAGTGCAATAGCTATGTGTGATGCTTTAGAGTGTGTTGTGATGCTTGATTGAGTAGTTTAGTAATGGTATATGTTGCTTGTTTATGTTGATGATTAGATTATTGTGTGATTAAATATAATTGCCTTGCTTGTTAAACTTGGTTATATTCAAGTTGAGTACTAGCTTGGGTATATAATAATGTCTCTACCTTAGATTGGTGAGATATTTTGAATTACAGAAAAGAGTTGGTAGCTTAACTTCTGTCTGAAGTAATTCCTGTTTAAAATAAACATGCTTAATAACAACTTTAATCATATCTTTAAACGTGAGTAGTGTTGTTGATTGCCAAACTTGTTTGTTAAATAATAATCTTCTCTCGTGATTATTGTTTGCTAGTAATTGCTTGATGATTGTTGTTGGAGTGTTGTACTGTTGTTGATTGTGTTCTTTCCTTTTACGGCATTAGATATGAACGCTATCGGAGTGAACCTTGGAAAGGATTTATTGGAGAAGAATCAGAGTTTATTTCTTTGATCAGTGAGGAGAAGTCCAAGGACATTATGCTGAAAACAGGCAAGCTACTTCGCTGAGCTTGCATTTACATACCTCTAATTTAATCACATGCAAGTTCCTAAAGTAGTGGTATTGATTTCTGAAAAGCCTTTTCACAAAGGATATGAAAACTGCTTTATCACCCTATTAGAATGTAGAGTAGACACCTAAAACTATAGGATGGGAAAAATATGATTATTCCAAACTCCATTTTAAAGTACCTAGTTGATGATGAAATGCCGAGTTATCGGTGTTAAAGTGGAGAAGTGATAAAGGGAGTTGTTTATAAAAAAATGCACATTGTGTCCTAGTACCTACGTCGACCAGCCGATAATCTGTGCGACCACATCTACCCAAATATGGAACGGGCGTAGTCACTATAATTTGCTCATGTTAGTACTGGATACCTCATCGACGGAGACGACTCCGTTATGCATGAGGGGATGAGCATGCGGACTCTAACCCATGACCTGGGTCCCGGCAATCTGAGGATTGAGGGATTGAAGGGCTTTCGTGCTCGCGGGCAAAACTACGAGTCCTTACATCTAGGTTCCTCGACGGGGGATCCTGTTACTAGGTGTTGAAGGAATGGTGAAATCGTAAGGGCAGGGTCCTATACTAGCATGAGCAAAGGAAGGCTATGGCCGGTGGTTCAACTTCGCATACACCTTGTATGGCGGGACGTGGCAGACACGATGAGCTACCGGATGGGTGTGGGAAAGCGTGCTACCTCTGCAGAGGGTAAAACTATTCGAATAGCCGAGTCCTCGGATATGGACAGTTGGGAGGCCCTACTAGACCATGTGCAAAAGTTTTGATAAATATGCAAGAGATGGAAAAGTGGAAATGTTGTTACCCAACTATACCAGCTGGAGTGGTATGAGTTGTGGAGGTACAAAGGGACCATGATGAGTCATGGTCGGGAAAAAGGAGGAGTTTTGGATAAAATAATAAAATTGTGATTCTCTCTAAAGATAGTAGTAAATCTCTTCTTACCTTTTCAACAAAGATATAAGAGATAGAGTAATAACTAAAAGTGCTATAGGCAACAACTTAAAATTGGTGCATACTCAGTAGAGGAGTAGTTTGCGAGTACAAATTGTAACTCATAATGGTTTCGTCCCTGGCTATTGTCTTAGCCAGATTTTAAGGAAGAGCATCTTGAAGGAGGAGAAGGAAATGACGTCAATGCGAACTAGGGCGCTTCCCAGTCAGTTGCCTGTAGGGTTAAGGCGAATGGACTTGGGCTCCACGCTGTATGGTGATTTCCGCTGCAAGTACCTATTGAAGAGTATGACTTCAATCAAGTAAGTATATTCCCTTCGCGTAATTATGGATTGTTCCTTGATTACAGTTTGATTGTGCTCAGCGACACACTGATCATGGGATCGCTGATGTAGGCACAAGGGTATTTCGGACAGCTAGTCGGGGTCCCCAACAGACTTGGTATCAGAGCAATCCTGAACGGTACGGAGACCTTAGTTACGCATGGACGTTAGTTAGGAAAGCAAATCTTTTTGTTTAAAAAATATATTTCTACCAAAATACTATTTTTATCTAGAGAAGTCCTAAAAATGGCTTCGCTCTTCTCATCTTCTCAAATATTCAAAGTCTTACCCCTCTATTTAAGATTTTCAAAGGCATTCTCTATTATCTTACCTTCATTCAAAACCTACATACATACTACGACGATGAACCCAAGATGAGACCTAACTGACCAGTAGCCAGAGGAGAAGAAGGTTCCCATCCCAAATTCACTCGACATTCAACAATCAAGGTGGTTGATTTGCAAATGCCAAGATCGTCAATGTCAACAAAGCAAAAGACTTCCGAAGACCTCATCTCAACATCAACAATTCTACTCAAGTTGTAACTTCGACGACCTCAATTTCTCCAGCTGAGACTAAGGTGTTAAGATGAAGACTCCACCAACAATGTTCGCAAAGACCCCTAGGAAACAACTCATGATAGGAACTTGGTTACCCCGGCTACCACGAGTATTAGACGTCCCGTTGGTACTAGACGTACCTTGTGTGCACCTTGCTTGTGTGAACTCTGCTGAGTGTTGTTTGTGAGATGGAAAAAGGAGTTTTATAAAAAGAAAAGTTTACTTTCCTTTTTGCCACCTAATCTTTCTAAACCATCTCCCGTTAAGATCTGACAGGTTCCGCAAGATACAAAAGACCCCCGATCCCTTAGCCCAAATAGCCACGAAAAGTTTTGTAACTAACCGGCAAGTAAGGACCATGGACTTCAGCACCATATGGAGCAAGTGCGTCAAGATCTTGAAGGAAACTGCAAGTGTACGCCAACCTCGTGAAGACACGAGCCCCCACCTCACAAAATTAACTTGTGAAATTACAAGAATACCACACCAACTTATCATATCTAGCTTTAGGTTAACGTCTGACTCAAGTCCACGATAGTACCAACTAATCTTCTAGGACCACAAACCTTGACATGAAACAAGGACATAAGGAGACTCATTTAGGATGGGTAACTAGAGGAACTCAAGGAGTGCATAAGAGTTTCTATGAAGATTCGAGCTCAGAGACCAACGGTAATGATGGTTTCAAAGAGGATCATGTACCTACCCGCCTGACGAGCAGTTAGTAGCACCTTAATCTCTTGCGCTAGCCTTGCTAGGTTTGACCCACCAAATTGTCCCGTGAAAATAAAACCAAAGAAAAACCTCGACTAACCCTACCTATCACCGCAAACTTGGGAAAGATGGATGAGAACCCCAGCCTGCCGCTGATTTTCTGAAGATTATATGAAGCCTCAAGCACAAGACTCATCCAAGGGAGATCGCCACCAACCAACCCGAAGGAAACCAACTTAAAGATCGCCAACATGAAGTTACCCAGGAGAAAGGACGCCATCGACGTCATCTGCAGAAAAACAATCTTAGTTCAACCCGGCTCAACTAATCGAAACAAGAAAGACAAAGGTACCTGTTTGGGAAACAACTGGTGTGAAGATTCTTCACTAATTTTTCTAAGGACCATTAAGCCGTGACTTTTTGAGCCCACTTACCAAATTCTAAATTAACATCTAACCCCAGTTTGTGGCTATACTAACTGGCCTTATCTAACCACAAGTTTTGACAAAAAGAGAGGTAATGTAGAAAGAATCACATATAGTTGGTAGTGAGAAGACGATGATCATCAAGGCCGAAGACGATCAACACTGAAGACCATCTGCGCATCATTGAACCCAGAAGCAAGCACCATCAACGTCACCTATCTAGCAATCATCCTTTCCACCTAGCCTCGACCAATCACACCGACGGAGGATTCAAGAAGGCACGAATATCAACTGTTGACATGAGCTCTTTCTCTAACTTTTAAGGATTAACTGAGAACGCGACCCTTGCACCCTCGTAAAACAGCAGACCAAACCACCTACCTTTAGGGTACTTGTACTGGACTTTTAGATTCCTCTGGGAGCTCAATACCCTAGACTGTACTTCTGAAGATTCTTACCAACGCTTCATGAAGCTCAAGAACCAAGGAAGTCGGCAATGAAGTTCCTCCTTTCACTCAGCTAAGAAGGACAAGCATGAAGACAAATAACCAATGGAATACCGAGAAGAATCAAACGACGTAAGCACCTGCTGTGGACAACATCAACCACCAAGCAAGTCCAGACGAACTTAGACGTTTATAACATCCTTTTTCTAATTACAAACCGGAGATAGTTGAGTATGGAGACTCGACGCACCCTGAAAACCATGCATCCCCATCTGCGACCCTCGTCAGGAGAAAAGTATGAAGTGATATCTGCACCAACCCCAAGCACCAAGGAATGACAACCGAGACGAAGATCGTCAAGAAGAACAATGCCTCCAAGTCAACTCCAGCTGCAAACTTCAGCAAGACCGATTAAAAAACCCTTTTTAAGGGGGGAAGACCTGCAATAGGTATACCAGAACGTGGTAATAATTAGTTCCTTGCGCCTCAGCCTCGTAGAAACTGGAAACAGCCAACCAAGACTATCCATCAACATCGATCGTCAAGTCAACCCTATCATCCCGGACCCAAACCCATCAGAGGAAATTATCAACAAGGAACGACCTCGCAACATCAATTTATCAATATCTCACCTGGCAACCTCACTAAACAAGCATCGACCTCGGAAGTATAGCCAGCCCAAAACTCGTGCCCTCGTACTCCCCTGTACCACCGGGCAAATCTCGGGACGAGATTTATTTTAAGGGGGGAAGGATTTGTAACATCCCAAATTTATAATAAGAATTAACAAGANTGTAACAATCCCAAATTTATAATAAGAATTAACAAGACCCAAAATTCAGAACCAACAAAACTTTTTGAAATTACTTCACTAATGATTGTGTTTCTCCGTATATTGTTCTGTTTGACCTGTGACTGTTTATGCTTGTTCGACTAGTGAGTATTAATCGAAGAACCCAACCCAAGTAAAAATATATTAACTTGTGCTCACCTTATGACAAGAGAAGATTCCATATATCTTTTCTAATCTTATTTTGGCCAAAGTCTATTTCAATGAGGTTTGATTTCAGCAGCAAATAAAATACCCTTTAGTTGAGAAAGTAAAAGTATTTCCAAAAATTATGTGTTCCCCAAAAATATGGAGACCTATATGTTATCTCCTATTTAATTATCAACCTTTATATTTTGCATGTGTATGCAACTCCCATTTTATAAACTCTATTTTCCACTCCATTTGAAAACAACTCTAGTGGGAAATATATTACCCCACATATTTCCTTTCTCAAACCTTTTTGAAAACAATTAAATTATGAGTTGAGATATTTCTTAAACCTCATCTTGTCATAATTGAGTGTGATCATTTTTTTTTATAAGATAGTATTGTGAATTATGGAATTGGTGGTGTGATTAATTCATGTGGTTTGAATTGTGTGGTCATGGGTGTGATGTGAATATTGTTGTGTTTTGTTGTTTGATGTGGGTGTTTGCTAAATAAAATTATGAAGGAAGGAAAAGAAACAAAATGAAAACATCAACACATAAAATCAGGTGACAAGTGACAAACAAATTTCTCCAAGTGAGAAATTAATATTTTCTTTTAAACCAAAAATCAGTGGGGTGACATAGTGCTCACTCCCACTTTGCTCTAATATTTCTTCCCTCTTCAAAATATATTTCAAAAAAATCTAAATTTACATTTCTATTTGTTTCTTTAATCTTTCCAAATCACAAAATGTGCTATGATGCACTTATCTACTAAGTTCCATCCTAGCACCAAAAATCACCAACACCTATACTTAATCCCCACAGCCATTGCACCCTTGCATTCTCTCTTTTCCTTTTTGCCTCTAAAATGCAAATAGTGGCAAAAAAGTGCAAGTGGTACCCCGTACCTTTTATTCAATGGCCCCCTAATTTCTGCCCTAAGCTTGTTCCCTCCTTGGCCAGCACATGTACCAGCACCCTTTTACATCCCCTGGACAACACCCTAACCACCCCTTACCCTAAAACCCTACCCTAACTAGCAATGGCATGGACATGCCACCACCACACCGACTTGCTCCCCACCCGCAGCAAGGCAGCAAGCCAACATGTCCTGGAGCTTGCCACTGTCCCCTAGAAGCTCCCCATGCCAACCCCATCGCACCAGGCCCCTCCTCCTGCCCGCACTCGCCGTTGCACCGCCGCCCGACACGCCGTCGAACACCTTGCAGGCGCACTTTACCGCGACCACCCCGGCCGACACACACCCGCCCGAGACGCACCCGACCACCACGGCACGCGCCACACTCCCCTTGACCCCCTGGCGCCGCGCCCGTGCCTCCCTTGCCCCGCACGATGCCGACCAAGCTCGCCCGCACGCAGCCCATGCACGCACGCGCCTCTCCCTTGCCGGCCACGAGCCCGAGCCTCCCCCGCCTATAAAACGCCCCCTCTCGGCCACTACCCTCACCACACCACCACCATACCACACCCCTTCCACCCAGGTGCAGAGGAGGAGCAGCCGGAGCTCGAACCCGAGCTGTTCGGCCACCGCACCGTGACTCCGCGGTGGTGCGTCTCCGGCGACGCCACCGCCGCCCAGGAGTAGCCCAGGCCACCCTCCCTCGCCCCCAAGCCGCCCCGGAGCCCCTCGCCGCCGGCAGGTGCCTCCCCTGGCCCTCTCTCCCTCTCCCTGTTCCTTGCCCCGTCGGGCTGGAGAAGATGGCCGTGGGCCGTCGATCGCGAGATCAACGGCCCTGGTTGATTCCCGCCCGGTTTGATTTTTCTGAAAACTGCTAAGTCTGGGAAAACAGATTGGATTAGCTAACTTTGCAATCAAGTTATGAAAAATCAACTGAACCAAAATTTACAAACTTTATATGGTTGGAAAGATCTCGATCCATAGATTCATCTGCAAGTCTTGTATGTCCAAAATGATTAGTCTAGCATCCTCGAATAGATGGACAAAGTAGCTATGTCCTATCTGTTTCAGAGAAGTTTCTGAAACAGATATTTATTTCTGTTTTTAGCTGTTGATCTTAATTCACCTAATTTTATTTAGGAGATTAATTCTTGGCATGACATGTTAGTATGATTAGTGTACTGCTTTGATCAAGACTTGTGAACCCCAAAATAAAATCTAGATAAAAGATATAATCCGAGGAAGATAGCTAATCGGATTATTCCACCACATGAAATAACAGAACATAGCCCTTTTCCCATGCAAATTCCTATTCAACCAGAGGCCTAAAAATAGCAAACTAAAATGTTGTAGCCAATATAACATGCCATCTTCACATAGATGCAGGCCATGATCCTTGTTGGACATATTTCCCATTTGAAATAAAAATGACAAAGGTGTTAGTTTTAACTGAAAACTCAGAAAGGTTATATTGGTACCAACTTTGGGAGATGCTTCCCAGAGATTGGTTTAACCAAAATTATCAAACTAAAATGTTATTAAAAGTATATCAACTAGTGAACCCAATGCCACTGGTTTGAATCCATTTGATGTTGTGGTCAAGTCAGAATGAAATTATCAAATCAGCTAGTTGTTAACACTTAAAATGATAAAAACTTCTGTCAGAAATTTGATTAGAATTTGAAAACCAATAACTTGAGATCTAAGAATCTAAAAATAGCAAATGAAAATTTTCTGGAAGGCTTATGAAATTATCTAACTCACTAAAGTGGTTTCACCCCATTTAGATTAATAAATAAATAATGATATCCAAAATGCCACAGAAGGTATAAAACCTAAACTTGTTTGTTTCTGATGCTCTACTAATCCAAATGAGGTCAAACCAATTTTGTTAGATCACATTTAAGCAATACTAGTTACCCCTAAAAGGATTTAATTTTTTAATACAATTAAATTGAGTTGTAGCAAAAACTAGGAAATTGACTTTCTGGATTAAAACATTTATACAGGGAGTTTAATAACTCAAATTGAATTAAATCCAATTGGGTTAGCTTCTACACCTCAGTAGCTATCCACAGAAATTTTAGTTCACATTTTTGTGATGAGCAGAACTTAAGATGTGCAATTATACACAAAACCCTAATTTCTGCCATATTTGTGACACCATTAAATAATGGGTAATTAAAACAAATTGAATTCAAATTGTGTGGCTTTGTGAGTGCAGTAGCTATGTGTGGTGCTTGATAGATGTTGTGATGCTTGATTGAGTAATTTAGAAATGGTATATGTTGCTTGTTTATTAGATTACTTTGTGTGATTAATATAATTGCTTTGCTTGTTAAACTTGGTTGTCTTAAGTGAGTACTAGCTTGAGTATCTAGCAATATCTCTACCATAGCTTGGTAAGATATTTAGAATTAAAGAAAGTAATTGGTGGATTAACTTTTGTCTGAAGTATTTCCTAATTGAATAAAGATGCTTCATCACAACTTTAAACATAATTTTTTAACATGAGTAGTGTTGGTGATTGCCAAACTTGATTGTTAAATAATAATCTTCTCTCGTGATTGTTGTTTGTTAGTATTGCTTGATGTTTGTTAGAGTGTTGTACTGTATGTTGATTATGTTCTTCCTTTTTACGACGTTAGATACCAACGCTATCGGAGTAAACCGTGGGAAGGATTTATTGGCAAGCAATCAGAGTTTATTTCTTTGATCAAGAGTATCAAGTCCAGAGATATTACGCTGGAAACAGGCAAGCTACTTCACTGAGCTTGCATTTATATACGTCTATTTTGATTTACATGTTTTACCCATAAAGAGCATAAATGACTTAAGTGGTTTTTGCCACCAAAGCTATGATTTTGAAAACCCTTTTCCAAAAATACAAGTATATTACTTTGACACCCTATATGGAAGTATTGGGTGGAAAAATTCCTTTTCAAACTATAGTATGGGAAAAAAAATATGGTTTATCCCAAACTCCTTTTTAAAGTACCTATTTGATTGACATGCCGAATGGTCGGTATGGAAGTGGAGAAGTGATAAATGGTGTTGTTTATGGAAAATGCACATTGTGTCTTAGTACCATGACGACCAGCCGATAACCTGTGCGACCACATCTACCCAAATATGGGAACGGGCGTAGTCATATAATTTGCTCGTGTTAGTACTGGATACCTCATCGACGGAGACGACTCCGTTATGCATGAGGGGATGAGCATGGCGACTCTAACCCCTGACCCAGGTCCCGGCAATCTGAGGGATTGAGGGATTGAAGGTCTACCTTTGGGCCGCCGGATAAAACTACGAGTCCTTACATCTAGGTTCCTTGACGGAGGATCCTGTACTAGGTGTTGAAGGAATGGTGAAATCGTAAGGGCAGGATCCTATACTAGCATGAGCAAAGGAAAGGCTATGGCCGGTAGCTCAACTTCGCATACACCTTGTATGGCGGGACATGGCAGACACGATGAGCTACCGGATGGGTGTGGGAAAAGCGTGCTACCTCTGCAGAGGGTAAAACTATTCGAATAGCCGAGTCCTCGGATATGGACAGTTGGGAGGCTGTACTAGGCCTATGTGCAAGTTTTGGAAAAAGGTTTGAGATTTGAAAGAGAAAATGATGTGAAGGATGTTTTATGCAACTATGCCAATGTGCTGGTATGAGTTGTTGGAAATAATTGGACCATGATGAGACATGGTCGGGAAAAAGGAGGAGTTTTGGATAAATAAACAAAATGGTGATTTTCCAGGAAAAACGTTTTTAAAAAGGGACTTCTTATTTTAACAAACAGCTATTTTTCGGGAAAAATGTTTTAAAAGAAAACTCCTTACAAAGACAGTTTTATGGAAAAAAAAAAGAAAGAATCTAAAGCCTTCTTTTCGTTTTCTTTAACAAAGGCTATAGATATTTTGAAAAATATACAAGGTTTATGAAAAGTTATAAAATTTCTCTTATTTTACTTCAACCAAAGTTATAGAGTTTTCAGACAAAGTTTTATTAAACAAAAGTTTATCATTCTCTTTTCAATAGGGATAGAGTTTTCAAAGCAAACAATGTTTTACTCAAACTATAAAAAAAAGGGGGGGTAGTGCATGCTCTTTCGGGGGTAGTTTGCGAGTACAATTCCCATTGTACTCATAATGGTTTCGTCCCTGGCTATTGTCTTAGCCAGATTCTAAAGAAGAGCAGCTTGAAGAAGGAGACGGAACTGACGTCAATGCGAACTAGGGCGCTTCCCAGTCAGTTGCCTGTAGGGTTAAGGCGAACGACTTGGGCTCCACGTTGTTTGTTGATTTCCGCTGCAAGTACCTATTGAAGAGTATGACTTCAATCAAGTAAGTATATTCCTTCGGTAATTATGGATGTTCCTTGATTACCAGTTTGATTGTGCTCAGCGACACACTGATCATGGGATCGCTGATGTAGGCACAAGGGTATTTCGGACAGCTAGTCCGGGGTCCCCACAGGTTCTTCGTCCTCGTCAGCGGGAGACGCCACCGCGGCGGCCTTGTAAGCCACTTGTGCAGCGTACACGGCGTCAGAGACTACGCCGCGGATGACGATGGTGCCACTGGAGCCAGGGAGCTTGACGAGGTTGTAGGCGTGGTGGGTGACCGCCATGAACTTGGCGAGGGCGGGGTAGTCGAGGATGGCGTTGTAGGGCAGGCCGATGTGCGCAACATCGAAGTCGACCAGCTCGGTGCGGTAGTTGGTCTGGGTGCCGAAAGTGACCGCAAGCCTCACTTGCCCCAGAGGCGTCGTGAGGCCCTCCGTCACCCCCGAGAAGGGCCTGGTGGGCATGAGCCGCTCGTAGGGCACCTGCAGCTTCTCGAATGTCTCGATAGAGATGACGCTGAGGCCGGCACCCCCATCAATGAGCGTCTTAGAGACGGCGATGTTGTTGATGGTGGGAGTGCAGACCAACGGGATGGTGCCAACGATTGAGGTGGACTTGGGGTGGTCGGTGGAGTCAAAGGTGATGGGGTGCTTAGACCACTTGAGGGGCCTAGAGGCCTCGACCCCGGGGAGGGCTGCCGCGAGCTCGCGAGCGAATTGCTTGAAGTGGCGGTTGGAGCGAGGGGCCTGAGCCCCGCCGAGGATGCAGGCGACGCCGCGAGGCACTTGGTAGCCCTCATCAGCCTCAGCAGGCAGGTTGTCGTTCGCGGGCTCGGCAGCGTTGGCCTGGGGGTTCTGCTGGTAGTTGTTGTTGTAGTTGTTGTTCTAGCGTCGCCCCCCGCGGCCGCCGCGGCCACCACCACGGCCACCACGGCCTTGCTCCCGTTCGCGGGCCTCGCGAGCCTCGTGAGCCTCGATGAGCCTCTTGAGGTCGTAGCAGTCCTCGGTGGCATGAGAGTGCCTGTTGTGGTAGACGCAGAAAGGGCGGTCGTCCTTCTTCTCGGGTCCTGCGGCTGGAGTGGTAGCTTGGCGAGGCTGCTTGGCGTCGGGCTCAGCCGCGAGGACCGCAGTGGTCTTGCGCTTCTCTGTGGACTTCTTCTTCTTCTTGGATTCCTCGGCGGGATCCCCTGGCTCGTTCTTGACGAACAAGCGGCCCTCCTCAGCCTTGGCGCACTTGTCCGCCAAGTCGAAGAGCTTGACGACGGTGGTGATGTTGTCGTGGATACTGAGCTTCTCGAGCATCCGCACGTCTATCACTCCAACCTGGAAGGCCGAAATGACCTACGCGTCGGTGGCATTGGGGATCTTGTTGCGCACCTGGCTGAAGCGCTGGATGTACTTGCGGAGGGTCTCGCCAGGCTACTGACGCACGGCGCGGAGGTCGTTGTACGTGAGGCCACGCTCGTATGTGCCCTTGAAGTTGGCGACGAAGCACCGGCAGAGCTCCTCCCAAGTGTTGATGGACTCGGCGGGGAGATTTGTGAGCCATGAGGACACGGAGTCCTTGAGGACCATGGGGAACCAGTTCGCCATGACCTTGTCGTCACCCCCGGCGGCCTGGATGGCCAGAGTGTAGAGCTGTAGGAACTCCAGGGGTTGTTCTTGCCGTCGTAGCGCGGAGGCAAGTCCGGCCTGAACTTGACAGGTCAGACGACGCGACGGAGGGTGCGAGTGAACGCAACCGTCGTGCCGTAGGTGACCGGACCGCTGGCGAGGGTGGCGCGGAGATGGCGCCCGACGGTGGCGACGTCCTGGACGGCGCGGTTGTGTTTGTCTTGCTGGCGCTCGATGCTCACGCGGGCGTCCTCGGGGGCTCGCTGCACAATTTGGCAGTCGTGCGGCGACGACGCGTGCGAGGCAGCGCGGTTGTCGCGAGGAGGAGCCCCCGCTGGAGCAGGCTGCGGTGCAACCGGTTGAGCTGGAGCAGGTGCAGGATGGAGAGGAGGCGCGGGAGGAGCGCCTGGCGCCACGTCCCCCATGCGGCCCGAAGGGACCAGCGAACGGGACGGGGCAGGAGCGGCGACGCGAGCGGCGCCGACGAGCTCCGTGAGGCGGTTGAGCCAGGCCTCCCGGGCCTCCGGCGTAGGACGGTACTGCAGCAGCTCCTGCGCCATGAGAAGCGCAGTTGCCGGGCTGGGCGCAGGGCGGCCCAGCGAGGAGGCATCACGGTCCCGAGACGGGTGCAAGGAGGAAGGCTCCTCTTCACCGAGGTCGTCCTCAGCGTGGTCGTGGTCGTCGTCCTCCGGGTGCTCGACGCGGGGCTCAGGGTCGACGCGGCGCTCAGGAGCGGAGTCCCCACGCGGGCGGCCGCGCGGGCGGCCGGCAGGAGCGGTGGCGGCGCTGGCCGTCCGGCGAGCGAGACGTTCGGCGCGAGAACCGGCCATAGCTGTGTCGAGGATGAAGACGCGCCTCAGCCCCCTACCTGGCGCGCCAAATGTCGAAGAATGGTCCCAGGAACTGGGTGTGTCTCCAAGGTATCGTGTAAGGGGCTGAACACGGAGCCAAGCAATCCTCAACGTGCTCCGGCGATGGTGCTCGTCGGACTCGCTGCGGACGACACTGCAGAGATGGACACAAGATCTTACCCAGGTTCAGGGCCCTCTTTGGGAGGTAAAACCCCTACGTCCTGCTATGGTGTATTGCACTGCTTGGAGAGGTTCACAGTACAAGGGGAGCTTGAAGAGCTCGAGGTGGCTAACAATGGCTACTTGCTGGTCTTCAGATCTAGGGTTTGATCTAAACTCTTGGATCCCGACCCCTTTGCATGGGCGTGCCCCTTCTCCTTTTATAGGCGTCTTGGACCTCTTCTGCCCAAACATTTGGGCGGGAAGGGTTACCACATGGCGACGAAGGAAGGAGCAGGGTGCACGATAAAGGTGGAGTCCACCATAAAGGTAAAGCTCGTGGACGCGGTACACGGCAGGGGAGCGGCGTCACCAAAGCTGAAAAAGGCCACCGACCAGCCGGACGGTGGGCTGGCGCTTGCTGAGGTGGGATGTGACCCACGGTGACGTCGCCCTTGGAGTGTAGCTGCAGACGGTTCCCTTATCACCAAAGAGGCAATACTCGTTGTCCGCTTTGCTTGAGGCTGCTTTGTTGACCGCTTTAAACATGGAAACGACAACTGCGGCGTCGACGTCATCGTGCGTAGGCACGCGCGTCACCCTGCACATGGCGCAGAGCCCATGTGCGCTCTGCTGCAGAGGCAGAGACGGCTTCGCGAGGGAGGAGCCCGGTGAGGCAGAAAGCCTCGCCGAGCCCTTCGGCTTGGTCCTTAGCAGAATTGCAGATGGCGTCGGAGACGCCTTGTCGAGGTGCGGTCCCTCGCCAAGGGGGGAAATCCTCGGCGAGGAGAGAAACATCCCTCGCGAGGGAAAAACCCTCGCGAGGCACGCCAGGCTGGGGAGCCTGGTCCTTAGCAAAAATCATCCGGAGAATCTTGTGGGCCCTGGCAGGCCGGCCCGTGGTACCCTGGTTTCCACTGTGCCGACACCATCCTTTATTTCCCCATGATCTCATTGTTGTTATTTGTTTACCCAAAATTGCCTGTGTTGCTCTCGTTGGTAAACTCTTTCATGATTGAATCCGCCTTAAGGTGATGAAAAATCAACGCTTTGCCAAATTAATGTTTGTCTGCTAGTTCTTGCGCCGGGTTGCTTCAAAGCATTCCGGCACCGAAAGGCGGCCCTTGTTCTGAGTCTAAACAGATTGGTCATTGCGTACCCTGTTGCTCAGCGAGTTAGCTTCGCCATAGGTTTGCCGACGCTTAAAGGCTAAGGTGTCAAGGCCAGATTGAACTGAGGCATAAAATTGCAATTTTGCAAATATAAAGCTGACTAACATACAACAAAAGATTTAGTATTTTTCAGACATTTACATTGTTTGGACGGCTTTACATATTTCCCATTACATTTTCAGGATGGCCGGCTCAGTGAGCAAATTCGGCTCAGGATGATTTCTCCGCCGCCTCATCGTCATCATCTGATTGGACAGGAGTCGGCGGGCACGGCATTTCCTTGAAGATGGTGGTCAAGGAGACCATGTTGGCAATCTTGCTGGCATAGCCGGAGATGGAGTGAAGGATTTTCTTGCGATCTTGGTCGTCCAGCATTGTGCCGTCCTCCTTTTCCAAAGGGAAGCCGGATGCCACATGCCAGGCTTCCGCCTCCGGGTAATGTGCCATCATCAAGCCTAAGGCCGTCTTGGCACCTCCACGAGCACTGGATCGAAGCCGTTCATCAAAGAATGAAGCCGCTTCGGCCAGTTCAGCTTCTAAGCTGGCAAGGTTCGTCGGGGGCTCGGGGTTGCCGGGAAAGAATTTCTCAGCAAGCTCTTTTCCCGAAGAAATAATCTTCGGGATAAGCTCCCCTACTTCCAGAATCCGGTCAAGCCGGTTTTCCGCCATTAGCTCATGGCCGTAACCCGCCGGAGCTGCAAAAGGCGAAGTTCAGTTATATTTGGCTAAGACAGAGTGATGAGTTTAAGTTTTTTTGATACTTACTTAGAAGCTGGTTGTCGATGGCCAGCGATTCATCGAGGCGCCTGTTAAGCCGGTCCTGGACCTCAGTGAGGGCATCCTTGTGGCTATGCCTCTCTAATTCCAGATGTTGTTCGGCTCTGGCAAGATTTTTCTTGACCGTTTCCAGCTCCGCCGTCATTGATTGGTTAAGCTTATTCAGCTCAATATTCTCGTCGCGGAGCCGGTCGACAATGTCGGTGTTTTCAGTAAGCTCCTTGGCTTTGATGATGGCATCTGCAAAACAGGAAAATGTTAGCAGTATAAAAACAAGCCTGGAGCTCAAAGCTAAGGATTCGGCATTGTTACCTTGGTATTGAACCCGGTCTGCCTCCAGCCCTTCGATGATCGCGTCTTTGGTGGCCAGTTCAGTCTTAAGCCAGCGCATCTCCTGATTTCGCACACCCAAAGAATTGATGGTTTCAGCACCAATTTTTCGGTGGATCTGCGTAAGGAATTGCTAAAAGCCTAAATCTATATTTACAAGTTAAGGTGGCTACATGACGACATTCAGTGGCAGGGGGGCTAAGTGTATGCATGCGCATTAACTCGGATCACTATGACGGCTAGTTTTAATAACTTAACCCGGCATAGTGCTCGGGGGCTACTGGTAAGGTATTTTACCTGGTAGTGCTCGCGGAGAAGCGTCATGCCGGCCACAAAGCTATGAGCAAAGTAGTTCTACTGATCTTCAAGAATCTCTATGACATCAAAGGTGTCATAGGCCTTGGTGTGATCCGGCTCGTCGTCCCGGACGATTGTTCCCTTCTTCCGGGGAAGCCGAGGTGCCTTCATGAACCGGCTCATGAATTCCGGTTTGATGCGCCCCTCCTCATCGAAGGCTTCGGCTTTGATGGGGGGAAAGGTTGGGGCATCATTAGCCGGAGCTTCAGCCCTTGGAGAGGATGTTTCAGTCACTTTCCCCGTCATCTCTGTCCATTGTGTGGGGGGAATTACCCCGGCTCTCCCAACAGGCGGAGCTGGCACTATCGTGCGTGTGTTCTCCTCCGTTGGGTTCGGCTCTGGAACTAAAGGAGTTGGTGGAGGGATGGCAGGAGAGGCTTTCTTCCTCGTGGCGACCGTCTTTATTTTCAACGGAGCGCCCTTCTTTATTCTGCAAAGGTGAAAAGCGAAATTTAGCAAATCCGGCATTGCTGCAAAGAAAGGAGGAGATGTTGTCAGTTGGCTTACTTCTTGCTGGGAATGTTGAGCCCAGCAAGGGCATCGTCGTCTTCAGTCAACTTGGCGCCGCTCGTGGTCGACTGGCCCTTCCTCTTCCGGCTTTCTGCAGTAGCCGAGGAAAAGGAGATGGGGCGCGTGGTCGCCTTGCTGGATGACGGCTTCCCAGCAGGGCGGATGTCGGTGATTCCAGGAATCTGGCATATTACATGTTAGTCCGACAAAAGCAAACCTGAATCTCTCAAAGAATTGAACTTTGGTTAGTCAAAGTACCTTTGGGGGAGGGTTGGTCGCCGTAAACATCGGCAATGATTCTTCATATTGCCGGCATTCTCCAGGCCGGGCTTTGATGAGTTTGTTGAAGCGAGCCTCAAACAGGCTCTGCTCCAAGTCTTTCTCGTTGATCCGCATGGGATCAGAGTTATCCGTATACTCGCATAGAAGGCCAGCATATGATGGTGTCCTCCCCAGTCAAGGGAGGAGAGCCGGATCTCAACTGCGCGATCCGAGCTTGAATGGCGGCGTGTTCTACCGGCATTCCGCTGGACGGCTTCTTCTTCCAAGAAGGCAGCGGCGTGCCGGCTTCGTTTGTGAAAGGGGCAAGCCCCTGCATCCGGTTTGGAGATGCCACATCCTTGCAGTAGAAGAAGGTTGACACCCATCCTTTTGCCGAATCGACGATAGGCACTTGAGGGTACCAGTCGATATCTCGGCGACAGTTGAAGCTAATTGTGCCGGCCACCAGCAGCTCCTTGTTGACGGTTTGCCTCTTGACTAAGAAGCAACGTTCGAAGAATTCTAACCTAGGTTTTATGGCTAAGTATCCTTCGAACAGCGCTACAAAGCCGGAGATGTACAGCAGGCTGTTCGGAGTGATGTTGTGGAGCTGGAGGCTGTAGTGATCTAACAGGCCTACCAGAAAAGCCGACGGTGGCAAGGAGAATCCCCTAATCACATGGGAAGAGAGAAGTACCCATTCGTCTCTGATGGGAGTCGGATAGGGGTCACCGAAGGCGGATCGCCAAGTCGGATCCGACTCAGAAGTTGGAAGAATGGCACCGTCAACCTCCATTCCCTTCAGTTCGACTTCGTCCACAACCGAGCAGGCCCAGTTGCGGGACGGGTTGTTGGCTGCGTCCTTGCCGCTGTCGGCTTCCTCTTCTTCCTCCTCTTCGCCAACGCTTGCGTCTTCGATGGCGGCGTCAGTAGTTGTGGCAGCTGAAGCCACCGTGGCAGCGGCTTCGGCTGCGGCTTTTGCCAAAGCCACTGTATCGCGGCCCGAGGCGTCAGATGAACTCACCGGAGTTGGTGAGGATGCAGGAGTTGCGGCGGATGGCTCGGTGATAGCGGCAGCTGCCGTGGATGTAGCTCCTCTCATCGGCGGAGCCGGACCGGCTGCGACAGCGTCGATCACTGGAGAGCTTGGAGCGCTTGAAGCCATGAGGATCGAAGAGATGGAGTTTGCGCTCGGGAGGAGGATGAGATCTGGAGAAGTTGGAGCTAGGGCTGCGAATGGTGAGGAGATAGCGGAGGAGACGATGCGGTTGCCATTTATAGTGCTGCACCGAGATGCGTGCAACGGTCAGCAGCCGGGTTTCTCACCACGTGTCTCGGATCGAGCCGTTGGAGACGGTTCCTTCCCTCCGACGCCTCGGTTCCTGCGCAGGAAAAACGGAAGTTAGCCCCTACATTCAAAAGATGCTCCTCCACTCACACAGCCGGGTCTGACATAACTATCAAATCGGCGGACGCGTGTTGTTGCATGCTCAAGTGCTTTTTCGGCATACAAAGCCGGCACAATTAAAATCGACAAAGCTGTTCGACATGATTTCAGGTTTCTGGGAATGCTCCAAGACTGAAGACGGATGATGAATTTCCTGGACAGCATATTGCCGGAAGATTGAAGCCAGCCGCTGAAGTACTTGAAGCTTTCCGGGGGCTACTGTTGGGGTTATGCCGAACAGGTGTCCCCACAAAGGACTAAAAGCCAGCACACCAGGGTGGCCCAAAGTGGTGGTAAGCCGAATCCGGCTTAACCGGGCGGCCCAGTGATTTGAAGCGCAGGAGGCCCATCCGGCTAAGGGAAGGTTCCAGAAGCCGGCCTGCATTGCGGAAGACTTAGCCCACAAGGCAGGGCCAAGCCGGATTAGAGTAGGACTCTGTACTTAGTCGGTTAGGTTTCCTCCTGTAAGCCCAGGGTTTGGACGCCTTTATAAGCCGGCCCCTGGGACGCCTTAGGGCACGTACGCTCTGAGCCCTAATCCACTGTAACTCGGCGATTTAGCCTTATAGTGAATTATAGTAGCACGTAGGGTTTTGCCACCGTTGCGAGATCCGAAGCTGGGTAAACCCTTTGTCACCTCGTTGCCGGAACACCCCACGTCTCCAAAACCCCTCTCTCTACCTAGCTCGATGGCACCCCTACCGCGGCTAGATTTGACAATACCACGACACCTCGGCTCCAACGGGCAACCCGGTGGGGCCCGCCACGCCCTTGGTAACTGGTCAATAAAGTCTTCATGCGATGATGGCGCCCAACACTTCGCCCATTACTCCGCCGCACACTTCCCCCAAACGCCTCCTTCTTCCCAGAGCGCACCACCTCCAAGAGTTTCTTCTCTCCTGCGACCATGGCGCCCAAGAGAGCGGCCGCTCCCCAGAAGGGCAAGGCTCCGATGCAGGCTGGCAAGTCCGCGGCGGCGTCGCGGAGTGTTGAACCCAAGGAGGTGCTGCCGAGGTCCCGCATCAACTCGGCGGGGGTCGACAAGGTGCATCACCTGGCGGCCGCGGAGACGAACGAGCACGGCGCCACCAGCATGAAACCGGCCGGCAGCAAGCTTCGCGAGGGGTACTACCCCATCTTCCTCCACACTCTCTCCGCCGGTCTCGTTCCTCCTTTCTTCGACTTCCTCATGGGGGTTTTGGAGACATACCAAATCCAACTCCTCCATCTCCATCCCAACTCCATCCTCATCCTCTCCATCTTCGCCTACCTCTGCGAGGCCTACGTCGGTATCCGTCCTTCTGTGGACCTCTTCCGCAGCTTCTACGCACTCCGGTCCACCGCGCAGAACGAGCGGACCGGGTGCGTCTCCTTCCGCATCGCCGACGCCAGTAGCAAGAACTACATCCCCATCGGGTGGAGCGGCGAGAATGCCATCACCAAGGTGACGAAGAAGGTGGAGGACTTCCGCCAGCGGTGGTTATTCATCGACACCAAGGTGAAGAACCCTCTCCTGGATGTGCCCGTGGCGCCCCCGAAGAAGTGGGCGCGCTGGGCGAGCGAGGGCTTCGAGGGCCCGAAGCTTGACACGGTGTACGAGTGCCTACGGGGGCTCCGCGACGCCGGACTCACTGGCCAGATGGTGGCGAAGGACTTCACGAGGTGCCGCATCGCCCCCCTCCAGTGGCATTCGGAGCCGATGTGGACGTACACATGCCCGCCTGTGCACGGACAACTTCACTCCGCACGTGTTGGACAAAGTCATGGGGACCCTCTTCACCACGGCGGCCATCCTAGCCCCGGCCGTCGATGAGGCCCGACCGCTCTTCACCTTTGGGGAGGAGAAGGTGCGCGAGCACCACAGGGGCCTGCCCAGATTCGATGAGTGGGGCGTCGTGCCCGAAGGACACCGCAGGCCCCGCGGCAACCCGCGGGCGGCGGAGCCGAAGAAAATGGACGAGCCGTCGGAAACGGACGAGGCGGAGGACTCTGGCGAGGGCGAGGCCTTGGGAAGCGCTGACCCCTCGGGAGACTTTGCCGGCTCCTCAAGGAGCGTACCGCCTGAAGAGGACCTCCAGGTGATTTCCTCCAGCAGCGGCGAGGATCCTTCTCGCGGAGCTCCCTCCCGTAGCACCGCGGAGGAGGAGGAGGAGATCGGCGGCAAGGGAGGGCGCCGCGAGCCCCGCTCCAGGTTCGCCCACGACAGGGACGCCGTGGCCACGACGGGCGCTCCTCGCGAGGAGGCAGGAGCGCCTCGAGAAGGAGCCAGAGCAAGCAGCCCCCAGCCGCCGAAGGCGAAGAAGAGGGTGTGGAGGATGGCTGACGAGTAAGCCCTGATCCTTCTTCTTTCCTTTTGGATTTTGCTTTCGAATACCCCCCTGAAGGATCTTCTGTTTGTCTTTCTTTTTAGCAACCTTGCGGCGCCGAAGAGGCGACGGCTCCGCAAGCTTGGAGAGACTGTCGGCGCCACCGTGGCGTCGCCTGCGGTTGACGAGCCGCATCATGTGGTTACTCCTCCAGCGGATGAGCACCGCGCGGAGGGGGAGGTTGAATAGGTGGCGTTGTCGCCAGCACGGGCCGCCACTCCTCCCATACTGCAGGAGGCAGCGGAGGACGAGGCAGCGGCCAAGGCCGCACGAGCCTCGGAGAGGCCGGACGAGGCGGAGGCCCAAGAGGCCACCGTGGAGCCACCTCCGGAGGGAGAGGCCTCCACAAGAGGGGCTGACGAGCCCGAGGCCGCGCGCAGGCACGGCCACCACGGGAGGGGCTGAATCTGCCCCCGAAGAGCAGGAGGAGGAAACGCCTCCGGAGCCCACGGACGCCGGAGCCGGGGACGAGAGGACGCCCAGCCCCCAAAGGGCTCCTAACGCGGGCGGCGAAGGAGGCTGCCACACGAGCCCCCAGGTCGCACCAGGAGCGGTCGTGAGCCCGAGGCAAGGTGCCTCGGGTACCTCACCGAGCGTCGAGGCCTCTGCACCCCGTGGCGATGCGGGGACCTTGGCGCTGCGGGAGCCGCGCCGTCACACAGCTCGCCGCAGCTCCGTCTTCAGTCAAGCGCAGCAGACGCTCGACAAGCTGGAGACGCACTACGTCAAGGAAGAACTCGCCATGGCGCAGGAGCGGGCGGAGCTTGATGAAGCCTGGGCCCTCCTCCGCGAGAGCGTGGAGAGCTGCCGCCGGCAGGATGCGGCGGCCCGGGAGGTGCGCGAAGAGGCGATGCGCTTCGCCAAGGAGACCCGCGACAGCGTGAAGCGGGAGGCGGCGGAGACCATGGAGCAACTGGACGCCGCGCGGGAGGCGCTCGAGGCGGAAACCGCCTCCAAGCAACATGAGATCTGGGCCGCAGAGCAAAAATTCATCATGGACTCCAAAGTCGTCGAGGACAGCTTGAAAGAGCTCCGCGAGAGGCTGGACGCTCGTGGGGAGCAGCTGACACAGCGCGAAGCGGAGCTGGCGCGATGCGAGGGAGAGCTCTCCCCCCGCGAGGAGGATCTACGCCGGCGCGAGGAGCAGGTCCAGCAGCTCAAGAGGGATCAGGCCACCTCCGAGGAGGCGCTGCGGGCTCGCGAGAGTCAGGTGGCCCAGGACGAGGCCACCTACGCGGAGCGCCTCGAGAAGGCCAACGCCATCCTCGCGGCGAAGCTGAAGAAGATGCAGGAGGAGGCCGACGACAGGGTCAAGCTCATCCGCCAAGATCTCGCCAAGAGTTTTGACGAGAAGGCCAAGAAGCAGGAGGAGCGCTTCATGACGAAGCGCAATGAGCTCTAGAACCGCATCAAGGGGCTCGAGAAGGGGGAGAAACAGATGGCCTCCCGCCTTCAGAGCGCCAGGGACGCTCAGGCTCGCGCGGAAGAGAAGGCCGCCGCCCTGGAGAAGGACCTGAGCGAGCTCCACCAGCAGGTGGGGCCGGTTGCAGACACCGCGGAGGAGGCACAGCGCAGCGCGCAGATTGCCCGAACCATGTCGCGCTAGCGCCAGCGCATGCTCCAAGACCTGGTGCTCCGCGCGCGTGCTGTTGGGGATCGCCTGGGGACCGAGGTCCCCTCCTTCACCGCAGAGGGGAACGACGACGAGGCCGGGTATGCGTTCTTCTTCGAGCGATTCCTCACAAAGCTTGAAGAGACCGCGAAGAGCCTCGACGAACGCGTCGTGGAGGAGAGCCGCGATCTCCTCGTCCTCGCCACTTGCCGCATCTTTGCCAACCTCGCGAAGCTTCAGCCTTCCCTCAACCTCGAGGCCGTGACGGCGCCCGTCGACCTCAGCTGTCGCATCGCGGTGAGCGACAGGATGCGGAAGGCCGGAGAGGCGTATGCCAAGAAGTTCGACCAGGTCGAGGTAGAGGAGGACGAGGACAATGGCGAGGAGGACGCCGCGGAGGAGGGGGAAAGTGCCGCTGCAGACGACGGGGGCACCTCAGGAGGCCCGACGGCCTGAGCTCTTTTCTGCGGCTGGATGTGCATGGGGCACACATTATCTTAGTATTTTGCTTACAAAACCTTGTAAAGACTTGTTTAAGTTTTATTTGAATGCGCTCGTGAATGTCCCTCGGGAGGCTTTTGTCTTTCCCTTCATGTCTTTTTTCGCTCTATGTCTTAGGACCCTCTCTTAGCGCTACACCACCGCCGCTTCGGTATGTGAGAGTCAGGGCTCCACAAGGCCGGGGGGTGCGCGAGGCCTCGAGAAGTAAGAGCTCCCGAGGCGCGATGCTCGGGGCTCCCCTTTAACGCGCAAGCAGCCCATGAGGCATAGGAGAGAGAAAAGGGGCTCGAGGGACAAAAACCAGCAAAAGGAAATTTAACCAAGTGTTTGGACTTAGCTTCGCGGGGCGTTTTTGCCTTGGAGAGGGTGTTGGTTCCCTGAGGCGTTTTTGCCTTGGAGAGGGTGTTGGTTCCCTGATGAGGCGTTTTTTGCCTTGGAGAGGGTGTTGGTTCCCTGATGAGGCGTTTTCCCTCCCGAGGTTGCCTGGGGCTTGTTTTGAACCTGCTTTCCTGCGCTTGGACAGATAGGCATACCCACAAGCAATACATAGCTAGATAACTCATGCGCGCTCGTAGGTTCCTTCATGTGTGTCTTGCGAGGAGAACAGGCACCAAGGTCCTTGGTGAGTTGACGTGCACGGGAGCTGGCCCATGAGTTCAAAGCTCCTTGGGAGTTGACGTACATGAGAGCTGACCCGTGAGTTCAGAGCTCGGATCCCTTGGGTTTGAGGCGCTGCTGGGATGCTCCCGAGGCACAGGCACCATGCTCAGCCCCCGCTCGCGAGATGCACAGGAGGGATCATACGAGCGAGGATGAAATGCAATAATGTAACTGCTTACCGAAGCAACAACATATGCTGGCGCGAAGCGCAAAGGTTCAAAGTGACCTGAAACAAGGGTTCATTACACTGGCGTGGCCAGAAGTACAAAATCCACCATGTCTGGGCATGGGGTTCCACATGGAGTGGCTGAGACTCTCGCGGCCCGAGGCGACGCATGTAGAGAGAGCTCAGAGGGGGCCCCTATGCGGGGGTGGCTTCGAGAGCCTGTGGTCCGCCATGTCTGGGCATGGGGATCCACCTCGCCAAGGCATGGTGCTTGAAGAAGTCACCTTGCCGAGGCGTGGTGCTTGAGAGTCTTCTCAAACGGCCCATGGCAACGTATAGTAGAGAGGGGAGCTCGAATATTTTCG
Source organism: Puccinellia tenuiflora (assembly GCA_012064385.1). NCBI lineage: Eukaryota > Viridiplantae > Streptophyta > Magnoliopsida > Poales > Poaceae > Puccinellia > Puccinellia tenuiflora. The sequence continues at coordinate 4,307,619 of QRDG01000500.1, read as the reverse complement.
TCGTGGAGGATGATGGCGCGAAGCTCTCCCTTGATGCAAAAAATTGCTCGTCGAGGACGATCAGGGGTAGAACTTGCGCAGGTGCTGGATGTTCCAGGGGTTGGCGACGGGAATGCCGTCCTCCGTCTCGACCCGCGCGGAGCCAGGCCTGGCGATGTGCACGACCCTGTAGGGTCCTTCCCACATTGGCGAGAGCTTGTGGAGGCCTGCCCTAGAGAGGATTCTCCTCAGGACAACGTCTCCTGCTTCGAGAGTGCGCGGGCGAATGTGGCGGCTGTGGTAGCGACAGAGGTCTTGCTGGTACCTTGCCGCTCTCAGGGCCGCATTGCGGCGGAGCCCCTCGAGCAGCAGCAGGTCTCGTTGCGGAGTTCGTCCAGCTCAGCCTCCTTTAAGGCCAAGACTCGTAGAGAGCCGTGGGTGATCTCACTGGGGAGAACAGCTTCAGCGCCATAGACGAGGGAGAACGGCGTCTCGCCAGTGGGCTTCGTTGGCGTGGTGCGGATGGACCAGAGCACCGAGGGGAGCTCATCGATCTAGTGCTTGCCGCTGGCCTTGAGGCGGTTGAAGCTTCTCATCTTGAGGCCCTTGAGCACCTCGGTGTTGGCTCGCTCAGCCTGCCCGTTGCTTCGTGGGTGAGCCACCGAGGCGTAGCATATTTGGGCGCCGAGGCTGCCGCAGTAGGACTTGAAGGCGCCGCTAATGAATTGCGAGCCGTTGTCGGTGATGATGCGGTTGGGCACACCAAAGCGGCAGACCAAGCTCCTGATGAACTTTACCGCTGATTTCGCTGGGATGGTGCGCACGGGTTCCACCTCAGGCCACTTGGTGAACTTGTCGATGGCGACATAGAGGTAGCGGTAGCCCCCGAGCGCTCACGGGAAAGGTCCCAGGAGGTCCAGCCCCCAGACCGCGAATGGCCAGGAGAGCGGGATAGTTTGGAGTCCTTGCGCGGGCTGGTGAATTTGCTTGGCGTGGAATTGGCAGGCGTCGCAGGACTGGACGATTGCGGCTGCATCTTGAAGCACTGAAGGCCAGTAGAAGCCACTCCGGAAGACCTTGCCTGCGAGGGTGCGTGAGGATGAATGGTGGCCGCACTCTCCGTTGTGGATGTCGTTGATGAGCTGGTGGCCTTCCTCGGCAGGGACGCACCGCAACGCAACCCCATTGGGGTGCTTACGGTACAGGTCTCCGCCGTGGAGGTAGTAGGACTTGGCCTGGCGAGCAACCCTCTCGGCCTCTGCATCCTCCTCGGGAAGGACTCAATCTTGCAAGTAGCTCTTGATCTCGTCGATCCAACCAGTGTCTTGGCGTACCAGGGTCATCAGCAGGCGATCGCCTGAGGGCAACCCGCAGTTTGGTGCTCCACTTGATGGGGCTGGTGGGAGCTCCTCATTGATGCTCATGTTGGTCGCTGGTTGCTTGACCGAGGACCTGGCGAGTCTCTCCTCGAACACTCCAGGCTTCTGGGCTTCCCTTCTTGCCGCTCGCCTGGCGAGTTCATTTGCTTCTTGGTTTTCCCCTCGCGGGATATGCTTGAGCTCCATGCCCCTGAAGTGCTTCTCGAGTTTGCATACCTCTTCAAGGTAGGCTACCATGTAGGTGTCCTTAGGTGTGTAGCTCTTGTTGGAGAAGTTGACGAGGAGCTGAGAGTCGCCCTTGATGAGGATGCGCTTGATGCCGAGGGCAATGGCGGCTCTGAGCCCAGCGAGGAGGCCTTCGTATTCAGCAATGTTGTTGGAGACCTTGTCGCTGTCTTTGAAGCACAACTGGACGGCGTGGTAGAGCTTGTCGCCTGTTGGTGAGGTCAGGACAGCACCAGCCCCTGCACTCCGGGCCGCGAAGGCGCCGTCGAAGTGCATGGTCCAGTAGCTGGGCTCCGTCCCTCCTGAGGCTGTAGCTTCCTCCTCTTGAGACTCTTCTTCATGCGTGTCCGTCCATTCAGCCATGAAATCAGCCAGCGCCCTGCCCTTGATGACCCTTGTGGTGTCAAACTCCAGCTCGAAGGGTTGCAACTCGATGCCCCAGCTTGCGACGTGATCTGTTGCGTTTGGGTTGCGTAGGACTTGCTCCAGGGGGTACGAGGTGACCACCTTGATGGGGTGACCCTGGAAGTAGTGGCGCAGCTTCCTGGAGGCGCTGAGGAGCGAGAAAAGGAGCTTCTGCTACACGGGATGCTCGACGAGGGTGGTTGTTGACGCGGCAGCGGTTGGCTCCTCTCGAGGCTCGGTGGGTCCTTGTCGAGGTTCTCTTGAGGCCCCACTTGTAGAGGCTCGGGATGAGGCTGGAGGCTTGACGAGGCTGCTTCCTTGTCGAGGAGTTCTGGGCTTGGCAAGGCGGAGCTCTGCTTGGCGAGGACTGTCTCCTCCCTTTCAGCCACCAAGACTGCGCTTGGCGTCTGAGGAGTGGCTGCAAGATACAGCTTCAGAGGCTCGCGAGGGCGTGGGGCAACCATGATGGGTGGGCTCGCCAGGTGCTTCTTCAGGTCCTCAAAGGCCTTTGCCGCTTCAGGGGTCCACTTAAAAGAACCGGACCTCTTCATGATCTTAAAAAACGGCAGCGCCCTCTCGCCGAACTTGGAGATGAAACGGCCAAGGCTGGCCATACATCCCGCTAAGCGCTGCATGTCTTTGAGGCGACGAGGAGGCTGCATCTCTTCTATGGCCCTGATCTTGCCGGGGTTTGCTTCGATGCCACGATGAGACACCAGGAACCCGAGGAGTTTGCCTGAAGGGACCCCGAAGACGCACTTGGCGGGGTTCAGCTTGATATTTACCTTGCGCAAGTTGGCAAAGGTCTCCTCGAGGTCCTTGATGAGCGTGTCCTTCTCGCGGGTCTTGACCACGATGTCGTCGATGTAGGCCTCTGCATTCCTTCCCATTTGAGCCCCCAAGGCGATCCTCATAAGGCGCTGGAAAGTGGCACCGACATTTTTCCGGCCGAAAGGCATGCAGACGTAGCAAAACACACCACAAGGGGTGAGAAATGCTGTCTTCTCCTCGTCCTCCTTCGCCATCTTGATCTATTGATAGCCTGAGAAGGCATCCAGAAAACAGAGGAGTTCGCAGCCGGTGGTGGAGTCCACGATCTGGTCGATCCTCGGGAGGGGATAAGGGGGGCAAGCTTTGTTGAGGTCGGTGAAGTCGATGCAGAGGCGGCTTCCTCCAGTGTGCTTGGGGACGACCACACCATTGGAGAGCCAAGTGGGATGGACAACTTCTTTGATGATGCTAGCTTTCTTCAACTTCTCTACTTCTTGAATGATGAAATCTTGCTTCTCTGGCGCCTGGCGCCGCGCCTTTTGCTTCACGGGGCGTGCGTTTGGACACATGGCTAGGTGGTGCTCGATCACCTCCCTCGGTACTCCGGACATATATGACGGTGTCCATGCGAACATGTCAGAGTTTGCCCTGAGGAAGGCGACGAGCGCGCTTTCCTATTTGGGAGGCAAGTTGGCGTCGATGGTGACGCTAGCCCCCGAGCCGTTTGCCTCAAGAGGCACCTGCTTCGTCGCGGCCTTCTCCTGAGAGAACAACTGCTTCTTCTTCGCGGGGGGCCTCGGGGGGGGGGGGGTTCCTCATCCTCGTCAGCGGGGGACGCCACCGCGGCAGCCTTGTAGGCCGCTTGCGCAGCGTACAGGGCGTCTGAGACCATGTCGCGGATGACGATGGTGCCACCCGAGCCAGGAAGCTTGACGAGGTTGTAGGCGTGGTGGGTCACTGCCATGAACTTTGCGAGGGCGGGGTAGCCGAGGATGGCATTGTAGGGCAGGCCGATGTGCGCGACGTCGAAGTCGATCAGCTCGGTGCGGTCGTTGGCTTGCGTGCCGAAGGTGACCGCGAGCCTCACTTGCCCCAGAGGGGTCGTGAGACCCTCTGTCACCCCCGAGAAGGCCCTGGTGGGCATGAGCCGCTCGTAAGGCACCTGAAGCTTCTCGAAGGTCTCGACAGAGATGACGTTGAGGCCTGCACCCCCATCGATGAGCGTCTTAGAGACTGCGATGTTGTTGATGGTGGGAGTGCAGACCAGCGGGATGGTGCCAACAGTCGAAGTGGACTTGGGGTGGTCGCTGGAGTCAAAGGTGATGGGGTACTGGGACCACTTGAGGGGCCTGGAGGCCTCAACCCCGGGAAGCGCTGCCGCGATCTCACGAGCGAGTTTCTTGAAGTGGTGGTTGGAGCTGGGGGCTGAGCCCCGCCGAGGATGCAAGCGGCCCCGCGAGGCGACTGGTAGCCCTCAGGAGTCTCGGCAGGGAGGTTGTCGTTCACGGGCTGGACGGCGTTAGCTTGAGGGTTCTGCTGGTAGTTGTCGTCGTAGTTTTTGTTGTTCCAGCGTCGCCCCCCGCGGCCGTCACGACCTTGCTGCCGCTCGCGAGCCTCGCGAAGCCTCTTGAGGTCGTAGCAGTCCTCGGTGGCATGGGAATGCCTGTTGTGGTAGATGCAGAAGGGGCGATCATCTTTCTTCTCGGCGTCCGCGGCTAGAGCGGCGGCGCGAGGCTGCTTGGCGTCAGGTTCAGCTGCGAGGACCGCAGTGGTCTTGCGCTTCTCAGTGGATTTCTTCTTCTTGGATCCCTCGGCAGGGTCCCCTGGCTCGTTCTTGACGAACAAGCGGCCCTCCTCAGCCTTGGTGCACTTGTCCGCCAAGTTGAAGAGCTTGACGACGGTGGTGATGTTGTCGTGGATGCCGAGCTTCTCGAGCATCCGCACGTCCGTGACTCCAGCCTGCAAGGCCGAAATGACCTGCGCGTCGGTGGCGTTGGGGATCTTGTTGCGCACCTGGCTGAAGCGCTGGATGTACTTGCGGAGGGTCTCGCCAGGCTTCTGGCGTACGCCGCGGAGGTCGTTGTATGTGAGGCCGCGCTCGTACGTGCCCTTGAAGTTCGCGACGAAGCACCGGCAGAGGTCCTCCCAGGTGTTGATGGACTCAGCGGGGAGGTTCGTGAGCCACGAGGACGCGGAGTCCTTGAGGGCCATGGGGAACCATTTCGCCATGACTTTGTCCTTGCCCCCCGCGGCCTGGATGGCCAAAGTGTAGAGCTGCAAGAACTCTAGAGGGTTGTTCTTGCCGTCGTAGCGTGGAGGAAGATCCGGCTTGAACTTGACCGGCCAGACGACACGACGGAGGCTGCGAGTGAACGCGGTCGTCGTGCCGTAGGTGACCACGCCGTTGACGAGGGTGGCGCGGAGGTGATGCCCCGTGGTGGCGACGTCCTGGACGGCGCGGTTGTGGCGATCCTGCTGGCGCTCGATGTTCACGTGTGCGTCCTCCAGGGCTCGCTGCACGATTTGGCAGTCATGCGGCGACGGCGCGTGCGATGCAGTGCGGTTGTCGCGAGGAGGAGCCCCTGCTGGAGCAGGTTGCGGTGGAACTGGTGGAGCTGGAGCGGGCGCGGGATGACGAGGAGGCGCAGGCGGCGCGCCGTGCGCCACGTCCCCCACGCGCGCAGAGGGAACCAGCGAACGAGACGGTGCAGGAGCGGCGACGTGAGCGGCGCCGACGAGCTCAGAGCAGTTGAGCCAGGCTTCTTGAGCCTCCGGCATGGGACGGTACTACATCAGCTCCTGCGCCATGAGAAGCGCAGTTTCCAGGCTGGGCGCAGAGCGGCCCAGCGAGGAGGCAGCACGGTCCCGCGACGGGTGCAGGGAGGAAGCCTCTTCTTCGCCGAGGTCATCCTCGGCGTGGTCGTCGTTGTTGTCCTCTCGGTGCTCGACGCGGGGCTCGGGGTTGACGTGGCGCTCCGGAGCAGCGCTCCTGCGCGGGCGGCCGCGCGGGTTGCCAGCAGGAGCGGTGGCGGCGCTGGCCATCCGGCGAGCGAGACGTTCGGCGCGAGAGCCGGCCATGGCTGTGTCGAGGTTGAAGATGCGCCTCAGCCCCCTACCTGGCGCGCCAAATGTCGGAGAACCGTCCCAGGAACTGGGTGCTTCTTACTAGGTAAGGAATCGAGTAAGGGGCTGAACACGGAATCAAACAACCCTCAACGTGCCTCGGCGACGGCGCTCGTCGAGATCGCTGTGGGACGGCACTGCAGAGACGAACACACGATGTTACCCAGGTTCAGGGCCCTCTTGGAGAGGTAAAACCCCTACGTCCTGCCTTGGTTGTATTGCACTCCTTGTAGAGGTTACAGTACAAGGGGAGCTTCGGGAGCTCGAGGTGGCTAACAATGGCTATCGCTAGAACAGTACTCCAACCTCCAGATCTCAGATCCCTAACCAAAGGCCAACCAGCTAAAAATCAACCCTTTGCCTGAATGTGCTCCCCCTCCTTTTATAGGCGCCTCGGACCTCTTCCCCCAAATATCTTGGCGGGAAGGGTTACCACATGGCGACGAAGGAGGAGGACGGGTGCACGAGAAAGGGTGAGTCCATGGACGCAGTCCATGGCAGACAGCAGCGTCACCAAAGCTGGGAAAGCCACCGTCCAGCCAGGACGGTGGGCTGGCGCTGCTGAGGCTCGGGAGGCGCCCCACGGTGACGTCGCCCTTGGAGCGTAGCGGCAGATGGTCTCCTTATCACCAAAATGGCAATTCTTGTAGCTCCTTTGCTTGGTGCAGCATTGTTGACCGCTTTATACACGAGAGTGGCAACTATGGCGCTGTCGTCACCGCGCGCAGGCACGCCCGTGACTCTGCGGAGGGCGCAGAGCCCATGTGCGCTCTGTCACGGAGACAGAGCTTGCTTCGTGGGGAAGGAACCCCCACGAGGCCGGAGGCCTCGCCGAGCCTTTTGGCTTGATCCTTTGCAGAATCTACGGCAGCATCCGAGATGCCCTCTCGAGGAGAGGTCCCTCGCGAGGGGAAAACCCTCGCGAGGCTCGCCAGGCTTGGAGAGCCTGGTCCTTAGCGAAATCTTCTGAAGAGTGTCGTGGGCCCTGGCAGGCCGGCCCGTGGTACCCTGGTTTCCACTATGCCGACACCACGCTTTTTAGCAATAGGAGGTGCGGTCTCCTCCTCCTGTTCTTCAGATTTATTGATATCATCCTCATTCTCATTACCACTTTCAGTTTCAGCATCAGAGATAGAAACATCATTAGGATTATTGACTACTGGCTCTTTATCAAGTTCCATATTACTAATTTCTCCTAATTCTTTATGTTTCTTCTTTTTCTTTTTCCTTTTAGGGGAGGTAGTAATATTATTTTCAGCCAATTGAGATTCTTGTTCAATTCTTTTAGGATGTCCTTCAGGATATAAAGGGTCTTGAGTAGTGATACCACCTCTAGTTGAAACACCATAAGCTTGTTTATTACTTTGTATAGGAATCCCAGCAAGCAAATCTTTTTGTACTTTAGTTATTTGTTCAAGTTGAGTTTGAACCATGTGAAAATGCTTAACAAGACCTTTAACATCATTAGCAGTTTTCTCCAAGACAGAATACAAATTCTTAATAACCAGAGTGTTATCATTTAATTGTTCTTGAATTTGCATATTAAAATGAGTTTGTTTAACAATAAAGTTATCAAATTCATCCAAACACTGACTAGGAGGCTTCCTATAGGGAATATCATTGACAGTAAAATCATAAAGAGAATGTACCTCTACCATAGGTGGGTGAGTGGTAGGCTCACGTAAAATTTCAATTGGAGGTAAATTCTTCACATCTTCAGCTCTAATACCTTTCTCCTTGATAGATTTCTTGGCTTCTTGCATGTCTTCTGGGTTTAAGAAAAGCAATCCCCTTTTCTTCGGGGTTGGTAAAGGAGGAGGCTCAGGATCAATCCATTCATCATGATTTTGGGCTATCTTAGCCATTAATTCTTCAACTTCAGCTACAGTCCTTTTCCTGAAAACACAACCAGCACAGCTATCTAGGTATGTCCTAGATTCATCAGTTAGTCCATTATAAAATATATCAAGAAGTTCATTCTTCGGTATATCATGCCCTGGCCGAGCGCTGAGTAATGAGCCAAATCTCCCCCAAGCTTTAGGGAGATGCTCATCCTCCAGTTGTCTAAAATTGAAAATTCTCTGCAAAGCCTCATGCTGCATATGAGCGGGAAAATATGTTGCAAAGAAAACATCAAGCAATTCATGAGGACTTTTAATGGAACCATAAGGTAAAGCATTATACCACACTTTAGCATCACCTTTTAATGAAAAAGGAAACAACTTTACAAAACAGTAGCGTTGTATCTTCGTCATCAGAAAATAGTAAGCTAAGCGAAGCTAATTTATTCATGTGTTCTATAGCATCATCATTCTCAGTTCCACAAAAAGGATCAGATTCAACATTTGATATAAGTGAGAGATCAACAGAGAAATCAAAATCATCATGTTTAATGCATATAGGAGAAGTAGCAAATTCAGGATCAGGTGTAAAATGATTTTTAACAGCATGTTTTTCAAGCAATTTCTTTAAAGCATCAGGATCTCTTGAGGCTTCACAATTCATATATTGTCTAATAAATTCATCATTAACATCAATATAAGAATCATCAGGATACCTACTCTCATAATTATATAACTCAGGAGAGCTAGCTGGTGTAATAAGTCTTTCATCAAGATTTGTAATTTTCTCATGATTAGAAATAAGAGTTTCCAGAAAAGGACCTAAAGAACCAGAATCATCAAGCATAATAGAAGCATCATCAAACTCATCAGAAACAGTAGCAGACTTAGAAAGTGACGGATCAACAGTAGGACCAATGTTTGCAGGTGGTGTAACAAGTCGATTTAAAACAGTAGGTGAATCAAGAGTAGCTTTAGAGTTCAGAGCATTACCTTTCCTTGTTGTGGACGGTAGTATCGGAAACTTGGGATCACGCTTACCATTCATAATGAAGAATAAATTATAGCAGACAGAAAAACTCCCAGGTGAACTTATAAATAGAGTTATGCTCCCCGGCAACGGCGCCATAAAATAGTCTTGATGACCCACAAGTGTAGGGGATCGCAATAGTCTTCACGGGTAGTATAACCCTAATTTATTGATTCGACACAAGGGGAGCCAAAGAATATTTATAAGCCTTAGCAGTTGAGTTGTCAATTCAACCACACCTGAAAAGGATTTCTCTCGAAGCAATTTATCAGTAGTAACAGTAATTTGATGGCAGCAGTAGAACAATAACAACAGTAACAAAATAAAGGCAGCAATGGTGACAGCAGAAATATTGATTGTAAACAGAGGGATGTAGAAAAACACCGTAGGCATAGGGACAGATAGACGGGCGTTGCATAAATAAGATAGCTCATGAAATAAACATAACTAGGCACGAAGAAGAATAAATATAGCATCCAAGTATTAAACGATCATAGGCATGTATTTCTAATTTAGCCGTATGTTCTTGCAATAAGAACTTGCACGGCATCTTTTGTCCTGCCATCCAGTTTCAGCCGGGCCAATTAAGGAACAAATGGCAATTAAGGTGTTCCTTTTAATAGAACACCGGAGCAAAGCATTAACACACAATGAATAGATGTAACCCTCGAGTTACCAACCATTCCCATCGATGTCCCCGTTTCTGTCACTCAGGGTCTCCGGTTCCGGTTGACAACAAGTGGATACAATTAGTAGATAAAACCCAAAACATCAATTATATTCATGAAAACACAAAGTGTTCAGATATGAAATCATGGCACCCGGGCCCAAAGTGACAAGCATTAAGCATAACTAATTGTACCAACGATGATTAACACAAATAGAGGATACTAGGCATGATGCCCTAACAATTTGGCATCGAATTACATGAGCAATCTTATTCAATCCTTTCCACCCCGTTGCCTACAGCAGGGAACTACTCACACATGGTGGGGGATGTCATGGATGGAGAGGCATTGGCGGTGACGATGGAGACGATCTCCACTCCGGCAGGGTGCCGGAACAGCGATCCTAGACCCCAAATTTAGGTTTCGGAATGGCGGCGGAGCTCCATAAGGTTTCTGGAAAAAGTGATCGAGGATTCGTCGTTTTTAGGTCAGAGGGGTCTTATATGCAAAGGGGGGCCGAGAGGCGATGTCGCAGGGGCAGGGGCGGCCCACGGTCGTGGCCTGGGCCCCACCCGCGGGTGGGACCCGCCCCTGCCCCTGGGGTGCCCTCCCCCTCGTGGTCTTCTGGCTCCGTGGCTATTTTCTCTCAAAAACCCCTTTTCTGATTTTTTTCTGGAATTTTCCGTGAACTTTTAAACCCTGCACAAAAGAAAGACACCAAATGCAATTTTGCTGAAAACAGCGTCAGTTCAGGTTAGTTCCAAACAATTCATTAAAAATCAGAGGCAAAACAATAGCAAAGTGTTTGGAAAAGTAGATACGTTTGCAACGTATCAGCTGTGATCGGAGGTTTGTGTTGGCGGAGAGGAGGTTTGGTTGCATTGAAGACTCTAGGCACAGGTTTTCCTGTGTGTCAGGTGTTGGGGACTTGCAGCTTCGGCCTTGACAAGAGGGAGCGGCAACACAGGTGGACATCATTCTGGTGGTACTAAGTACCGAGCCGTGATGTTCAGGGTGAAAGATCAAGGTCTGGCCTTCATTGGTTGTACCTGGCAATGGTCTTGCTGAAGGCATTGTTTTGGAATCACTGTCTTTCTTCTGGGTAAAAGCCCAAGGTCTGGCCTTCATTGGTTGTACCTGGCAAGGGCCTTACTGAAGGCATTGTTTTGGAGAACTTTTTTGCGGTCCGGGTGTTGTACTTTGGTGGTGGTTAGAGTGTTGCTGTTGCGAGTGTTCCATCACTCTGACGGGGTCTTTGTTTTTAATTTTCTCTTTTTTTCTTGGTTGTGTGCATCCTGGATGTCTATCGACATCTTGTTGGTGCAGAGGTTGGGTGTAATTGGTATCTCTCGATATTAATATATTCCCTTTATCAAAAAATCAAAAAGATAAAGCCATGCACGTAAATAAAATGAACAAACTATGGTAGGAAAAATCAAAAGTTCAAAATATAACCGATGTAGATAATATTACTAGCTGCTTCCATACCTCAAATTGGACGACATAGGAAGAAACATTTTTTTTCTCAGCCAAGATGAAGGACGAAGTGGTGGTGTCCCTCAAAATGTTCATCGCCATTTATTACAAGAGTCATCTTGGAACTCCACATGAGAGCCCTCCACCTATTTTGGATGAAAAAATTAGAAAATTATAAATCAATATAATATGTTGCTCTTAGTGACAAAGTTGGTCCATGTAACATTTCTATGTTTCACCTACAGTCTCTCTATCCCGGATCAACCACAGCACGTTGTCACCCCCACCGCACGCCGCCCTATCAGCCTCCCCGACATCTCCTACCTCCCTGGTGGACCCTGGCCCGCCAATGTGTTTGTGCGGTGTCGTCGGTAGGCTCTTTGGGTCCCTATCCTTCAAAATCGGGCTCTGCCCATCCACATTATTTCCACCAGCCGCACCCTCCCTCTCTCGAACCCCTACAACATTGTTGGCGCTGTCCCCTTACATCCATTTGCCGTCATCCCGAGTTCCAAAGCGAGATGAAGTGGCGTAGCCGGTCGGCTTCCCCTGGCATACTTGCTCCCCTCACATGCTCACGCCCCACCGGTGTTTATGGGGAAGCTGCCCCTGAAGGGCCACAATGGTCCTCTTTCACTAGCGCGCATGGTCGAAAGTCCCGTGGTGGGCAGGAGGAGGTCCAATGGTGTGTAAGAGGCAGTGCAGTGGTGTGCGGTGGGTAGTCCAGTTGTGTGCGCCAGACAGCTCACTTGTGCCTCTCGTCCGTTTGGCTTTTTGAGATAATAAAATGTCGAAACGATGTTGCAACCGGTTGGATAGACGAGATGACGACATCTTCAATGCGTCGATCCATGATTTTGATCCGTTTTTCGTCCATTTGGGTTACGAAATGGACAGATGTCCATCTTCGTCCGGCAATTGCTAGCTATTGCACGTAACAAGCCGACCAATTTTATGGCCACTGCACCCAACGGACCGACGCAACGGAGGGGGCGATCGACCCACCCGACCCGATCGTCCGGATGACTAGCATCCTCCAAAAAAAACCTGACTAGCCCCACTCATTTGGTCATTTTCTTTCTCTCTCTTCGCTCGCGTCCTCGTCCTTTTGAGAGTCACCTCGGCTCGCCCGGCGCCGCTCCGGCCTACTTTTGCTGCCTTTGCCGGCCGGAAGAGTGCTGAAGATGGTGGTTGTGGCTCTCTGTACAGTTTAAACCGAGTCGTTCTCCCCGTAGGTGTAGGTTTAGGTCTAGGGTTTGCTTGGTCCCGTGTGGCGTATGGCGAGATGTCGTGAAGCGTTTCTGGTCCGGTGCTCCTGCCTGGCACGAACTGGCCGGCGGTGACATCCTCCGATGAGCTCCCATGGTGGGAGGTTTCTGGTGGAGGGCTGCTGGTTCAAGGCTTCTTCAGTAAAGGTAGGTTTGTCCTTCTCCAGGTCTGGCGATGTGACGTGTCTGCTCTCCCTTTGGCCGACCGTGGAGGTGAGGGGAGGGATTGGAGAAGTGTTCTTCTTGCTGGATCTGGAGTTGGCTTTGGGGAGTTGCTGCTGGAGTGCTCGCGCTGCTCCTTGTGGAGTGAAAGATTGATGATGCTTCTATGGGTGCTCTGGAGGTCAGAGCCTAGGAGCTGCGTCGGCGTCATTGAAAGAGCATGGTTGTCCCTATGTGTGGTTTTGGTAATTAATGACAATCCTTAAGGACTAATGTGTGCTTTGAGTTACATTTGTAGGTTTGGTCCATAAACTATGCCAGAACTCCATATGTTGGAGTCAAGGCTAAAAGAAGAAGAATATATGTTGATCAAGGCTAAGTGCAAGTTGATCAACACATAAGGCTAGTGATGTACCATGAGGGATCGTATGATCTCATGGTATGGTAAGCATTTGTCAATATAGCCTTGTGAACTAACCCATGATCTATGTGCTTGGTATTTCTATGTGGGGTTAGGTTTGTCTCCATGAGCATGCAACAAGTGGAAGATCTTATGTGGCTCATGAATAAACATGAGAATAGTTTTTGTTTAACCGGGTGTATTGGGTCAGTTTATGCATGCGCGCCTCTTTGGTTTGGGGGCCGATGGGTTTGATATGTGAACAGTTCAGCTTAGTTCGGTTTTTTCAGAAAAATAGGTGGGTGTGGTCAGGTATGGGCCCAACTGTTCTGTTTCCAAGCAGGCTCAACCCGTGGTTCGAAACCGTTTTTTTGTCTTTGGTTTGTGCTTCGTAGGTCTGCTCCCTGCTCCATCTTTCCCGTTCCCGTGGCCGCCGGCGCCGCCTCCGCGCGCGTCTCGCGGCTCGTCATCCCCCCCCCCCCCCCCGCGCCGCTTAGAAGCCGCGACGTGCACGATGGCGCCCGCGTGCGTGCACGGGCCCGCCGCCGCAGAGGACGTGTCGGGCCGGAGAGGGAGCTGAGGCTGAACAGTGGGTTGAGCCGTAGAGTGCCTGCACGTCGCGGACGTCATCGACGGTGAGGTCCACCTTCCTGTTCTGCAGCATGAGGGTCGGGTAAAGGACGGCCTCCGGCGCCGACGAGTGTGCCAGGCCCAGGACGCGGCCGATCTCGTGTGTGGCTACGGCCTACGGAGTATCTAGATTCACAGCGCTCATGAGGTCGGCCGGGGCCTAGCGCTCGTTCGGCTAGCAATTAGGGACCTTATCTCAACCCATTAGTTAAAACTGCGGTTCCTTCTCTTAGTTTAGTTTAGTTCAGGTTGAGATAGCATTTGGTTCAGTTCGGTTTGGGTACCAATACAAATTTGGGTGGGTTAGTTTGGTTTTGTTTGCGTACGTACGTCATACAGGTTCAGTTCGGGTACAGTTAAGGTATCCAATCATTGCCAGCTTAACTCATGAAGGATGGCGTCATGTGGTGATCGTCATCAAGGTAATGGCCAAGTGAATATATGCCAAAGAGTTCGTCTCCCATATTGGTGTATGGGGGAGCAATACGTGATTCTTCACCAAACGGAGTGCAATCAAGAAAGGTGGTCCATCTTGAGAAGACAAAGATCATCATCATCAAGTCCAAGTGGATTATGTGCAAGACAAAGTTATGATCTTGATAGGTTTTCTATTTTATCGGTCTCATGATCTTACTTGAGAGACTGGGTTATAGGATAGATAACCGTACTATCAAGAGGGGCTCTCGACCGATTATCTTGATCGTATCATTCGTAGAGAGCTCAAACCTTTGCATCTTTGGCATCATTTTTCTAGGTTCTTATTTGAGTTTTCTCCATGTGTGGTTTTAGTTCTTGTCATGATCTTCAAGACAAGCTAAAGTTCATCAAAAACGGATTTCATATGAAAAACTTATTGCGTTTTTGAGTTTGGAGGTTTATCGGTTCGTATTTTATAGAGAGGATTTACCTTTCCCCTTTTGGTTTTATCCTGCCTTTTTGGACTATTATTTTTCTCTGTATATTATTGTAGAGCTTGTTGTTATGATTCCAATGAGCCCAAGATCATCGAAAACGGAGTCCGGAAGCAAAAGATATGGTCGTTTCGGTATCGGTGTTTCGCCAGTTTTTCGTAAGGTTGGTAGTACCGACCCTACTACCGGAATAGACATCCAATACTGTAAAATATGTCAAAATCTGGTAGTACCGGTACAAAGTCCGGTAGTACCGCCCCGGCGCATTTCTGGGCACAACGGTTGGATATTTGGTTGACCTATTTAATAGGCCTTCTTCCCCAATGGTTTCCTAACCTTTTGCACTCTCTCTCTACTCCATTGTTGACCTTTTGAGAGCTTGCTTCCTCTCCATCCCTTCATGATTCTTGCCTCCTTTAAGAGGGAAAAGAGAGAGGAGATCTAGATCTACATTTTCACCAGACCATATCTCCTCTAAGTGAGGGGAACCCTTTTGTCGTGGATATGGGACACGTGTACCCGCAAGGAGGATCAACGAGGCCCATCAAGGGGAAGCCCAGCAGGCCGACTCCAATCAGAGTAGGACAAGGACTTACTTGCCGACTTGTAATAGATAGCTGTGTCCTACAAGGACTCGACATGTAAGCCGGCCTCCTCCACCTTTATAAGGAGGGGCAAGGCGCCCCAAGAGGGCACGACTTAGAAAGACCAACATAGAGGGAACAAAGGACTTAGAGGATCAACTCCCGATCTACACAAATAGAGGAGCCACCTCATCGGCGACTTCCACCAAGA
This sequence comes from Puccinellia tenuiflora, assembly GCA_012064385.1. NCBI lineage: Eukaryota > Viridiplantae > Streptophyta > Magnoliopsida > Poales > Poaceae > Puccinellia > Puccinellia tenuiflora. The sequence continues at coordinate 4,292,556 of QRDG01000500.1, read as the reverse complement.
TCATAAGGAATAAGACCTAGCCACAAACAGCACGTAGGGATATTACCGGATGATGTTTCCCGGGTCCCGAAGCTGTATAAATCTTGTCTCACGTGCCGTTCGTCTACTAACCCACATCGACGATGCCCGCGCGTACATAATCCCGTATCTTCACCGTCGGTTTATACCATCGACACCTTTGGATCTAGATCTTGGAGTTGATTTGTGTTTCTCCTTTGTTCTTCCTCTTAAATCCCTCCCTAGCATTAGTTGCTTTGGTTAGATTTCGGAGAGAAGGACTTGACCAATTAGTGTGTTCTTTCCATTACATTTGGTGCATCGGTTTGTGCTCTCCACGGTGATACGTGGAGTTGAAGTTTGAGAAGCTTGTTACTCTTGGGTGCATAGGGCTCCCAAGAGCTTGTGCCTCTTGGGTGCATTGTGTACCCTAGACGGTTGGTGGGTGCCGCGAAGTTCTTCGAGTTGTGAAGCTTTGGGCAAGCTAAGGGAGCCTCCAACATTGTTGTGGAGTTAGCCCCGGGAAATTTGTACGGGTTTGGTCAACGCCCTCAAGAAGACCTCATAGTGGATGAGCAAACCCCCCATCGGGTATTCCCCACGGGGGGAGCTCACGGAGAATAGGGTGAGCACGAGCGTGCTTGTAGGAGGGCCAAGGAGCCTCCACACCCCTCCAACATAGACGTACTTCCATTGAGAAGGAACTACAGGAAACAAACCTCCGTCTCCACCTTGTGTCGGTTATTTCTATACCCGTACCTTTACTTATGCATATACTTTGTGATAGCCATCGAGCTTGAAGTTATTATATCATGCTATCACCTTGTTGTTAACTTGCCTAGCATAAGTTGTTGGTGCACATAGGTGAACCTAGTATATTAGGTTTTGTGCTTGATAAATTAAATGTTGGTTTTATTCCGCTTTTATTCAAGCCCTAAGCGTAAAAGTTTAAAATCGCCTATTCACCCCCCCCCCCCCCTCTAGGTGACATCTCGTTCTTTCAATTGGTATCAGAGCATGGTCTCTCCTTGTTAGGCTTCACCGCCTAGAGAGTAAAGATGTCGCTTAGTAAATTAGTGCACGATCCCACTTTTATATTTGATGGCACAAATTATGATGTTTGGAAAATTTGCATGCTTAATCTTTTTAAGGACATGGGTCCAATTATAGAGGGAATTATAGATATGGGATTTCCCCCACCAAAGGACTCCCAAAAGGTGTCTTTTGAGGATGAGGAAATCTCTTATCTCGATTCTCTAGTATCTAATGCAATTGTCCATGTTTTGAGTGATGTAGTTCTTGGGTCAATCATGTCTTATGGAAATGTTCATGAGCTATGGACGAAGCTTCAAGATAAATATGGCATGTCCAATATTATTGAGGATGATTGTTCTCCTTCCACCTCCGGACGTGACAAGTTCTCGACTTCATCTACTTCACCTACATGTGGTAAGCCACAAACTAATGATATGGTGAGTAGTGATAGGTATTACAATGATGATAGTAAGTCAACTATTGATGATTCTTTGTCTCTATCTTATTGCAATACTTCATCTTTGGACTTAAACACATCTACCAAAATAAATGATTTACATGCTTGTGTTGATAGTTCTTACATATCATGTATTAATTGCATAAATAAATCTCATGATGATATGCCTGCTATATCTTGTTGCCATGATCAGAATGTTTGTGTTTCCTCTAGTTCTTGTGTTCCTAATAGTATAGAGGAAACCCAACTCCTTATGAAACAAGATATGAAGTTAAGTGATGCATCAAGTAATGGTTCTTCTTCATCAACTATATTTTTCCTTATGGCTAAATCATCAAGTAATGATGATGATGATAATAATAATAATGAAGATGTTGATAATGATGCTATCTTAAGTAAGATGAGCAAAATTGTTCTTCATGCTCTTCGTAAAAATGATAATGCTTCCACTACTTTCTTAAACATCATGTCTATTTTTTATGAGAGTAAGAATGTTATTGATGAGTATGAAGACACTATTGAGAAAATGGAAGCTCGTGAGCGTGATTATGCCAATGAAATTGCGGACATTTCTATAGCTCTTGAAGAAGAGCAAGGTCGTAGGTCGACTCTTGAGGAAACTCTTGTGAATCTTGAGGAGACTAATAATCTAGATATGTCTAAACTAAGAAAAGAACATGATCATGCTCAAGCTCTTGCTAAAGTCATCAAAACTAAAAATAGTAAGCTTGTTGAAAATGTTAGACTTCTTGAGGCTAATGAGAAACTAGAAAAGGATCTCAACTCCTTGTAAAGTTCTCTCGCAAGTCTCACTAAATCTCATGATGAACTTCAAGCTCAAATGCTAAAAGAGCTTCCTACTTGTTCTCCTATTACTATTAATGGTGACGCTTGTGCTACTAACTCTATCTCTTGTGAAGCATCCATTTTCAGGGAGAACTTTGAGCTAAGGGCTCAACTTTATTTGCTAACTAGCAATTATGGGAAATTGGAAGAAAGTCATAAGAAGCTATCTAGCTCGCATGATGATATTCTAGTATCCCATGATAGGCTTAAGTTAGCTAATGAGGCTATCACTACCAAGATAACATCTTGTGAGGCTCATGTGGACAATGGCACAACTTTAATTAAAAATACTATATTGCCATGTGCTAGTCCTAGTAGTTCATCCACACGCAATGTTGGTACTTCTTGTGATGAATTACTTGCCATGCCTTGTTGCTCTATCAATGATGCATCTACCTCCTCTAGTACTTGTTTTGTCACTAACTATGTAGCGGGAAGAAATGAGCCCAAGGCCCAAGCCACTTCGTTGAAGAAAGGCTTGGAAAAGCATCGTCAAGGGAAGTCCACACTTGACAACATGTTGAGTGTGCAAAAATCCCCGAATGACAAGAATGGACTTGGATTCAACTCCAATAACAAGAACAAGTCCAAGTTTGACAAGAATAAGGGCCAAGAACAAGTCAAGAATCCGGCTAAGATTACTTGCTTCAAGTGCAAGATTGAAGGGCACCATGTTAGAGATTTCCCTATGAAGAAGAAGCCTCTTAGTGAGAAGCAACTAGGGAAGCGGACTCTCGTTCAATCTCATGCTCAACCACGAGTTGAACAAAGGCCACCTCCTAAGAAGACTCATACTATTGCTCCTCAAGTTGAGGAGCCTATTATGAAGAAAGGGAAGAGTCGATGTTGCTACTTATACCGTCAGAAGGGTCACTTGGCTTCTTCATGCACTAACGGTACCCTATCTAACCCCATTATAATTGATGATGTTTATTCTCTTAGGAAGGACAGGGTTGGCAATGTGTTTTCCAAATATGTGGGTGCTCAAAGCGGTGTCAAGAAAAGAACCATTTGGGTACTGATTGCTACTGATGAAGAGTTGGGTGGTGCCCCAAGCGAAGGCGGAGATGTAGCAAGCAGCAGTTTTCCCTCGATATCGAATCGAGGTTTATTGAACCAGTAGGACCTTGAAATCAACAACAAAGTGAATGTTGAAGATCTCTGGCGCTTAATCTTCAACAGACGTGGACCTGCACACACTCAACCAAAATACTTTGCCCCCAACGGCGGAAAGGTTGTCAATCTTTCCGGTCTCGCAGAAAACAAAGCGGTTAATTGTATGGTGAAATAGATGAATTGTGAAAATGGAGCAGAGGAGTAATGATGGTGAAAAGTGATGAATAAAGGTTGCAATCAATGTAAAAAGATGGACCGGGGGCCATGGGTTCACTAGTGGAGTCTCTCAAGTAAATAGAACATTCGTATGATGGGTAAACAAATTACAGCTAGGCAATTGACAAGATTATAACACAAACTTAATCTAGATATGACAAAGAGGACAAGATAATATTTAAGTAGGCATCACGACAATGAACAAAGACCGTTGAGTCCAACTGCATCTTTGTCTAAAAAGTCCACCGTGGGATCGCTATCCAGCCTGTCACCCATCGGTATTAAGTTGCAAGCAACAGACATTTGCATTAAGTAAAGCGCATGAACTAAGCAATATTAAATATCAAAATAGACTTTAACACCGTTGTTTTACCCTTAGTAGCAACAGCACACCCTCGCCCTTAGACGTTTCTGTCGCTCGTGCCCAGGAACAAAAGGGGGCATGAACCCACTATCTAGCATAAATACTCTCTCTTGGAGATACACACAATCACTTTGCCAAAGTAACTACGCATATCAGAGAGCATGCAAGAACATAAATCAACATATAAGAATCATGCACAATCTGATCATAACTTTATAATCCATCGGATCCCAGCAAACACATCACATAGCATTACAATAATCGATCTTGATCATGTTAGGCAGCTCACAAGATCATAAGACATGAAGCACAAGAGAGAGAGACTACCATCTAGCTACTGCCATGTACCCAAGGTCCAAGGTGGGACTACTCACAAATCATCCTGGAGGAAGGCATGGCGATGAAGAGCCCTCCGGGATCGATCTCCCCTCCGGCAGGGTGCCAGGATTTGCTTCAGAATCACCCCCGAATTAGGGTTTGAGGTGACGGCGCCTCGGGATGACTTTTCTGGAAAATAATGGTCGTCCCGTCGTTTTTAGGTTAATTGGGATTTTATAGGCGTCGGAGGGGGGCGAGGCGGTGCCCAGGGGGCAGGGCGGGCCCCACCCGTGGTTCCAGGGGGCCGCGGTAGGGGGGTGCCTGTGCCCTGTGGGTGGCCCCTCAGGCTCCCCTTTGGTATTCGGGTGTCTTATTTCGCATAAAAAATCTCCGTAAATTTTCATCCAATTCCGAGAATATTTCCAGAAGTGATTTTCTAAAATACAAAAACAGCAAAAACAGGGACTGGCACTGGGCATCTTGTCAATAGGTTAGTCCAACAAAATGCATAAAAATGATGTCATGTGATAATAGAAACATGTGACAACATCACAAAATTAGCATGGATCACTTAAAAATTATAGATATGTTTGACACGTATCAGGTACCTAAACCTATTGTGACTAACCTCTTAGGACCTAACTTGGTTGGGGACCAACAAGCTCAAACTTGATCAATAGGTTATGTTGGAGGACATTGGAGACTTGGCTATCTTTTGAATAATTAATGGATCTTCATGGTTGTATCTCCTCAAGCCAAGTCAATTGGGTTATCACATATCTATCTTATATCCAATGTTCCTCCTTGTGGTAACTTGTACTTAACTTACTTACATTGAAAGTTACTTGCCCCCTTGCATGTGTTAGTTTTGTTCCTAGCATGTGCTTGTATATGTTGTGCTTCTTACTTATTACCTTGAGAAATCAAGTTTGTGTATGTTAAATTGCGCACCATATATGTGTAAACTTTGTGTTGAGTCTTTATTGGATCTTGCGTAGTTTCCATTTGGCTCTTTTGAGAGATTAATAGACTATACCACTTTTGGGTGAGTGACTTGCTTTGTGCACTTCACAATCCTAAAAATGTGTATTCATGATATACACCACATAATATTGATATAGCAAGATTATCTAGTCTCTATGTGGTATGTATTATTCATGATAAATTCAAATTCTATAATGTCTATTAATTTCTCTAATTGGATTTTATTTGCCTCTTGTTAAATAAAACTAGATTATCACGTTATGGGGGAGTAATAAGCTATGTGCATATTACAATCCTAGAAAATGTGAACATTTGAGGTTTTGCCATTTGGATTTGATATTGTAAATTATCTTTTTCCCATGTGGCATGTTTGCTCAAACAAGCTCAAATTTTCTTGAACATTCTTATCTTTTGCCATATGTTTTATCTTGTGAGGATGATCTTGGATATCTCTACCACCGGGAAAATAATTTCAAATACTCATTGTCCTTGGACAATTGATATTCATGTTCGTGGTGGAATGTTTTTTATTATTTTTACATTGGCTTTTGCTCTTATTTTCCCCATATCTTGCCAAGTATTTATTTTGACTCCCGTTGTCTTCCTTGCCTCTTGCGTGGACTCTTTTGTTTTATTGATATTGTTTAGTGTTGTAAATGACATATGGAGAGTAATGATCCCTTTTGTGCATTTTGTATTCAAATGCAAATCTCAAGATAATGCATGAATCTTGGGGGAACTTTCCTTTATTATTTAGAACACTATATTATAATTCATATTTGATCTTTTCAATTGGTATTTGATTTCTATCCTATGCATTTATGGAAGACAAACCTTTTCCTTGGTGCTTTGTGCCATCATGAAAAGTGTAGAGAGTGTTTGGTTTATTTGTTGTAACCTTGCTCTCCCTTGGGAGTGTGCTTTCTAATTTCTTGATTTGGGTCTTATCTTCTAAAATGAGATATTCCTTTTGAGCATGTGTCCAACCTTTATCTTCTATGCTCTTTAGCTTTGCTTAGGTACCATCAATTGGTATTAATTGGAATTTGATATCTCATCCATAGATATTTGTTTCAATTGGTATCTCTTATGGAAGTTTTGATACCTTGTTTCTTGACATTTCTTTTACTTGATCTCTTTGAAGTAATATCTTTCTTTTGGTATATTTTCTTATAGTTGGTATCTATTTTCAATTGGTGTCTTATCTCTCATGTGTTGTTTTGATTCGTTTCCTATTAATATCTCACTTCATGTATTGATGTGTTTTGGAATCAATCATTTGTTGTTTTGATTGTCCTAAATCATGTGTTGATTTGGATTTTGATATGTTCTGGACAACCTTTTTGTGTCACACTTTGGCGTGCCCTCTTGGTTTACTTGGTGTTTTGTCTAAAGTGTATCTCGTTTGGTTCTCGAAAGTCTTAGCATGCATATTTACTAAAAGATATACTTTATGCCATGCTTGTATTCCTTGATCCAATATATGGGGGACACTTCACCGAATTCTAAATCGGCTAAGATGTGCATGAAATTCAATTTCATATCTATATGCACATATTAATGTGGAGTGTTTCCTACCTATTGTAGTGTATCTAACTACTACGGGACCCAATGAGTTTGGGAACCATTTTGTACTTGAATTTTGTTTTTAGGTACAATGGATATGCATTGGATGCTTGCCTCATCCATAAGGAAGGTGTTCTCACCATAATATTATAGGAGTCAAGCTATGATGATTGTCAAACTCTCATCTTCTTCATCACCAATGTCATATCGGTAACAAGTATCTATCCCATGCATACTCTTCTAGTATTCAACCTTGTGTAGGTTGCCTTTTGGCATGAAAGCTTCTTTGTGAAATGTTGTGGTTTTGGCTTATTTCTTTCACTTGGTATGTCTTTGTGATATATGTGATGAAATTGCAAAAACCTTTACTTCAATTGATATCTTTCTTGAGATACTTGTTGCCTATCTCAAAGCATCTCCACTATCCCTTTCCCTTAGTGATACGTGTGATGTCTTTGATGTGTTTGAAGTTCATTTATATACAATGAGATAAATTTGAGCTATCTGCTATGCCTTTAAGCAATAATCTCTTTTGTATATTTATGACTTCCCCTTTGGATACCTTGTTCTCTTATTCTCCAACCATTTCATATGTACATGTTTCTTTGTGTATGTATATCATCAATGATTTTTCTACTTAGAAACCTATACATATGAGAGAGGTCACCTTTTAATTGGTATCCTATTTATTTTGAGTCACCTTGGTTATTATCTTTGATTCTTTAGTGGCTTCAAAAGGAAAATATCTCGTCAGTGATTTTCTTATTTTTATTTGCATCTTTGTGCACTCATGTTTTATTGAAGATCTTTGACGTCATGCTTATCATGGTGAGCATGTTGATTTTTATTGACTATAAGTGTTCTCACTAGCTTCTGGCTTTTCCAATTGGTATCCTTGATCTTGCAAAAAAATCTTTTTCTTTAAAGATCATCTTTGTATCTTGTGTGTTGGCAAGACGTGCTTTGCATTTCGTCTCTCATTTGGTTAAGGCTATGATGATGATTTATCTCATCCCTCTATTCGTCTTACCATATCAATTGTCTTGTCTCACACACATATGCTTGGTTGGGCTTCTCTTATGTTGAATCTTTTAATTTGGAATCTTTTTGTGGCCCAATCATATCTTTTGTGCAAGTGCTATGATTTTTGTTAGTTCTATGCACTCTTGCACTTGTTGTGTGTTCTAGATGATGTTGGGGGAGTGATGATTCCATATTTGTGCACTCTTCAATAGTGCATGAACATTGGGGAGCTTCTCCATTTTTACTTAGAACCCTCTTTTCGGATCTTTTCGATTGCTTGTCTCCTTTTGTGGAGATGTTTTAAAGGGATGTCATCTTATTTGCAATCTTTAGATCCTCAATATAGTTTGAATTCCTCCAAATATTCATCAATGGATATGTGTATTTGATTTCACTCAAATTTTGAGAAATGCACACTTTGTGGAGGAACTCTTATTATATTGGCCTTCTAGATTTTTCCTCCCATTTTGGCAAATGATGCCAATGGGGGAGAAGTTTAAAGGGTTTAAGGTAATTTGGCTTTATGCTTTTGTTTGGTTCTTAAGCATTTGCCTTTCATGCTTTTGTATCCTTGCTTGTATCTCTTGTAAGGATGCTTAATTCATTATATAAACCCTCTTAAAAGGGATTCTCATCAATTGCCAAAATGGGGGAGATTGAAAGAGCATGGTTGCCCCCCATGTGTGGTTTTGGTAATTAATGACAATCCTTAAGGACTAATGTGTGCTTTGAGTTACATTTGTAGGTTTGGTCCATAAACTATGCCGGAACTCCATATGTTGGAGTAAAGGCTAAAAGAAGAAGAATATATGTTGATCAAGGCTAAGTGCAAGTTGATCAACACACAAGGCTAGTGATGTACCATGAGGGATCGTATGATCTCATGGTATGGTAAGCATTTGTCAATATAGCCTTGTAAACTAACCCATGATCTATGTGCTTGGTATTTCTATATGGGGTTAGGTTTGTCTCCATGAGCATGCAACAAGTGGAAGATCTTATGTGGTTCATGAAGGATGGCGTCATCTGGTGATCGTCATCAAGGTAATGGCCAAGTAAAGATATACCAAAGAGTGTCTCTCCCATATTGGTGTATGGGAGAGCAATACGTGATTCTTCACCAAACGGAGTGCAATCAAAAAAGGTGGTCCATCTTGAGAAGACAAAGATCATCATCATCAAGTCCAAGTGGATTATGTACAAGTCAAAGGTATGATATTGATAGGTTTTCTATCTTATCGGTCTCATGATGTTAGTTGAGAGACCGGGTTATAGGATAGATAACCGAACTATCAAGAGGGGCTCTCAACCGAGTATCTTGATCGTGTCATTCGTAGAGAGCTCAAAACTTTGTATCTTTGGCATCATTTTTCTTGGTTATTATTTGGGTTTTCGCCATGTGTGGTTTTAGGTCTTGTCATGATCTTCAAGACAAGCTCAAGTTCATCAAAAACGGATTTCATATGAAAAACTTATTGCATTTTTTAGTTTGGAGGTTTATCGGTTCGTCTTTTATAGAGAGGATTTACCTTTCACCTTTTGGTTTTATCCTCCCTTGTTGTACTATGATGTTTCTCTGTATATTCTTGTAGAGCTCATTGTTACGATTCCAACGAGCCTAAGATCATCGAAAACGGAGTCCGGAAGCAAAATATATGGTCGTTTCGGTATCGGTGTTTTGCCAGTTTTTTGTAAGGTCGGTAGTACCGACCCTACTACTGGAATAGACATCCAGTACTGTAAAAATCGTCGAAATCCGGTAGTACCGGTACAAAATCCGGTAGTACTGCCCCAAAGCATTTCTAGGCACAACGGTTGGATATTTGGTTGACCTATTTAAGAGGTCTTCTTCCCCAATGATTCCCTAACCTTTTGCACTCTCTCTCCTCCATTGTTGACCTTTTGAGAGTTTGCTTCCTCTCCATCCCTCCATGATTCTTGCCTCCTTTTAGACGGAAAAGAGAGAGGAGATCTAGATCTACATTTTCATCAAACCATATCTTCTCTAAGTGAGGGGAACCCTTTGGATCTAGATCTTCGGGTTGCTTTGTGTTTCTCCTTTATTCTTCCTCTTAAATCCCTCCCTAGCATTAGTTGCTTTGGTTAGATTTCGGAGAGAAGGACTTGACCACTTAGTGTGTTCTTTCCATTGCATTTGGTGCATCGGTTTGTGCTTTCCACGATGATACGTGGAAGTTGAAGTTTAAGAAGCTTGTTACTCTTGAGTGCATAGGGCTCCCAAGAGCTTGCGCCTCTTGGGTGCATTGTGTACCATAGACGGTTGGTGGGTGCCGCGAAGTTTTTTGAGTTGTGAAGCTTCGGGCAAGCTACGGAAGCCTCCAACATTGTTGTGGAGTTAGCCCCGGGCAATTTGTACGGGTTTGGTCAACGCCCTCAAGAAGACCTCATAGTGGATGAGCAAATCCCCCATCGGGTATTCCCCACGGGAGGAGCTCACGGAGAATAGGGTGAGCACGGGCGTGCTTGTAGGAGGGCCAAGGAGCCTCCACACCCCTCCAACGTAGATGTACTTCCATTGGGAAGGAACTACGGGAAACAAGCCTCTGTCTCCACCTTGTGTCGGTTATTTCTATACCCGTACCTTTACTTATGCATTTACTTTGTGATAGCCATCAAGCTTGATGTTATTATATCATGCTATCACCTTATTGTTAACTTGCCTAGCATAAATTGTTCGTGCACATAGGTGAACCTAGTATATTAGGTTTTGTGCTTGATAAATTAAATGTTAGTTTTATTCCGCTTTTATTCAAGCCCTAAACGTAAAAAAATTAAATCGCCTATTCACCCCCCCTCTAGGCGACATCTCGTTCTTTCAGTCATCTCGTCGTCCCCTTCAATAAAGCGTGTTGGCCACTCTACAGAGGGCGGGGTGCTGGTAATGTCTCTCTCTCTGGCCGGCCGTGGAGGCGAGGGGCGGGAGAGGTGCTGTTGGTCTTCTCCAACATCTATGAGGTGGTGGTTTCGGTTCTTGCTGCAGCTCAGAGCACCAAACGCGGTGGCCTTGCTTGCCGCCGTGATCTATGGCCGTGAGGGAGGCCTTTCTTCAACCTCCATGGCGGAGGCTTGCAGAATCCTGCGCCGGAGCTCGGCATCTCGGAGTAGCCAAGTGGTTCGTCCCCGACAATTTCGAGCTGACCGGCGGCATAGGTTCATCTATACCTGGGCATTTCTCGGGCCGGGCCTAGAAAAAGCCCGGCATAGAAAATCTAGGCCCGAGCCCGGCCCGGCCCGACTGTCGGGCCGTAGATATCGGGCACGAGCCCGGCCCGAGCCCGAGAAAGCCAGGAAAAGCCCGACTGGCCCGGCCCGATCCCAGCTGAAATCCTGTTTTGGGCAGGCCCGGCCCGACCGTCGGGCCCGAAATTCAGGCCCGAGCCCGGCTCGATGACACAGCCGGGCCGGGCCTGGGCGGGCTTTTCCGGGCCGGGTCGGGCTGGGCCGGCCGGGCCGGGCTGCCCATGGCCAGGCCTGGGTTCATCGCCGGATGAGCGCAACCGAGCATTCCCCTCTCTGATCTCGGTATTTTCTGCACTTGGAGGTCACCGGCGCTTGGTGGCAGTGATGCCCTAGTACCCGATTGCTTTTCATCTTCCAGTGCTAGGGTGTTTTCTGTAAAAACAATGGCTTTATCTTCAAATACTAGGTTATTTAAGGCGAGTGTTGTAAAAGGGCCTCTATGTAAATTGTACCTGCCACGTGTTACGATATAATGCGCTCTAGGGTCCTGGTTAGGCACAATTATATTTGTGCCGCGCCGGGCCGGCCCACGTGCCGTGACTCCATCTTCGGCACGGCCCACCAGCACTAATGCGGCCTGACGGGCCAAGTTAGGCACGGCCCGTTAGGCACTAATAGGGCCCACCGGCACTAATACGGCCCAAAATAGGTAAAAATAGGTGAAAATTGAAAAAAAAAAAGGCTAATCGTGTCGTGCCGGGCCGGTCCGCGTGCCGCGAAACGAAGTCGGGCACGAGCCCGACCAGGCCCGTGTCGTGCCGCGGCCCGTTAAGCTCCGTGACAGGCCGTGCTCAGGCCGGGCCAAAAATCTCGTGCCTCGGGCCGGCCCGTTTAGCACGGCCCATTTGGCCAACTGTTAAAAAAAAAATCCTCCAACAAAGAAGTGCTGGAGATTGGAGAAACAGACAAATCCCTGGCATCTTTGCTTCTCTCTTCACTCTCCCTCCCTGTCCGTGCAGACGACTCCACTCCACTCGTTGTCCGCGGCCAACTACCAGCTTCCCTCTCCCGCTCGCTCCGCGCGCGCGCTCGGATCCATCCATGGCCGCGGCGCTACGCCCCCCTCCCCTTCTCTCCTACTACCGAGCCGCCCCTACCGCCACCGCTCGCGCTATCACCCGGGGCCGGGGGAATCGGACAGCATCATCCAGTCTCAGGGTCGCCGCGCAGCTCGACGACACCACCACCACCTCCACCTCCAGCACGCCGGCGCCGCCCGCGGGGTTCACGCCTCCGGTGCCCAAGAGGTTCGAGGTCAAGCCCGGACAGTCGGGCAGCATCGCCGGCGCCGCCCTCGCCTTGCCCTTCCGCCTCGGCACCGGCGTCTTCGTCCTAGGGTAACTCGGCCCCTTCAGTCCCTGTCCAAATTTGAGTTATTTGTGGCTATCGAGTTTCATTAAGCAGGCCAAATTGAAAGCCTCGATTGAATTTTTAATTCCTTTGCATCCTTGAACTTTCATGGAAATTTGGGAACATTTGTCTCCTGGCCACGAATACATTGCAACCCAGTTCATTGACTATTTAACAGTGTCGTCTTACTTTAATCGTCGAACTAAATGTGTCTTTACTTTGAGGTCTATTATTCGTGGTACACACATCCGGATGACTGAATTCTTATGTGCCTACGATGTGCAGATACGGAGTATCACTTGTTGATGCTGACGAGATACCAGCAGATCAGTATGCTTTGGAGTTCCAAGGTGATCTACTTCTCTAATTCCCACTCTTTGTTAGACGTGACCACAGTCCAGTACCATTTTTTTATTTTACTTTAAAGTAGTACTCCCTCCTTCCCAAAATATGCTGCGTATTTTTGTTTTTTTGTCAAAGGCAAACTTTATAAAGTTAACCAAGTATATAGCAAAACATATTGACATCTACAACTACATGTGTTTCTCGTTTTCAGGTCGAAAGGTGAAAGAGACATCAAAGGTGGGTCAGTGCCCTCGACCAACAAAGCCTATTGAAATATACGAGTTTGAAGGGTATGACCGATCTTTCCACTGAAATTTACACTTCTCATCGTTCCTGTTTCTTACCGCACCTAGTTTTTATTCATGCCTTAATGTTTTCTGCTGAATACCCAAACTGATTTATTTTTTCTTCCAATTGTGGTGCATTCTGTCTAAAACCTCAGCTGTCCATTTTGTCGAAAGGTGAATATTTTTTTGTTCACTATATCTGTGCTATGCAGTTGTCACTCTTCATGTATGATCAAGTCGTCGTGTAAATCTTGCAGGTGAGAGAGATGGTATCCGTCCTGGACCTTGATGTTTTATATTACCCGTGTCCTAAAGGCGGCCCAACCTTCCGTCCAAAAGTTCGAGAGATGGGTGGAAAACAACAGTTTCCTTACATGGTGTGTGAGGCTATTCTCACAATTTTTTGTGGTTTCTTAGGACATGCTTCATCGTGAGGTTTCTGATTATACGTAGCTTTGAAATATGATTTTAGAGATTTGACAGACAAGCATGATGGCAGTTTGTTTATCATCAACTGTACTCATGTTGCTGGACTTTTTTATTTCTGAGTAAGATTAAACTTAGCCAGATTTACATGCTTTGTTCTTCATCACTAGATGAAATCAAGAAGATTCTGCTCCCTTGTTCGTAACGAACAATGCATGATGGAAGCACTCTCATATTGCAGGTGGATCCAAACACAGGAGTTGCCATGTATGAATCAGATGCCATCATAACTTACCTGGCAAAAACCTACGGTTTGTATTCCATTGGTTGTTTACCATACATACCTTCCCCGACATATAAGCCTCTTAGCCCTTCACTTTCACTTGATTTCAGGTGATGGAAGTGTTCCGATTATGCTAAAGCTTGGTCTGTTGACAGTAAGTATTTCATAATTCGGGGCAGTAAGATTTTTTTTATTAGTTAACAATCAGTTGTGCAGTTTGCATAACTTTGTATTACTTATTTTGTAGACAATAACGGCAGGTCTTGCTATGAGTGGGCGTAGCGGGAAGGTAAATCTCCAGCATACACTTCACACTTGTTTATTCCATGTAATCCTCTGAAAGTTTTGCTTGAACCATATCTGTTATTGATTGCAGGGAAATTCGTACTCTCCTGCAAAGCTTCCACCCCAGCCAATAGAGATATGGGCATATGAGGTCTAAATCCTCACTATTTCTGATTATGCACATGATTACGTTATTATTTGCTGTTTGCCGTATTAAATTACCATTTCCAGGATCTGACCATTGCATGCTTTACCATCAGGGATCTCCTTTCTGTAAAATAGCACGTGAGACCCTTGTCGAATTGGAGTTGCCACACTTGCTTCACAGGTATTTGAATGCTTGAAACTTTGGATTACATTCGAAACAAATAGTTGAATATTGTACCAACAGACCACTCTAACAGTGATAACACTTATAATTGACTACTATCATTAGTATAGCATTACAATCGTAAAGAATTAGCCGAATATTATGCCATCAACAGCATGATAACAGTCCATAACTCTTGTATGACATTATGAGTGACTGGTGTCGTTATTATAGCAGCCAAATGTTCACACACCCTAAGAACAGGATCTTGTTGGTACTATCCATATTTGTTGCTTGACAAAACACCATAAGTAACAAAGAGGTTTTGCTACAGCATCGCGCGTGGCAGCCCCAAGCGACAGGATTTTTTCAAGAAATACGGCCTTTTCCAGGTTTGCATCCGTGCGATTTATGGGTTTGTTGCTAAAATTTCTCGATGGTAGTTATCATAGCCACAATGTGATTTACTTTTGCTGTCTTGACAGGCGCCCTATATCGAGGATCCTAACACTGGAGTGAAGATGTTCGAAAGCGCCAGCATTGTAGAGTACCTGAGGGCTACATATGCCGCTTGAGAATTCTTGTTGCTTTCTTTGTCCCTTCTGTGTAAACATGTCTCGAGTGTTCGTATGTATTCTGAATGGTTGTAGATCATATTCTTTACTAGGAAAATGAAGAATCCTGGATGCAGTAAGGTGTAGTAATTTCTATTCACTGCAACCGAAACAGTGTCTCCTGTTGAGGCTGTAGATGAAAGAAATAAATAAAGATTGAGAAATATTATATGCCTCCTTGTTTCTGTTAGTTCGGATTTGTATGAACTGACGCAGCAATCAGAACCTTAAGATTGGAGACTGGAGAGGCTGATCTAGCCGTCCATTCACGGATCCAATAGTGACAAAATCCGGCCACGCCAAGAGCCTGATTCCTCCGGCTCAAAAGAAGAAAAAAAAGGAAGTCGAGCCAAAAGCAGCGGAGGGCTCATGGAAGGAAACCAAATCCAGACCTCACCAGTCATGGGCATCTCGTCCTCGGCGCCGTCGAGGACTTCCCACCACCGGGGGTGGAGCTGGGGCTCGGCCCTGGCCGGCGCCGCCACGACGGCGGCGGCGGCGGGCGTGCTGGTGTGCCGGCCGAGGGACCCGAGTTTCGAGCTCATCTCCATCAGCCTGTCCACCTTCCACTTCCGGCCCCCGGCGGCGCTGGACATCGGCCTCACCCTCACCGTCCACGCCACCAATCCCAACGTGGTGCCAGTGCGCTACGGGGCCTCCACGGTCTCCATCAGCTACGGCGGCGCGTGCCTCGGCACCGCGCTCCTCGACGCCGGCGGGCAGCCGGCCACCTCGTGCCGCCTGCTCCACCTCCCGGCCCGGCTCGACGCCATGGAGATGGCGCACAACGCGGGGGCCATCCTCGCCGACGTCGCGCGCCGGAAAATGGAGCTGGACGCCGTCGTGGAGATCGTGGGCGAGGCCACCGTGCTGCTCTGGCCGCGGCGCTTCTCCGTCCGCATCGACAGCCACATCGTCGTCGACCCCGTCTTCCTCGAGGTCGTCGAGCAGGACAACCGCTCCGAGATGCAGCTCCTCCTAACCTGACCTGCTGAGTCGTGGATGGGTATCACCATCTGATCCTCCTGTAAACCTTATCGTTTATTTGTGCGATGAAATGCAATGCAGCATTCCCAAATCCCAATTCCGAACAATGAAATGCAATGCAGACTCTCAATCCAATCGCGATGTTTCATCATTCAGTTTCGATAAGAATATTTGCTGGTCCACAGTACAATTATCACACAACAAAATGATACATTCTACTAACAAGGGAAATACAGATGGGTGAAGCTAAGATAGCTCGCAGCCCACGGGAACCTAGCACAACAAGGACATCAAAGCCGGCAATTTTGATGTCCTAATAACAATAATAAGATAAGATTACACTGCACACGGAAGGCGTATATCGTCTCAGTTGATCGTCGCGAGCGGCGAGCGAGGGATGAGCGACGGCTTGGGCTCCTTGCTCGATTCGTAGGGGTGGTTCTCGCGGAACTCGTCCATCAGGGACTCGATCGGCATCGCTCGCAGCGACTCTATCGCGCCTTTGCTCGGGACTTCCGGCTCTGACCTCACAGGAGTTTCGCCAGTCGCCTTATAATCCTGCAAAAAAAAACAGCATCGTTAGGGGAGTTCAGACAAGCTAACAACAATGCACATTGGGCTAGTGATACTGGAGAAGGTAATAGCTCTTCACACGATTTTTGATCATACCCGATAGCTGCTTTGGAAAGCCTCCTCGGCGTGCGAGTTGACGCCTGCAGCCTGGCCGGAGTGGTTCTCCTGCAGATGCTCTATCTCTACCAAATGTGCTTCCACCGTCGACACTACTCTCGACGATGAATCGCGTGCCTGGCCTAGTAGATCTGAGGCAAAGGGACAGGAGCAAAGTCAAGATTAGACGGGGAACTCCATGCCAGTGAATGAACTATCAGATTGAGAGCTTAGACGTTACTATCAATGTCCTGGAGTATTTCTTTGCAACTGTCCGATGACTGCTCTTCAGCCAAGGCACGAGATGATGCAATCTCCACCTCGTGTTGCTTGTTGTCTTCGATTGCACCCCTGAAACATCCAGATTCTGAAGCTAGTTAGACTCCAAGATTGAGGAACTGTTGAAATAACTCATGTCGTGTTCTCAAATTATGCACTAACATGCCAAATTGGTACCAAATTTGCCTTAAATCAAGCGAACTTAGATCAAACCAGCATGAAGAGTGCTAAAGCAAGTTGACTTATTACAGTCAAATTGGAGAAAGCAACCACCTAGAGCAAAAATATGCCTGAAAAGGTAAAGAGAACAAATCTACTTGCCTGACAAGTGCTTCAACTTCAGCCACTTGCTTTGTGCACAAATCGTTAACTGCTGCATGGGATTTCTTCCATTGTTGAGCCGCAGAGTCAACAGTGCATGCGCTGGACAAGTACAATACATATCATTAATTAGAGGAATCCAATCAAACGAAAAAGCTTCATGAATATGACATTTCATGTAACGGTTCAGGCATACCACTCCTGCATAATTGTTTCCATGCGACAATGCTTAGCTGAAGAGAAGCTCGAGCCAACTTTGCAATCATTCTCCGCTTGCTCTGCAAACATCTCCCACTTTCTCTTGGCATCCTTCGTGACACCCTCCATAGCAGACGTGTGCTCATCCAGAAATGTCTTGTTTCCACGAGCAGCGTCACCAAGAGAGTTTAATCTGACATCCACCTGCAGGAAACGCATATCAGGTGCATTATGATTTACCGCGTGCTATTGACCGGTCATGAGCTTAAAAGGCTCTAACAGTAGCATCTACTACACACTCACCAGCTCTCTTTGCCGCACAATGTGTTTAGACACCAAGCTGGTGATATCCGCCAGAAGCCGTTGTTCCTCGGACTTTGATTGCTCCTACACGAAGTGATGGTATTAGTTAGATACACCAACTGACCAACATAATTGCCAATGAGTGGTGAACCATAAGGGGGATGAATCACCTCGTAAGCCTTTTGAAATTCTTCAAGGCTTTTGACCTGTGCCTCATGAGTCTGATTCGTATGGTTCTGCAACTTGGATGTTTCCTCCACGTACTTTTCAAAGAGCCCAAGAATGAAGCTGGACATGTCCTTCGTCCTATCCAAGCTAATGGAGAAACTCTGCTTGGCAACAAGAGCAAAGTTTAACTTGGAGCTGATCATATCTAAGATATACTGAAAATCTGTAAATAGTCGGATCAAGTAACTGACATCTCGCAGTTCTTTAGTGAAGTGCGCCAGTTCACTACGATGGTCGGCTAGCAAACTCTGGATATCAGTAAATATCTTCAATGCCTCTCCCTCAACACAAGCTAGAAGCTGTCAGCAAAATACTCCCATGAGACTAATAGAAGAAAAGGGTAAGCGTAAAGGCATAAAGGGTAAGTATGCATGCGCATGTTAAACAAAGCGGACAAATCACATGCCTGATCAAGACTGCAACAGCTTGCTGCAGAAAGAGATGATACATCCTCCAACGTAGAATTTGTATTTGCTTTATGTAGGAGCACAATATTTTGAAAAGCTTCCATATGTGACATATACAATGACTTTGAAGCTAAAATCTTCTTCTTTATCTCTGATGTAGCCTTGAAAACCAAAGGATAAATGACATACAAAATTGAGCCGCTGACACCAGACAATTTTGTAACATGCAGATTTAGCATAATTAATACTTACCGTGTCATGGGAATCAACGCAAGATTTGCATAGGTCTTCCACAGCTTTTAGGTGTTTGTTTTGTTGATCTATCGATGCGGTCAGTGTACTGGATAGAATATCCAGCTTTGAAGCAAGGTCAGCTTGGAATGAGTTCACCACTGACCTATTTGCAGCACTAAGTTTATCACCTCTGGCTATTTTTGAATGCAGTGAAGCATTATCACGGGTAGATTTTTCCAGTTCTGATCTCAGAACACAGGCTTGATGTGCTAATGCATTTTCTGTTGCACAAGGATGCATTAAAATACAGTTAGTACTGACAAAAAATATTTTTTGTCAGAACGAAATATGTGATATAATATCAAACCTGCTTTTTTCTGCTCGGAGATAATGAACTCTTTCTCCTTCAGATTATAATGTGCATGCTTCAAATCCTCTTTTGTCGTTGAGAGTAAGTTGCTTGTATGGTCCAGGCATTTCTGTGGTACAAGGTATTAATCTTACAGCATAAAGAAAATCATAATATGATCATAACTAACCAGGGAAATGTTATTTACCTCTGTAGCTTCGAGCTTTTTGCTCAAATCAGCAGAATGTTGGAGCTCAGAATCGTACTTTTCTTGCAGATCACTGATTTGCTGAAACCAAAGCAAAGCGTTAACTTCAAACAAAAAAAAGTAATATACAAGTCCTGGAATTTTCCAGCAAACAGAGTACTTTCCGAACCTTCTGGTTTGTTTCCAAAGAGACAGTCATCTGCTCAATTTGATCAGCCATGGCCTTCAAAGAAATACAGGAAAGGGCAATTGAGCGAGAGATACAATGAAAATGTAGGAAATAAAACACGTGTTATATATCTGATTAAAGCTACTTGTTTGGGTCTAATTATTATGCTACAGTTTTGTAAAAAGTAATTTTGATTTTGAAGAATAGAAAAGGTATATGTCTCAGTTCAAATAGATTTGAGAGATCGTGTCAATAATACCTTCCTATCATTCTCCTCCGCCTGGTATCTGTCTTTCGGAATGTATACCCCGACCTTTTCACGTGTAGCATAGACCTCTGCAGATGAGTCGATATTTGTTAGGTAATTCGCAATCATCTGAATTACATAGAATGGTATGAGGGTTCACAAGATACCTGCTTTAAGTTTGTCTATTTCTCCATAGAGATCTTTGATTAATGTTGATTTCATCATTTTTTGGTTAACCTGCGATATAGATAATACCAGTAATTAATCACATATGGTCAAGTAAAATTAAATGGTGCTGACATGCCCAAAATTGAGTTTATCGTTTTCAATTCTTTTCAGAATAAATCATGAAAATTGAATATCAAAATGGGAGAAAATGATGTCTACCTCAGGCCTGTTTTTTATGCTCTTTGCCCGGTGTGCGTAATCTAATGTACTCAATGTCTCCTCAAGACAATGTACAGAAGGCGAAACAGTAGCAATAATGCAAGTTTTTGTTCTCCCTCCCAGTGAATCACGAAGCAACCTTGTGAGCTTACTGTCTCTGAAAGGCCAAGAGTTTCACATTCAGGGTAGGAAATACTAATTAGCATGCAAGGATCCTTGAACCACTGATGCTTACCTGTATGGAACATGTCCAAGGTGCTCAACTAATGCTGTAATGACACGGCCTAAAGTAAGCAAGCTTTTGTTTATTTCACCAGCCTCTCTTGCTCGGCCCTACAATCAAAACAAATTGCCTTAAGGTTTACCATAGAATTGCCGTAAGATTTTATAGCAAATGAAACAGTAACATCCAAGTTAATTTTACTGTATGATGTACCTCCCTAGCTCCAGAGCGAGAGATGTTCTCGGACCCAGCCAGATCGACCAGATTTAACTTCCCACATTTTATCAATTCTTCTCCTTCAGGGGTAGCCTCTTTGATGTGAATTGTGATTGAGAAAAGCGAGTGCGAACGACTACAATATTACAGATGAAAGTTAGCACTTAAGTCAATCTATGTAAGGGCTATATATAGTTTAGTAAAAGAAACAGCGTAAAATTAAACCTTGATTGCTTGTTCAAAAGGGTCTCTGCTGTCCGGCGCTTCGCAGATCCTCTTTCCAAAAGAGAGAATATTTCATTACAGTTAGTGACTATTTCTTCCTCCAAGCCCCTCACAAGCACCCCGCCTTTTCCGTCCTCCATAAGCGGTAATGCTTTTTTCTGCCGTTCTTCCATAGCAACCTTAGATATCTCCTCTGGTGCAAGAAGATCTGTGATCTCCTCATTATACAGCTCCAAAAATGTGACCTTGACACTGTACTCAGTATTCTGCCTCTCCAGTGTGTCAAATATCTGCTTAACAGCTCTAGGTATGACCCCGGCATCTGCAGGTAACTGCCCATCCGGTCCACTCTGCAAGCATTTCAACGCAAGATACCAAACAACTGAGTAACCCCAACCTGGAGACGTAAACAATGTGCAAGACACCAACAAAAGATATGCTTGCCTTGGCTCTCCGGCACTCTCCTTCCATGGTGTAAGTCTTCCCCGTGCCCGTCTGGCCATAGGCAAAAATGGTGCAATTAAACCCTTCCAGTACCTCGTTCACGATAGGAATGATGGCCTGATCATACAGGTCCCTCTGCCTAGCTGTCGGCCCGAAAACCTGCAAACAGAAATGGGGTTTTATGTTGCGCCTCCGCACTGACAAGCAACCGTGAAATGGAATGCATGTTCTCAGCCACTCCGACCAGCATCAGCTGTCAGTGGAGATTAACTGAACAGACTAGAGCTATTCAAAATAGTGACAGGGAGTGCGCAGCATGAGGTCTCCAGTTTTGTCAAGTGCAATGCAGGTTTTTAATTCGCACACCACGCTACCCCCAGCTCGTTCAGATGCGAACACTGGTTGGAATCAACTAACCCTAGCACCGACTACAGCAGAGCTACCACCACTTAATCACCGCACCGTCCACCCAAAACACATGAAAAAAAACACTATCCGAACCTTGTCGAACGTGAAGACCCTATCGATCTGCTTCGATGCAATGGTCTGCGTGACGGCGACCTCACGCTGGTAGTCGTTGCAGGTGACCACCTGCGGCGCGTTGCTCCTGAGCTCGTCGTCGCTGAAGGGCCTGCGGGAGTAGAGCACACGAGGAGGAGGCGGTTAGGGCCGCGGATCTGGGGAGGGGAGGGCGGCGGCCGGTCGCGCGGTGCCGGAGGGCGTGCGTACCTGCAGCGGAGGAGCACCTGGACGTTCACCGCCTTCTCCTTGTCCGCCCGCGACGACATGGCGGGCAGCGCGACGGCGGCGCGCGGCGGCGGCGGCGGCTTCGGAGATTTCGAAATTTCTCCCGTTCCGCGGTGAGGCTGGATTGGGAAATTTTCGGGGCGGAGCGGGGTGCTGGTGTGCCCAGGAGAGGGGGGAATTCAAAATTTCGGGGTGAGTGGGCGAGTGTGAGATGGGGAGCGTACTTTGCCAGTGCCTTTATGCGGGGGGCGGGGCGGCACATTGCCCCAGCCCTGGGATCTGATGGGTCAAGGTGCTCGGGTCCTGATGGGCTTGGTCTGCAAAGCGGCCCGTTGAACTAATCATTTTTTCTTACTTCGATTATTTTTTTTTTTGCATGATAATACGTGTCTTATTTATAGATAAAGATCAAGTTACAAGGCATGTAGAAACCGATCTTACAGAACTGAAAAGATAGGATAAACCTATGTGACAAACCAACGTCTATCTCGCTCCTTCGGCACTACTGTAGCAACCACCAAATAGAAGCGAGACAGATGACCTCTTCACCTCAGCTCGACGCGGCTCCATCGCTGATCAGCAGCTTTTCAGACCTCCAAAGTAGTTTGCCATAGGACAAACCATTGTCGTTGAAAGAATCAGACCGGGGCATCACGACCCCGGACACGCCATCGAACTTCAGAACTGGCACCTCCGCACAACTACTACGTCGAAAAAGAGAACCAGAACCATAAATCCAACATAGGATACACCATCTTCCAGCTGTCACATGCGCAGACAACCGTCTGCGCGTACTCCTGGACAACCCAACCTCCCTGCTCCACCATAACGTTGGAGACAACGCCATAACAACGGGGACAGAGCAGAAGGGGAGACACACCTGATGGGGTCGTCGCCGCCGCCTCGCCGACACCATACATGAACCCTAAGTCCGCCGATCTGAGGAATCGGTAAACACACGATGCCATCAACTCCGAGACGCCGCCATGAAGGACACCGCTGGTGTGGGAGTGAAGCTGAGCCAGATTTATTCGTCTGGGCGCCGCTCCCACCACCCCTAACGACGCACCATGACCTACAAAACCAAACCCTAACTACAGAGCGGAGGAACCGGATCCCCCTCCCTCCCGCCGCCAAAGCAGCAGGCGGAGGGAGAGGGGACCAGCACGCACGCCGGCAGAGCTTGGGCGGAAAGCGATCGCCTCCTGATTGCCTGTCGTCTAGGTCAGGAGCGAAACGTTTTGCTGGTTTCTGTGTGTGTGTGTGTGTGTGATCTGATAACAGGCACACTTCGATTAACTAGTCTAGGCCATGGTTTTAGGTATTGTACGCACAATTCTCAACAAAATAGTATTGTACACATGAGTTTCTAAAAAAGGGGTTATTTTAAGCATCGAAACTTCCAACACTGTTACCGTGAATTTTTGTTGTTCATGGGCTCAGTGTCAAAAAAAAAAAACTTCCAACAATGTGATCATGAATTTTTGTTGACCATGAATAACACAGAAGAGCATGTTTAGGTCCCAGCGGATCTGCCACTCCCATTATATAAAAAAATGTCGCATGGCGCCTCAAACTAATTTAGATCAAACATATTGTGTAGACCATGGTGACGATTATGAGTGTGCCAAGTTTGTGATTGTAGGTCGTTTGTCTGGTTAGGTCGTTCCGTGCTATTAGTCTTCTTCCATATCAATGGAGAGGCTGTGCAACTAATGAGGCAGAGTGCAGAGATGGACATGATCAAGATCGTAATGAATAAGGTAAGCAGTTGAAGATGAAGAACAACTTGGTGGTGCCTTCAGAAAAGATGACAAGTATAGTGAGATCGAATTATTTTAATGTTTTACGAGAAGATGTTTTAGATTCTATGGCATGTTCTATATGAGTAGATATTAGGGGGATATATAGAGATAAATGTGTGTATTTGGATGCAGTAGACGTTGTTGCGGAAATAGTTGCACCTGATGTAGATACACCACCCGGTATCCCTAGGGGGGGAGTCAATTAGCTGATTTAGCTAGAAAATGGAATGGATAGTTAGAAAATCACGGGGCGAACACCCAAGAATAGGTTGTCATGATATGTGAGATTTTTGGAATGCTAGGGTGCCACTGCACCTCATAGAAAGTAATGTATAGAAGATACAATAATTACCTTAAAAGAAGACTATATAGATTTTTAAGAGATCAAAATAGATTGTTTCTCTAGTTTTTTTTTTCTTTAAAATTTGTTAGGGGAACTTATGCTGGAATTTTCTCCCTGCAGTTGGTGCTGTTGGGGGATCCTGGTTAGAGTAAACTATGATGTCTTTGAGGTAGTAGCTTCGAGGTTAAAAACTTATCATTTACTATAGTGGTAAGAATGAAAGTGGGAGTATCAATTTCAAGGATCACAGTTGTTTATGGTTCCCCATACGAGGAAGCAAAATGGGAGTTCATTCCTGAACTTCATGATTTGTTCCTTAATTGGAATGGTCCAACTATCATAGGTGGTGACTTTGACTTAGTCAGGTCCCAAGAAGACAAGAGTAATGGTGTAGTTGAATTAATGGGTTTGTGGAAATTTAATATTTGGGTAGAAATGTGGGCTCTAATACAAATAGGTTTGACGTGCAGAGCTTTCACTTCGGACATCAATCAGGATTGATAGGATTCTCTTGTTACTAATTTCGAAGCAATGTTTCCTTTAGCACATGGTACCCATCATCTGGGAATATGGTGTTGGTCAGGTCCCAAAGAGAAGTAGCTTCAGATTTGAGAAATTGTGGATTACTGGGCCTGATTTTGTGGTTTTGGTGCTTAAACCCTAGTCTATGGATTGTAGAATTAGGAATGTGATGTATAAGTGGAAAATAAGGTTGTTTTTTTTATACTAGGCCAAGGGTGGAGTGCAAATGTAGATGTACGAATTAGGAAACATAAGAAAGCTCTAATTGAAGAATTTGATATTCTTGACCTTAAAGCTGAGACCCATGATGTAGCGACTCGACCCAATAATATGGATCTCGTCTATGAGTATAGTGCTAGTCCCGGATCGACTCGCTAGCACACTCATTACAAATGAAATAACAAAGCACAATGTGTCTTTATTACAACGAAATGATCCAGAATAACAAAGTCCTTACATCTTCGCATAGCATTGACGCTAGCACAAAATAACTTTATTGAAATAAAAGCACACAGTGGAAAGTAAACGATAATGAAGCTCCATTCAACTTGTGCCACAGGCGTACATGATGGGTGTAGCTCCAAGACCTACGTAATATCGTACCTGCAATAGTATAATTGCAGCCGTTCGCGAATACGGTCAGTACAATTTGAATTGTACTGGCAAGTGTGCATGGAATTAATAAAACACTAGTCTACCTAGCAACTACATGCAATTTGGGCTAGGTGGACTTGAAGGCTCTTTGCATAAAATGCAGTTTTAACCTATCAATTTGATAAAAAAATTACAACAAAAGTAAACAATCATTGGACACTGATAGAAATCAGTGCTCCTATCCCTTGGTTCACCCATCAAATTTTATTTACTGAAATTGGAATGAATGAGAACTCTTGTAGGATCTAGTCTAGTTGGCTCAAGTTGTCCATAACCGGGGACACGACTAAGTACTTAGGTTAAACTCACGAGAGTGTTGTACACTTTACCCACATGGTCTATCTAACCCCATTTACCTAAACACTCAATTTGTATATAGGTTGGGAGAAAGTTAAACCGAGACCGTTGGGTAGTAGACCCTCAAGCCATCCTCCGCACCGTACCAAACCTACTACGCTACATCTCTGGCTACGGGGACCCGAGTGCCTACTACTTAGTTAGTCAAGACGAAGCCCATAACTATATCGACATGTGGTTGTACTCGTAAGCTACTAAACAAAGACTCCACAATAATTCTCGGGAACCTGGGTGGCCGTTCACAAGTGCACCTACTCAGATACTACGGACCCGAGCAGCCCCTCAACTATTTACCGCCAACACATACCAATACCACCCAGACATCAAGTTAATTAAAGTTGTTTTATTAGATTTGAAAAGAAACAACTATGATAACAACATCTTCCATATCATGTGATCCCGCAAACACGTCTAAGCAACTAAGCAATTAACAACTATGGTTTGAAGGAAATGGCAATCCACTTGGGTGTTAGTGAATCACCTAGCTTAGCATACAAACAACTCCTACACATGCATTACTACGAAAAATAGTACTAAATGCATAGGAAAATAATAGGTCATATGATTGCATCACTTGCCTTTCAATTGTCGGAGTAGTCGTTCTCACAATCGTCGTAGTTACAGCAACAATCGCAACCAACGTCGTTGTCTACACGATAGCAAGCGATATACAACATAAGAAAACAAACAAACACATATGCATGCATGACATGTTAATATGACATAAAATAAAAGATTTAGTTCTCTGTTGTTCTAAAATAATATGATGCATGTGAAAAATATTTTAATGCAACAAATCAATTAAAGAGCAATTTAATGTAGATTAAAAAGGCTAGACTTGGATCTGTTATTATTAATTCAAAATCTTATTCATAAAAAATTAGGTTTAATATTCTCTGGATAGAGGATTCAATTTTAAACTTTTAGCCGAAGTAAATAATTTAAACGGAGCTATAGATAAAAAGTTATGGCTAAAATACCAATTAACAAGATTCGAAAATACAGAAAATAATTATTCGTTAAAAGTTAAATTTTATTACATGTCTGGATAGATCTTATTTTTCTATGAATATTGGTATATTGAACTTAATTTTTCGACTTACGGTTGATTTACTATGAATTTTACAAGTTTAACTCAATTTCTGGAAATTTTTAAACGAAAAACGGAAAAGATTACACTGATTGGGCTAGGGCTGACGTCAGCGGTGACGCGGGCGCTGACGCGTTGCTGACTGGGCTGCCACGCGGCATCACGGGATAGGCCCGTACCGGTTCGCGAGATGGATCTAACGTGAACCGTCCGATCTCGATCGGACGGTCGTGGATGGATCGGGCGGGTCGTGGCGCGGCTCACCGGTCCGGCGGTTGAAGACGACGACGGCGGCTCGGGCGGTGATGGCTGGCGGTGCTCCGGTCGTCCCCTGAGGTCGACGATGGTAGATCCGGGTGCGGCTCTTCGCAGCGGACGTCCTCGTCTCCTCGGCTCCTCCTCTCCTTGCTCCGGTTGGCGACGACGTCGAGCTCCGGGGCGGCGGTAATGGTGGCGGCGGCGGCGGGTTCTCGAGCTCGAAATCGAGCTCGATTTCGGTGGCTAGGGTTAGGGATTTTTGCGGGGATCGAGGGCTCGGGGTCGGGGCTATTTAAGGGTGAGAAAACTTGGCCGAGGGGAAACGTATTTGGATGGGATTCGGAGAAAAACAGAATCGGGACGATGAACTCGTGATGAACACGGACACCGGCTTGTTCTAGAAGACGACTGACAGGTGGGGTCCACCTGTCAGCGGGGAAAAAGAAAAGGAAAAGAAAAGAAGGGGTGCGGGGGAAAAAAACAGGCCGGCCTCGGCCCATTGGCTGCGCGCACGCGGCGGTTAGTTGGGTTGCGGCCCAACTAGCTCGCCCGTTCGTTTTTTTTTATCTTTTCTATTTTCCTTTTTCAGAAATTTGTTTTCTTTATAACTTTTGAATTTGAACACAGAACTGAGCCAAACCAATTTTGAAAATTTTGTAAAATTGCCCTCTGTCATATTTGACCAAAAGAGGTAATGTTTACTCAAAACTCTTAGCATATATAATTAGCTTTGTGAGTCTTGTTTAAAACAAAAATAGGGATTTGAATTTATTCTTTTCGAATTTTGATGCAAACAAGCAAATGCAAGATTTTTAAATGATGCCATGATGAAATGCACATGATCTAAATGCATAACATCCAAATGTAAGATTGGGATGTTACAGACTAACCCCCTTAAGATGATTCTCGTCCTCCAGAATCGGATTGGCTAGCAAATAGGTTCGGATGGTCTTCTCGAAGGTCATCTTCTCGCTCCCATGTGGCTTTCTCTTCAGTGTGATGATTCCACTGGACTTTACATAACTTGATCGTCTTGGTGCTAGTAATTCTTTCTGCTGTCCCTAGGATCTTGATCGGCTTCTCCTCATATGTGAGATCACTCTCCAATTGGACCTCCTCGAGCGGAACTGTATCTCGAAGTGGCGTATCCGCCATCTCTGGGTGACATTTGTTCAACTGAGACACATGGAATACATTGTGTACGTTGGGCAATACTTCTGGTAGCTCTAGCTGGTAGGCTACTTCTCCCTTCCGTGCCAGAACCTTGTATGGTCCAATAAACCTCGGTGCTAGCTTCCCTTTGATGCCAAAACGCTTAACACCGCGTAGTGGTGAGACACGAAGATACGCTCTATCTCCAACCTCGTACGTGACCTCTCTATGCTTCAAATCTGCATAGCTCTTCTGCCTTGATTGTGCTATCTTTAGTCTATCTCGAATTAGCCTGACTTTCTCCTCAGCATCCTTGATAATGTCAGGCCGAAGAGACTATGTTCTCCTACTCCATTCCACAATAGTGGGGTCCTGCACTTTCTACCATATAGTGCCTCAAATGGTGACATTCCCGTACTAGCTTGATATCCATTGTTGTATGAGAACTCAACGTAAGGTAGGTTTTCATCCCAACTCTATCCATAGTCTAGAGCACAAGCTCTCAGCATATCCTCTAGTAC
Organism: Puccinellia tenuiflora; assembly: GCA_012064385.1. Classification (NCBI taxonomy): domain Eukaryota; kingdom Viridiplantae; phylum Streptophyta; class Magnoliopsida; order Poales; family Poaceae; genus Puccinellia; species Puccinellia tenuiflora. The sequence goes on along the minus strand of QRDG01000500.1, from coordinate 4,263,930 downwards.
CTGATTGACTCTCTTAGTCTGTCTGTCCGTCTGTGGGTGAAAAGCCGTACTGAACTCCAATCTAGTTCCCAATGACTCATGTAGCTGACGCCAAAAGTGAGAAGTGAACTGTATTCCTCTATCCGACACAATTCCCTTGGGAACTCCGTGCAAACTGACAATCCTGCTCATGTAGAGTTGGGCTAGTTTGGTGCTGGTGTAGGTGGTCTTCACTGGTATGAAATGTGAGACCTTGGTCAAGTGATCGACCACTACCCAAATAGAATCATAACCAGATTTAGTCATGGGTAACCCTGTGATAAAATCCATTCCAATCTTGTCCCACTTCCACTCAGGTATGGGCAAGGGTTGTAATATTCCTGCTGGCTTCTGGTGCTCGGCCTTTACTCTGCTACACACATCACATCTAGCGATATACTCTGTGATATTCTTCTTCATATTAGACCACCAAAATCTTTCCTGCAGATCCATGTACATCTTGGTGTTGCCAGGATGAATGGAATACAGGGATCCATGAGCCTCCTAGAATATAAGCTTCCTAATCTCTGAATCCTTTAGCACACAAATACGATTCCCAAACTATATAGTTCCTTGTTCATCTTCACGAAAATCTTCGGCCTTGCCTTCCTTCATGTCTCCTTTTATTTTCTCCAGCTCTTCATCTCCATTCTGAGCTTTTCTAATTCTGTTCATCAGAATTGGTTCCACCTCCAAGGATGCCACATATCCTTCTGGCACTAGCTCTAGTCGGAGAGACTTAAATTGCTCACACAAGTCTGGAGGTAATTCTCCAGTTGTAATCCCATTTGCATACACCTTACGGCTTAGTGCATCTGCTACAACATTGGCCTTCCCGGGATGATATTGGAAATTCATATCGTAATCTTTTATCAGCTCCAACCATCTCCTCTGTCTCATGTTCAGCTCTTTCTGAGTAAAAATGTACTTCAAGCTTTTGTGATCTGTGAACACCTCGCAATGCTTGCCCATGAGGTAGTGTCTCCATGTTTTGAGTGCATGTACGACTGATGCAAGCTCTAAATCATGTGTGGGATAATTTATTTCATGATTTTTGAGTTGCCTGGATGCATAGGACACTACCCTTCCATCCTGCATCAACACACTTCCAAGTCCTTGGCGGGATGCGTCACAATAGACTTGGAAATCCTTCTGTAGATCCGGCAGACATAGAACCGGTGCTGTCACCAAGCGTTGCTTCAACTTTTGGAAACTAGCTTCACATTCCTCGATCCAAGCAAATTTCTTCTCCTTCTTTAGCAACTCCGTCATTGGTTTTGCTATCTTGGAGAAATTCTCAATAAATCTCCGATAGTATCCTGCAAGTCCTTGGAAACTCCGAATATCCTTTGCTGACTTGGGTGATTTCCAATCGGTTACAGCTGACTGATGCATGTAAAATGCATACATGAACTTTGCACTATAACACTTATTTTCCATCCATATATGCATCATATAAGGGGTATATTACTGTTATTTAATGATTTTTGGTAATTATTAATGATTTCCCCTTTTATGGAATTAATCCTGCGCAGGCAGAAACCCCTATTTCTTTCCTTATTTATTTCAGGGCCTTAACGACGTCATAATGACCTGCAAATTTACGGGGATCATTATTTTGGAAGGAGGAAGACCTAGGAGCGAAGGAAGCAAGCAAACGGAGGCCGGAGAGGCGAAAGAGAGTGCCCCACGCGGCCAGGTACAGGGGCCGCGTGGGCCCACCTCTTTTGGCCCTCGTGGCCCCGTTTGCGATGATCCTTCTTCCTGAAGCTTCCTCGTGACCTAAAAACGCCTATATAAAGAGCCCCCCGACGTTTTTCGAGGAGAGAGCCGCCACACGAGAGAAACAAGAAACAGAGACCAGGAGGCTGCAGATTGGAGGGGGAAACTCCGGTGGAGCGCTACCGGAGAGGTCTCCTTCTTCTCCATCGACATCTCCACCGTCTCCATGATGAAGAGGGAGTAGTCCACCTCTGGACTATGGGTTTGTGGCAGTAGCATATGTATCTCTCTCTCTTGAGCTTCACTAATTAGCACCGTATTAGCTGCCGAACTTGATTATGGTCATCGTTGTATTACCTTTGTGGTGGATCTTTTTATGAGTTAATATATGTTGAGATTGCAATGTTTCTTTCAGTTATGAAAGTAGATGCATATTATGTACCCCGTTCTTGTATCCTTGTTTTGATCAAGCATGTTTATGAGAGCGTGTGAGGGGGAACGTGTGCATTAGTTGGAGTAACGGGGGTGGTGATGTGATAAGCTGACAACTTAATATCGCGATCCATTGGGTGTTTACCTTACTTTGTTGCCTCACTAGGGATAAACCAAAATACCATGTTGCAAGGCATGAGGAGTGACAAGCCTCTACCTATGACTAGATCCAGCATGTTCTTATTTTCACTTCATGTCATTAATCTTAAGGCTATACTCCGAGTCATCTTAATTACTGAGGTGTTATGATTTAGTTCGCATCTTGGTGGAGTATAAGTGAGACTAATAATCAAAAGGTCTCTATGTTAGGACGTGATGCCCATATAATTAGTAACATGTCATTAAACCCGTTTGCAATCTCATATGTTAATCCTATGTCTACTTATTTGCCACACTATATTAAAGAGAGAGTGCATGTGTGAAATCATGAACCCCGGTCCATTTTTAATCATAAGAAACAACTTTCTAACCACTTTTAAGCATTTTCTACATTCAGCCATTTTAAAATCAGAAAATACAAAAACACTTTTATTCATTGCATATACATATAAAAACCCCCAAAATATCATCCATCATCATTACTATCATCCTTGCATTACTACTTACCACCATTGCATATTTATTTGCTGTTTTGCATTCATTATTATCTTAATATCATTCTCACACCTTGTGCTTGACAACCACTTGGTGAGGTTGAGGGCACAAAGCAGTCTACTTTGTTTGCAGGAAATCTAGAGAAGGACAAGGAGATAAAATCCCCACTACTGATTCCCCGAGAGTTCGATATTAAACCCTCGAGTCACCCTCGTGGGGAAAAAACTTCCACTTCTACATACTCTGCACTTGGAGGCTCAACCTATCCCATATATTATTTTCCTTTCAGGGTATCAAGAGTGCTTGTTGGCGTAGTTGAGGGAGAAACACTCTCATCAATTCCGTCATCAGTGATCCATGCTAATTTTGTGATGTTGTCACATGTTTCTATTATCATATCACATCATTTTTATGCATTTTGTTGGACTAACCTATTGACAAGATGCCCAGTGCCAGTTCCCTGTTTTTGCTGTTTTTGTATTTCAGATAATCACTTCTGGAAATATTCTCGGAATTGGACGAAAATTTACGGAGATTTTTTATGCGAAATAAGACACCCGAAGACCAAAGGGGAGCCTGAGGGGCCACCCACGGGGCACAGGCGCCCCCCTGCCGCGGCCCCCTGGACCCGTGGGTGGGGCCCGCCCCTGCCCCGTGGGCACCGCCTCGGCCCCCTCCGACGCCTATAAAATCCCAATTAATCTAAAAACGACGAGGCGGCCATTATTTTCCAGAAAAGTCATCTCGTGACGCCGTCACCTCAAACCCTAATTTGGGGGTGATTCTGAAGCAAATCCGGCACCCTGCCGGAGGGGAGATCGATCCCGGAGGGCTCTTCATCGCCATGCCTTCCTCCGGGATGATTTGTGAGTAGTCCCACCTTGGACCTTGGGTCCATGACAGTAGCTAGATGGTAGTCTCTCTCTCTTGTGCTTCATGTCTTATGATCTTGTGAGCTGCCTAACATGATCAAGATTGATTATTGTAATGCTATGTGATGTGTTTGCCGGGATCCGATGGATTATAAAGTTATGATCAGATTGTGCATGATTCTTATATGTTGATTTATGTTCTTGCATGCTCTCTGATGTGCGTAGTTATTTCGGCCAAGTGATTGTGTGTATCTCCAAAAGAGGGTATTTATGCTAGATAGTGGGTTCATGCCCCCTTTTGTTCCTGGGCACGAGTGACAGAAACATCTAAGGGCGAGGGTGTGCTGTTGCTACTAAGGGTAAAACAGCGGTGTCAAAGTCTATTTTGATATTTAATATTGCTTACTTCATGCGCTTTACTTAATGCAAATGTCTGTTGCTTGCAACTTAATACCGATGGCTGACAGGCTGGATAGCGATCCCACGGTGGACTTTTTAGACAAAGATGCAGTTGGACTCAACGGTCTTTGTTCATTGTCGTGATGCCTACTTAAATATTATCATGTTCTTTTTGTCATAGCTAGATTAAGTTTGTGTTATAATCTTGTCAATTGCCCAGCTGTAATTTGTTTACCCATCATATGAATGTTCTATTTACTTGAGAGACTCCACTAGTGAACCCATGGCCCCCGGTCCATCTTTTTACATTGATTGCAACCTTTATTCATCAATTTTCACCATCATTACTCCTCTGGTCCATTTTCATAATTCATCTATTTCACTTTACAATTAACCGCTTTGTTTTCTGCGAGACCGGAAAGATTGACAACCTTTCTGCCGTTGGGGGCAAAGTATTTTGGTTGAGTGTGTGCAGGTCCACGTCTGTTGAAGATTAAGCACCAGAGATCTTCAACATTCACTTTGTTGTTGATTTCAAGGTCCTACTGGTTCGATAAACCTCGGTTCGATATCGAGGGAAAACTGCTGCTTGCTACATCTCCGCCTTCGCTTGGGGCACCACCCAACTTTTCATCAGTAGCAATCAGCCTCTAGTCCGTTGAGAGCAAATTGAATTTTATGGAAAATAGACATTGACGGAATGGCAGCCGTCCTGTAAAGTTCGATTTGTCACGAAACGGTTTCGACAAATTCAAAGAGTTGACCACAACGAGACCATGTCTCAGGTGGCGAAGCTTTAGTTTGTTTAGGATTGTCTGAGCAGGATGAATAAATAAAACCATGTTCCCTAATGGTAATATTAAGGGAAAGTTGTAATTGTTATAAAGAATAGGTTTTGGTGATCCTAAGGATTCTAGACATGTATGCAAACATCAGCTGTCCATTCATGGGCTGAGACAAGCATATCGGAGCTGGAATCTTCAATTTGATAGTGTGATCAAAGGATTTTGGAGGTGTCCAGTTGAAGAGACCTGCATTTACAAGAAAGTGAGTGGGAGTTAAGTAGCTTTTTGATCTCATATGTGAATGGCATATTAGAATGGGAGCTAAGGAAAATTCCCTCGTCTTATATGCGGATGGCATATTTGAGTGGGAGCTAGGTATCATTCATAGTTTTATATGTGGTGACATATTGGGAATGATACAGATCCTTTAGTAAAGTATAAATGATTCTTTAAGTGAATAAATTCTCTATGAATGAAGTTAAGAGTATTAGGCATTGGATCTATATTGTATATAGATCAAGAAGCCTAATAACATTAGGTCGGAATATTTTTCCTAGAATAGATTCTGAAGGTGTTCAGAATGGAACAAGCAAAGAAGGAGTTCTTGTTTGTGTGACTAGGTAAAATATTGAGTTTATCTCGGCATGTCAGCGATAAACATCATCTATGCCTTAGCCATATATTCTGCCATGTTTATTGTGCTGAATGCTCGATCTGGCGTGACCCTAGTTCTTGGTTGAAGAACAGGTTCTAGAGCAATCCCTGGATGGATTGATGAACAAATGTTAAGTATATCCTTCACTGTCTGGAGAGAACTGAAGATATGTTTTCTGGTCTGAGGTGAGAGTGTAGAAAACTTGCTGTAAAGAGTTACGATACTGTAAAGAGTTACGATGGTGCAAAGAGTTATGATGATGCAAGTAATGACTCTACGACTAGAAATCTCATATAGGAGAAGTCTGTTGTTTAAGATAGAACATGGTTAGTTTCCGAAAGTCACATGTGAATGCACTGACGCACAAATCTACATAGGTATAGGAGTATATGGATACTTCAAGAAGTGGCAAGTGTGATAGGACTGAGCAGGTTTTTCCAAGCATGTATGGTTTCCCTTAATAGATCTCTTAGACTATCAAGGCCCATGCTACGCGAAGATTCGAGTCTCACTCCATCGTCGAAACATATATTTCAACCGTTATCATAAGATATGGAATGATGTCAAACCAGGTGACATAAGAAGTTTTGCAAAGTACATAGAGATCTCAATGGGTCTGATCTATTGACTAAACAGTTTACAAGCAATGCATATGAAGGGGTTCGTTGCATAGAAAACAAAAAATTTCCTACGTAACAAGCGGAAGAAACCCCAAGATCTAGATCTATTAGACGAAGGTAGCGAAGTGGAGATCCAATCTCTTAACATTGAAGATCGAACAAACGTGTTTTGTTGGTGCAGGGGTTGGCTAGTCGATCCCCGCAACTAGACTCATCTAGTTGCGAGGAGATGTATTATCCACGCGATCCAATCCGTCGAAGCGCCGCAGGAGCAGCACCTCCGCGGTATCCACATGTACGGCTCGATGTAGACTCCGCTTTCTTGATCCCGCAAGCAAAGAGGGAGTGGTTAGATAGATCTCAGCAGCACGACGGTTGTGGTGGTGTTGATGGTGGAGATCTCTCACGGACAGGGCTTCGCCAAGCCGTGAGCGAGGGAGAGAGGAGGAGGAGGTGGCGCGGCAAGAGGTGGAGGGGTGCGTCCAGGGCTTGGTCCTTAGGTGTGCTGCACCCCCTCCCTTCCCTCCTTTAAATAGGTGGTGGCTAGGGTTTCGTTGCCTTGCCCCCAAGTTGAATCCCTTAGGGATTCGGCTTGGGCCTTCCTAGGCCTGGCCGGCTGCCCTAGTGGGCTGCCTAGTGGCCTGGTACGGCCAGCCCTAATGGGCTGCTGCACCACCACTTTGGCCCATGTGGGTCCACACCCAGGTGGGCCCTACTTCTAGACCCTTCTAGAACCTTCCAGAAAATTTTGGTACCCTGCCGAAATATTCCGGAACCTTTCCGACACCTCCAGAAACCACTTTCCTTATATGAATCTTATTCTCCGCACTCTTCTGGATCTCCTCGTGACGTCTAGGATCCCATCCGAGACTCCAAATCAATATTCATTCATACCATCAATTATCTCATCGCTAACCCTAGCTACATCAGAGCGTTAAGTGTGTGACCCTACGGGTTCGAGAACATGTAGACATGATCATATCAATAATCAATAACGGGACCGGGATGCCCATATTGACTCCTACATATTCAACGAAGTTCCTTATCGATTGAACCACGATGTCGGAGATTCTTAATCTCGTATACGATTCCCTTTGTCTCACCGATATTTAACTTGCCCGAGATTCGATCGTCGATATCTCCATATCTAGTTTCATCTCGTTACCTGGCAAGTTATCTTTACTCGTCCATAATATAGGATCTCCGTGATTAACACTTAATCACATGGTTGCAACCTTTCTGATGCTATATTACCGAGAGGGCCCAAAGATAACTTTTCCGTCATAAAGAAGGACAAATCCCACTCTTGATTCATGTCACCCAACAAATACCATCGGAGATACCTGAAAGCCACCTTTATAATCACCCAGTTACGAAGTGACGTTTGATTTCCACAAAGCATTCCTCCGGTAAACGGGAGTGACATAATCTCATGGTCTAAGGAAACTATACTTGACATACTAAAAGCGTTGGCAATAATACTGTATGACACGATCAATTGCAACTCTTTATTATCGGGTCTTGTCCATCACATCATTACTCCTAATGATATGACTCCGTTATCAAGTGACTATAACAAGTCCATGATTAGGAAACTCTAACCATCTCTTGACTAACGAACCAGTCTGGTAGAGGCTTACTAGGGACAACTAGATGTTTATATTCCACACATGTATTATGTTTCCGGTTAATACAATTATAGCATGGAGAATAAACTATTATCATAAACATGAATATGCTAATAAACCATTTTATTATTGCCTCTAGGGCATATTCCCAACAGTCTCCCACTTGCACTAGAGTCAATAATCTAGTTCACATTTTCTCGATCCAACACTCATGGAGTCTCAGTGCTGATCATGTTTGCTCATGGAAGAGGTTCTGTCCGTGTTTCGTACTTTACAGTTCTCTATGTTCTTTGCAAAACGTCAATATCATCACATGATAAACCTCTTATCATCACATGATAAACCTCATCATCATATGACGAATATAATATATTTGGTTACAGAGTGAGACTTTCATTTCCCTTTTATGCCTACATGACATATGATCAGTCAAAAGAACTTTCACATAGCATGTGCACCCGGAACTCACTCAATCTTGAAATAAAATTTCTCAAACCAAAATATTATATCTTTTAATCCTTGAATTAATCATATACTCCTATATGTTGTAGACTCAACAACAGTGCAATACATATCACTTCGATATTTTCGATCATGCTTTCGTTGCGCTTCTGCCTTTATGAGATTTCCAATCTAGTTTGGTGTCATGACTTCAACCAAGTCTACCAATCTCTGGATTCAATTATCTCATCTCCATGTTGAAATGACTCCTCATTTCTAACACGTTCTTCTAACCAAGAACTTGGGTCACATTTCGTCAACTACAAAATTATGGTTCTTATATGTTTAGACCTATGAACAATTCATAGGGAATACTAACATATCCTCCAACCATTATTTTTTGTATTGAAAATAAACTTTATGTTTCACCTATCTTTAACAAGTAATGAACCCTTCTTCACTTGTTCCATTTTGAACTCCTTCAAAACCTTATTTAGGTTAAACATACTGACTCATTTATCGACAAAATACGCATCTATCTCCAAAGATATTTGACATTCAAATTAACTTCACAAGTTATACGTTTGGTTCCTGAAATATTTACAAAATTTATGAAATCTCCATTTCACACAAACAAGATGTTGTCAACTCCCACTCAAATATACACCATACACATATTAAATTGTGAAACCACTTTGGCTCCCACTCAGAAATATGTTATCCTTATATTTGACCATGATTAACTAGCTCCCACTCAAACATATGTCACCACATATTTTGATCATGGAAAATAGTTTCTGCTCTAACTTAATATATATCACCACATATTATAATTAGATCCCACTCAGTTTCTTATGCACTTTCTCGATATTTTGGCACCTCCAAAATTCTTAATTAACTTTTAAAATTCGAGAACTCATATACGAAACTCTAGTACTTTGCTAGCTTTAAGTTTTATTTATTCTCTAAAAACCCTTTTGAGGAATAAATATGTGAAACATCATTTTCACAAAATCAAGCAACAATTACTTTGTGATTTAAACTTAATATAGGATGACTCTTAGTCACTTTCGTATTTAAGGCTTCTATTTCTTCTTTGTAGTTTCGTAGGTATGTCTTGTTTCTGAAACATGACAAGTAAATCATGAATATTATTTTGTAACCTGACAAAATTTTATATTCTTGAATCCTACTTTTCTTTAGACAAGCTAAAATGAAATTCAATGATCACCATCATTAATTCCTTCATGTGTCAAGTTTTAACCAACATAGCACTTTACATATGTGCCACTCGATACATAAACAAGCAAGGTTTTAGCTTTTCCATTTATTCCATCAATTCTTTTATCAATGAAACCTTTTCACGATAAACCACTAAAACACTTAGCACAACCAACAAATTGGTTTGCCCCTTTTAGTCTCATATTGTGGAATCTCATTCATAGTCACACTTATGAGTATACTACAACATTATTCGCAATAGTCTCTAATTATCTGATAATTAATGAAACCACCTTTTCTCATAACTCATATGAAAAATATATGTGAATCATACATAGACCCTTATTTCTATACAGAGTGTTTATCAAATAAATCTAAATGCTATTATCAAACCCCGAAGTAAAACCCTTCTTTGAGACCACACAATATCAAATAGTGTGTGATTACAATATCTTAGGACATATCAAACGCCTTTGAAATATTCTAAACATTGTAATTTGTGATAACACTTCTCACAAGTCCACATACTAACATATAACTCAAATATTTTGTCTCTTTTGATCAAATCAAAAAGACTCAATTTTCTTGTTAACTTAATATCCTAAACTCCAGAATTTTATTTGATCTCATCAAATATCATAACTCGAACAAATACATATATTTACTCATATCATTTATGATGGAGCGCACAAAATAATGACATTTAACATTCGCTGAAAATACAACCAACACTTGTGTTTATTTCCGGCAACTCCTGTCACTCTTCCAAAGGGTGGCATTTTAGTCATACTCCTTCAATAAGGCGCATTGAAAAACATCAAAATGTTTATTCAATCTTTTGCATGACTAAAACAATTGTCATTATTAAGTTTTGGATATCTTTAGTATGTCACATATTTTATAAATGTTTAACTAATCATCATTTAGATTAAAATAAGGACAATAATCTCATAATCGAAACGTGATCACCAAAAGGAATTACTCATGAAAATAGAACAACCACTTGTCTTTAACATGAATAGCCGTCTCACAAACCGAGGCACACTAATTTAAAGATCACACTTAATTCGATTACAAAAACTCATTCTAATCCTCCAATAAAAAACGATAAATGTAGAAGTAGAATGTCGCCAGCATCAACTCCTTGATTGCCATCATTCCGCGATATCCACTCAGTCCCTCCATGCACTTCTAAACGGAAGGCCCTGTTTTCATAAAACAGCACAAGTATCAAATACTTAGCTCACCACAAGTGTAAACGGGACACAAAACATTTACAACTTGTATATCACTATATACCTTCTGCATTGACAACTTCTCCTGCTATAGGTTCCACTTTGACATGACGAAGCCGAGACACAAACTCACAGAAGGTGATCGAATCCCTTCCCATGACACCTGACGTAATTCTTGAAGCTGGGGGGAAGCGAGCGCAGCACCCCATCTATCGTGAATTCATCCGTCATCAAGTAGTCCCAAACAAGCACTAGACGGTGATGAATCTCATGCATCTTCCTCAGGTGTTGTTCCAAACAAGCGTTTTCTTCCATCTTGAGTGAAAGAAACTCATTCAGATTCTCAAACCTCGCAATTCTGACTTGTGCTATGAACCTATTTTTCAGCTCATCAACAATCTCATTGGCATGCAAGTCTTTGAATTGACTACTCAGGTCAGAATTCATGCAGGTGCACATCAACCACTCAACTTGTAAGTAAGTGGTTTCTTGGCGAAGCCATTCTATGTGCTCTTCCTCAGTTGCAGAAGCGTTGGGTTTATCTCCTATTGGTTCTTCTAACATGTCAAGCAAGTCATTGGCGTGTAGAACTTCACACAAAAGTAGGTACCACTCGATAAAGTTTGACCCATCTAGATGCAGCTCCTCGGCCATGAAAAGACAACCATAGTCGGCCATGATCTACAAGGATTTTTGCAAAGACATCTTAGGACTTTTGTTTATGATAATTTTAGTTCATCTTAATCAAAATTACTACATGAACTCCCACTAAACTTGACATCTCTCTGGTTGTTTAGTGACACACGATCCAAATTCACTACACCATAACCGATCATCACGTGAGATGATGTAGCTTCAATGGTGAACATCACCATGTTGATCATATCGTTCATATGATTCATGTTTAACCTTTCGGTTCTTGTGTTCCCGAGGCCATGTCTGTACATGCTAGGCTCGTCAAGATTACCGTAGTATTTCCACGTGTGTAAATCTGGCTTACACCCGTTGTATGCGAACATAGAGTCTATCACACCCGATCATCACGTGGTGCTTCAAAACGACGAACTTTCGCAACGGTGCATACTAGGGGAGAACACTTAATTATCTTGATATTAACGTGAGAGATCACCTTATCATGCTACCATCACGATCACATCAAAACAAACAATAAGGTGCATAAAAGGATTAACATCACATGCAATTTAAAATGTGATATGATATGGCCTTTTCTTCTTGTGCCTTTGATCTCCATCTCCAAAGCACCGGCATGATCTCCATCATCACCGACATTGTGGCGCATCCTCCATGGTTGCCATCACCAACTATTGCAACTACAACTATTGCTACCCTTAGCGATAAAGTAAAGCAATTACATGGTGATTTAATGACACGCATGTCACATAAAATAATGGACAACCATATGGCTCCTGCCGGTTGCCGTACTCATCAACATGCAAGTCGTGAAAGATTACAAATACATTATCACAAATCACACATTGGCCATACCACATCACAAACCCTGCAAAAACAAGTTAGACATCCTCTACTTTGTTTATGCAATTTTTTACGTGGCTTGGGTCAACAAGATAGAACCGTTCTAATCTACGCAAAAACCACAACGGTGATATAGAAGTTGCTTATTTACTCATCCTTTTTAAAGGCCTTCCATTGCAGATCGCATCTCACCATAGCTAGAGAAACAGACACCCGCCAGCCACTTATGCAATACAAGTTGCATGTCAATCGTGGAACCGGTCTCTCGTGCGTGGACGTGTAAAGTTGGTCCGGGCCGCTTCAATCCAACCATCCAATAAGATACGAAATACACGTGAGAAGGTAGCAACAAAAACATCAACGCCCACAACTCCTTGTGTTCTAATCGCACCAACATCTACGAATAGATGTAGGCTCTGATACCACTGAAGGGGTTCATTGCATAGAAAACAAAAAAAATTCTATGTAACAAGCGGGAGAAACCCCAAGATCTAGATCTATTAGACGAAGGTAGCGTAGTGGAGATCCAATCTCTTACCCTTGAAGATTGAACAAACACATTTTGTCGGTGCAGGGGTTGGCTAGTCGATCCCCGTAACTAGACTCATCTAGTCGCGAGGAGATGTATTATCCGCACGAGCAGAACCTCCGCGGTATCCACACGTACGGCTCGATGTAGACTCCGCCTTCTTGATCCCGCAAGCAAGGAGGGAGTGGTTGAAAGTGCATGGTTGCCCCCATGTGTGGTTTTGGTAAATAATGACAATCTCTATGGACTAATGTTTGTATTAAGCTATATTTATAGGTGTGTCCATTTGAGTTGCTTGATCTCCATTTGTTGGAGTCAATGCTAAGGGAAGAAGTTTGTGGGTTGATCAAGGCTAAGATCGGCGGGTTGATCAACACTCAAGTCCAAGTGATCAAGGCTAAGATCGGCGGGTTGATCAACACTCAAGTCCAAGTGAAGATATGCCGAAGAGTGCTTTCCCCATCTTGGTGTATGGGGGAGCGTTATGTGATTCTTCACCAATTGAAGCGCAATCGAGAAAGGTGGTGCGTCTTGAGGAGATGAAGATCGTCTTCATCGGCCTCAAGTGGATTTATGCGCAAGGCAAAGGTATGATCTTGATAGGGTTTCTATTTTACCGGTCTCATGATATTAGTTGAGAGACCGGGTTATAGGATAGATAGCCGTACTACCAAGAGGGGCTCTCGACCGGGTATCTTGATCGTATCGTCGTAGAGAGCACAAACCTTTGCATCCATGCTATCATCTTTATTGGTTCTTATTTGTCTCTTATCGTGGTGTGGTCTTGGTGCTTGTCGTGCTCGTCATGACAAGGCTAAGTTCACCGAAAACGGTTTTCATATGTCTTCTATTGTGGTTTCGGTATTGGAGATTTTTGCCGGTTAATCCTTGTGGAAGATTTATCTCTTACATTTCTTTGCAAAATCTCCTTTGCTTGTTTGACATTTTCAAAGGTTGCTTTTGTCGTCCTCTTTCCAACAAAATTGGTTTCATGTCATTTGGACTTCATTTGCAAAAGTTATTTCATTTACGGTTTGCGAAAATAGAGGTTGATCCTCTCCCCGTTGGTTTTTACAATATATGGTTCGACTATGATGTTTCTCTGCATAATCTTGTTGTGCTCATTGTGACGATTCCAACGAGTCGAAGATTATCGAAAATGGAGTTCGTTTGCAAAAGTTATGGGCTTTTGGATTTACTGTTGGATCTACCCTGGAGATGGTCCGGAGTCTCCGGCCCCACCGGAGTCTCCGGCCCCAGAGGATCCAGAATCTCCGGTCCCATGTTTTTCGCTATTTTATTCCAAAGTGTGGTGCGCCCCTGTTGTCTGCCCGGAGGTACACCGGAGATGGTCCGAAGTCTCCGGCCCCTCAAGACCGGAATCTCCGGCCCTCCCGCTTTGTCTCTTGTGTGGTGCGTCTCTGGTGCCAGTCCGGAAGAAGGCCGGATCCTGGCCGGAGTCTCCGGCCCACTTACACTGGAGTCTCCGACCTGAGAAGGCTGTAACAGCTAGTTTTTGGGGGAGGCTATAAATAGCCTCCTTCTTCTCCAAATGCTGGTTGCTCACTTTGCTCACTTGTTTTCCTCTCTCCTCCATTGTTACAAACCTTGTGAGCTTGATTCCTCTCAATCCCTCCAATGATTCTTGCCCAAATTTAGGGATTCAAGAGAGGAGATCTAGATCTACCATTCCACCAATCAAATTCTCCTCTAAGTGAGGGGAACCTAGTGGATCTAGATTTTGGGGTTGCTTTGTGTTCATCCCCTTTGTTCTTCCTCCTAAATCCCTCCATAGCATTAGTTGGATTTTAGAGAGAAGGACTTGACCACTTTGTGTGTTCTTGCCTCTTGCATTAGTTGCATCAGGTTGTGCTCTCCACGAAGATTCGTGTGATCGAAGTTGAGAAGCTTGTTACTCTTGGGTGCATTGTGTTCCCGAGAGCTTTGTGCCTCTTGGGTGCATTATGTACCCTAGACGGTTGGAGGTGCCGCGAAGACTTCGAGTTGTGAAGCTTCGGCACGATTTGGGAGCCCCCAATTGAGTTGTGGGTGTGTGCCCCAAGAAAAGTTGTAAAGGCTCCGGATTCCGCCTCGAAGGATTCCGATAGTGGAAGGTGAACCAAACCCTTGGGTGCGGTTAATCGGAGAATAGGGTGAGGCCTTTGTGGCATCTTGAGTAGGCCTCTTGTGGCGAGCTCACACCCCTCCAACGAGACGTACTCCCTTAACAAGGAGGAATTCGGGAATACATCCTCGTCTCCGCGTGCCTCGATTATTTCTATACCCGAGCTTTACTTATGCAATTTACATTGTGATGGCTTTCGTGCTTGAAGTTCTTTATCTTGCTATCACCTTGTTGCTTGCCTTTCTTAGCATAAGTTGTTGGTGCACATAGGTGAGCCTAGTAATTAGATTGGTTGCTTGTTAATTTAAACACATAGTTTTATTCCGCAATTATCAAGCCTTTAATTTGAAAAGGTTTTAATCGCCTATTCACCCCCCCCCTCTAGGCGACATCCGGGACATCGTTTGTTCTTTCATGTAACATCCCAAAAGTAGTACCCTTTTTATTTTCTTGCTTGTTAATTAATTGCTGCATCATCATGACATCATCATGCCACCTTGGTTGCATTTGTGGTTTTACAAAATTCAAAATGATATAATTGGTTTATTATCATCACATGTGCTTCTAATTATTATTTTCAAACCAAATTAATTTTTACCAAAAATAAAACCAACCATACATTTGTTTTGTCAAACAAATATACAAGTGGCAAATAATTATTTTGGTAAATTAAAATGGCCTTAGTTTGTTTTCTTATTCTTTCCTTTCTGAAATCTCTGTGGAAAAAGAAAAAAAATAGAAAAGGAAGAAAAATATAGAAGATGGGCCGCATCCCCTCTCCTCTCTCTCCCTCTCTTTCCTGGCCCATCTTCTCCGAACCGTCCCGCACGGCCAACCTGCATCCTCAACGCCTCCTTCCGCGTACGTCCCTGTCAACCTCGTGACGCTGCCGTCGCCCGCGCCATGCGACCTCGCCACCTTTTCCCCTCTATAAAGCAAGCCGGCCGCGCCCCTTCCCTAACCCTAGCTCCCTCTTTTTCTCCCTTCCGTCGCCGCCCCATCTCTTCTCTCCCTCTCCTTTCTCTCTCTGTTCCATACCCGAGAGCACCACCACCACCTTCACCAGCCGGAGGAGCTCATCGTCGCCATGGGGTAGCCGAGCTGGAGCACGTCCTCGACGACCACGCGCAGGAGCACGTCGGCCACTGGAGCAGGAGCCAGACGCGCGGGAACAACAACACCAAGGCCTCCTTCCTGCTACTTCATCTTCCCCGGCCATCGTCTACCCCGAGCCGACGCCGTCGTCGACCTTCCTTTCTCCGTCGCCGATCTGCTTGCTGGGTGAGCACACCGCCCTCGGGCACCTTCTCTGTCCACCTACTACTCTGGATGGTCGCTGTCGTGCGACCTTCACCCCCTGTTAGCCGAGGCCGTCGCCATGGACGCAAGCACGAGCTCGTGCTCGTACTGCTCCGGCTGCTCGACCTCGAGCCAGTGCACACCCCCCTCTGAACCTGCTTCACGCCCCTACACGCGCATGAGCCCTAACCTGCGCCGCCAGAACGTAGTCGTCGCTGGCCATCACGTTTCTGTCGCCGCCGATGCCCCTGTTGTCTGAATCTTGTGGTGTCGAGTTTCAGTTAAACAGAGCAGATCCACCTCTTAGTCCTTCAGTATCCCTTCCTTGACAACAACACCGCATAGCCCGACTAGTTCTTGTCCCTGGCACACATGATCGACCCCGGGATCGAGTCCCCCTTGGGCCGAATAAAACACCCCCCTTTTTGTTTTCTCTGTTTTCTTCCAGTCACTGACAAGTGGGCCACTGGGTCCCACATGTCATACTGATGTGTATAAACACCCCGGTGACAAAAGTTTTTCAGATCCAGACCCAGATCTGACAAAATTGCAGAAAACCCCAGTTTTTGAAAATGCTTTACTTCTAGGTCCCTTTCTTATGTTTCTGCCCTGTTTTTCTAACTTTTAATTCTTGAGCTTTTCAAATTCAAAATTGCAACTAAAATATGTTTTCAAGTCAGAAATTTGTAATCTAACCGAATATAATTTTTGTTTGATTTTCGGAATTAAATTAAATGGATAAAATAAATAAATCTTTTGCTAACTAATTAATCTTGTAAAATTCATAACTTTTGTTCTACTTATCCAAAAATTATGAATTTTATATCAATTTGTAGCTAAAAATGTAATCTACCTGTTTATAATTTTTCATGCATTTAATACACAATATAACTTTCGGGACAAATAGAAAATCCATTAATGGAACTTTAAAAATGCCTTAATTGCATTAGATGTTTATTTTATAGCAATAAGCCACTTTACCTTTGCCTAATAAAATGTTTAGCACTTTAACTTGCTGCACAATTAACTTGCTCATGTCATCATCCTTGATTGAAGCATTTGTATTGATTTTCCTTTTGTTATGTTTTGGGGTTACCGTAGACGACGACGTTGCTGATTACCCCGACACCTCCGAGGATCTAGCCCATTACCAGGCTACTGAGCCAACAGGCAAGCAGCCCCTCCCCAACTTTCTCATGTGATGCCTATTCCTGTCTTGCATGCTTTAGGACTTTCGTTCTGTTGTGTCGTACGATTCCTATTAGAATTGCATAGCCTGATAGAAGTCCAGATATTCCTGATATGCCTACCTATATCCTATGCTTGTTTTCCAGTTACTATCTACTAGCATGCTTAGGAGTTGATTGTGGTCTGTCACATGTTTAGCTGGTATATCTTAAATAATTGAAGACTTGCTATGTGGGAGTCATTGTTATTATATTAATGATAAGGCACCGGCGGAAGGCCAATTATGGTGATTTGTTCTGCTAGTGTCGCCTAGGAAAACCGTTCTTTTCCGCTTATCCAAGAATGAGCGCCCTACCCACACGTGGAAAGACTTATGGAACCCCCCGCAACTCAGTACCGGATCTGCTATATTGGTTAGGGAGCCACAAATTAGTTCGGGTGTTTACCATTTGGAGCATATACAAGAAAACAAGATGTTTTGAACTGCATATAGGTTTGCGGCATGAGCGTTAACCGCATGTGGAAGGAGGAGCAATCGTATGAGTGTTATCCTCCCGAAGCCGTCCTCGCAATGTTTGGGCCCACAAAGGAGTTTCGGCCGGGCTCCCGACGTGGATCAGTCTCAGATAGGTGGCTCTCTATCCAATGTAGTAGTGATGGGGAAGGTCATGTTGAGATACCTAAATGCCTCTATGGCATGTGGTTGATTGAACGTGTATGGTTACATTTGGGCACCCCTGCAGGGTTAAATCTTTTCAAAAAGCCGAGCCCGCGGTTATGGACGACTTGGGTAATGTGCTGGCTAAAAAGATCATAGACATCACCGTATATCTTAAATAGCTAAATTGACTAGTAAATAGCCATATTCGAATAATAAACCTGCTAAAATTTGATCAACATGTGAGTGTCCGGACTTCTTCCTCGTGGGTATATGATACGATGGAGTTGTCTCAGGACGGGTATTGCTTGGTGAGTAGTTTAGCCCAGTAGCGCAAGCGCTCTCTTTCCTCTTTCTGTTTATTCGCAAGTTGTAGCGTGTCTTCTGTAGTTGATAGGTGTTGCTGCTGCTAGTCCACTATACAGCCTTTCCTACCCTAAGTGCATGTGCACCGTACTTCTTTACCCTTGCGCGTAAGACTTGCTGAGTACCCCCGTACTCATACCATCGGGTGTCCGGTGCCCGTGTTTTCACCGATGCAGGAGCGACAGCAGAGTTCGACGATCCAGATGGTGGCTACTACGTAGAGTTCGACGCTGACTACGACGAGTAGATCGAGATCCTAGGCGGCAGCCTGAGACCACCGTGGGCGGGCCCTCTTTTATTTTCTGGCCTATGGCGATTGATGTAGTATGTACTCAGACGAGTGATTGCTTCCGCTGTATTCGGGACGTATGATCCCCTGTGATGTAATAAAAGTATTTCGAACTATGTTTATTTATCTTTTTGTGTCGTACTTGTGCATGTGATGTAATCCAATTGTGGTTCTACTTGGCGAAATGTTCATTTCCGCTAAGTGGGGCTTACAAATTGGTATCAGAGCATGGACCGCCTTTAGGAGCCTTTTTCTACTAGTCGTGGTTGAGTCTAGAACTTATTTTAGTAGCTATTCAGGAAAAACTATACGCAAGAGTAGGAACTCTGTTCTCTTTACTTCTTTCCCCAACCACCCTCCCTCTTTTCCGGTAAGGAAGTGAAATGAGTTTTTCTCTCCTTTCCTAAAATTTTAAAAATTAGGGTTTCACATGTTCGGGGTTTTCCGTAGTACCTTAGGTTGGACCTGTTCTTATGGTGAAAAGAAATGTTGCTTCGGTCACTTCGCCTTTGTGTTGATCCTTTCTTGCATATGCAATTCCACTACCCTTCACACACTTATTAGTTTTATGCTAATTCGTGTTCCTTTTGAACTGGTGCATAGTAAACTTTTGTCCCTTCTGTCCAGCTCTTTGCTCTAATTATCGACCCTCTCCAACCATTCAAGTTGTTCCAGTGGTCTGTAACTTTCCTTGTGTTTTTCCGGAGGAGCTTCCAGGTATGCCACCTGATAGAGTTGTTGAACTTTTCATCGACCTTGAACCAGGCACATCTCCTACCTCCAAACAACCTTACAAGAACTATTGCAACAATCTCATGATCTTGGACACGAAGATCATCTTCGATCTGAGTATCTCGACCTTTTCCCTTCTTTCTTAGAATCTCGGGGCGCGATTCCTTTGAGGGGTGGCGAGTTGTAACATCCCAAAAGTAATCCCCTTTTTATTTTCTTGCTTGGTAATTTAATTGCTGCATCATCATGACATCATCATGCCACCTTGGTTGCATTTGTGGTTTTACAAAATTCAAAATGATATAATTGGTTTATTATCATCACATGTGCTTCTAATTTTTTTTCAAACCAAATTAATTTTTACTAAAAATAAAACCAACCATACATTTGTTTTGTCAAACAAATATACAAGTGGCAAATAATTATTTTTGGTAAATTAAAATGGCCTTAGTTTGTCTTCTTATTATTTCCTTTCTGAAATCTCTGTGGAAAAAGAAAAAAATAGAAAAGGAAGAAAAATATAGAAGATGGGCTGCATCCCCTCTCCTCTCTCCCCCTCTCTTTCCTGGCCCATCTTCTCCGAACCGTCCCACACGGCCGACCTGCATCCTCAACGCCTCCCTCCGCGTACGTCGCTGTCACCCTCGTCGCGCTGCCGTCGCCCGCGCCATGCCACCTCGCCACCTTGTTGGGGTTATGCCGAACAGGGGTCTTCACGGAGAAGACTAAAAGCCAGCATACCAGGGTGGCCCATAGTGGTGGTAATCCGAATCCGGCTTAACCGGGCGGCCCAGTGTGCTGAAGCGCAGGAGGCCCATACGGCTAAGGGAAGGTTCCAGAAGCTGGCCTGCGTTGCGGAAGACTTAGCCCACAAGGCAGGGCCCAAGCCGGATTAGAGTAGGAATCTGTACTTAGTCGGTTAGGTTTCCTCCTGTAAGCCCTAGGTCCGGACGCCTTTATAAGCCGGCCTATGGGACGCCTTAGGGCACGCTCTCAGCCTCAATCCACTGTAACTCGGTGATTTAGCCTTATATTGAATTATAGCAGCACGTAGGGTTTCGCCACCATTGCGAGATCCGAAGCTGGGTAAACCCTTTGTCACCTCGTTGCCGGAACACCCCACGTCTCCAAAACCCCTTTCTCTACCTAGCTCGATGGCACCCCTGCCGCGGCTAGATTCGACAATACCACGACAGTTGGCGCCCACCGTGGGGCAGGAGATCTCCGGGGTTTCGATCCGCCCAGGAGCCGCAGGCGGAGTCAGCGACACCGTCACGGTCGGCATGGTGAGCTACTTCGACGAGACAGGAGCTGGCCACGTCTTCGACGACGGCTTCTGGACGCCGGCAAAGGAGGATCCCGCCGGATGGTCCACGGTCTCCATCGGCGGCTTCGACATCTTCGTCGGCTTCACCGCCCAGGCCTTGGACGATCTCGGCTTTACCTCGCCTTTGCCCACCTCCCACCCAGGCAACCTCGACGAGGAATCGGATCTGGACTCTAACGAGATCGCTGATCTGGATCTGGCTTTCGACACTGACGACGAAGACTCTGAAGACGACGCAAGTTCCAACATGGCGGCACCGGACTTCCACTTCGTCGACATCCTAGGAGAATCCGACTCTCACGAGTTGATGACAGAGCCTGAGTCTATCCTCCCTGCTCTGCAGGCTGGGGTTGATTCAGAAGCCGGATCAGGGGACACCGCCCATATGGAGCAGGACCTCGAATCTAAAGGAGATTTTGACGATTTTAGTCGGAAGGTTGCATCCTGTTTAGGACGCCCTGCCAAGGTCTTGATGGGTAACGTCTCTGATCCTAAAGACGACCCCAACACCTCGAAAGCCGCCAATGGCGAAGAAAAAACTCCACAAGCCGGAAATCTCAAGGTGGATTTCGTGCCGCCACTGGCTCCATTAAAGGGGACAGGTAGAGTGCCAGCTGAAGGAGACGACATTGACGCTACGGCCAGCGAGACAGCAGAGAAGGAGCATGAAAGAAAGATGGCGAGGTACAAGCAACTGTTAACGCCACTCCCTCCCAACGCATCGCTGGACGACATTGAGAAGCACCGCACCCTACTTGAGGAGCTAGCCGCCCAGATAGTAGAGCGTGAGGTTGAGCTTACAAACAAGGAGACGGAGTTCATCCGAAAGCAGAGAGAAAAGGGGGCTGACGATGTTTTCCGTCCGGCCCGTGATAAGAATCTGCATAAGAGGTTGGATTTCCGCAGCAAGTGGGAAGCCGACCATGTCGATTCAGTCTGGAGGAAGTACCACCACCGACATGACCCGGTAAAAAACCTGTGTTACTTCAATACCCCAGCCAAAAACATGGAGGCTGCCCAGGAGGTCACGTTCGACAAATCGTTGGATCGTGACGCTCGGCTTAAGTATTCGTCTTATTTACTGGAGGTTGCACAGCAGCAACAAAACGATTCGCAAGTCAAAACAGGACGGCTTGTTGACGATTCTCGCCTTTGCAAATCAACTGCCAACAAGCCAATGGCTACTGCCCCTACCGACCCAGACGATGACCCGGCCGGCTCAAGCAGCCACAACAAAGGCAGAAGGGACCCGAAGGACAAGCAGCCTAAGGGCGCGGAATCCCGGACAGGTTCTTCACGTCATCATGAAGCTGGTCGGGAAAGACATCGGAGCCGGGAGCGAAAGGAGGACCCTTGCAAGGAAAAGGCGGCGCCATCCCGTCAGGAGCGACGACGTAAAGGGGAAAATCAACCCCGAAGAGAGGATAACAAAGGTCATATGCCACCTCCACCGCGCAAAGAGGGAGATAACCCTTCCAAGTACATACCCCCTCCACGACGGCAAAGGACTCCAAGCCCTCCGCGCAATGCGAGTCGGACGAGCCAAAGCCGTCATAGAGAAGAGCCAAGACAAGAAAAGTCGGTTGCTAAACCGCCATCAGCCAATGATGTTCGAAGCCTAATCGAGGAAAGGAAGTCGGCTAGAGACGCCCAATACCTCGGCCCCAAGTGCTTTGGCAGAACAATCAGAGAGCAAATTCTACCTCCCACCTTGTCGAACGTAACAAAGATGGTTGAGAAGTACAGTGGTACGGCTAATCCTGAGACCTGGCTCTCAGATTATGTCAGTGTCTGCGATATATATCAAGGCAGCACCGACTCTGCAGTGCGATTTTTGCCCCTGATGTTAACCGGGACGGCACGCAAGTGGATCGAAGGTTTGCCTGAGAGGACAGTTCATACCTGGAGTGACATGAAGCGTGTCTTTATTCAGCACTTCCAGGGCACATATAAGCGCCCAAAGTCGATTTTCGACTTACAACGGTGCGTGCAGCAAAAGAACGAGTCTAGCCGTGAGTTCATCTCACGATGGAGTGAAATCAAGAATGCTTGTGAGGGCGTCTCAGAAACTCAGGCAATCCATGCTTTCAAGCAATTTCTGAGGAAGTGGACGACGTTTCGCTTCATGATTTACAGCGACGAGTCGGAGACTTTGGGGGGCTTACTCGCTTGTGCAAACAAGTATGCCGCCGCTGATGATGACAACAGGGAGGATGCCGAAAACCGCCGACGTGAGTCCGGGAAAAAGAAGATTGAATACCAAGCCGGCCCTTCTCACGAAGTCGCTGCCGCCTTTGGAAAGGGTGGCTCAAGCAATGGCAAGTGGCAGGGCAAGAAGCCAGCAAATAACCAATCGTCCCGGCCGCCAGCGGTGAAGTATGACGACATCAAGCACAACCCCTGTGTCCATCATCTGAGGCCAGATGGAACAAGTTCCCACACACTCTAGCAATGTCACATCAATCGGGACATCGCCAAGGACCCCAAAGCCGGCAAGTCCAGGAAGGACGACAAAGAGAAGGAGGAAGCTGCTTCAGAGTCGGATGACGCTGCCTCCAAAGAAAAAGGCAGCAAATTCCCTAAGCATGTCGAAAGTCTCATCGTCAACTTGGCAACAGATTCTTCACGCAAAGAAAAGGCGGCTTGGCGAGAACTCAATGCTACGGTGCCCACAGTTCCTCAATATCTGGATTGGTCCGACACACCCATCACATGGGATCGCAGCGATCATCCGGATAGAGTTCCTGCAAAGCGCACCTACGCTTTAGTCGTCAGCCCAATAGTCGACAAGTACAAGTTGACAAAGGTTCTCATGGATGGCGGCAGCAGTATCAACATACTTTATGCCGCAACGTTGAAGAGGATGCGTCTCTTCGAGTCACAACTCACCCACAGCACTGTGACGTTTCATGGGATTGTGCCGGGACGACAAGCCTCTTTGATGGGGGCAAATTACCCTGAAAGTCACCTTTGGTGAAGCCGATAATTTTCGGACTGAGGACGTTTCTTTTGAGGTGGTTCCCTTCAGAAGTGCATATCATGCAATCTTTGGACGTCCGGCTTTCGCCAAGTTTATGGCTCGGCCCTGCTACATCTACATCAAGCTGAAAATGCCGGGACCCAATGGCATCATCACAGTCAAGGGAGACTTCAAGAAAGCTAAGGAATGCGAGGCCTCTAATGCCGTCCATGCTGAACAAGAAATCTGCAGGTAAGAGTTGGAGGATCTCAAGAAAACAATTGGTCCCGATGATATGCCGGCAACAGAGAAGCCGTCCTCCAAGGTTGACTCAAGTTTCAAGACAAAGGATGACACCAAGAAGATCAAGCTCTCAAAGGACGACCCGACAAAGGAGGTCACCATCGGTACCGGCCTCGACGACAAATAGGAAGGCGAGCTCATCAAGTTTTTCCGTGAGAATCGGGACATTTTTGCTTGGTTACCGTCTGACATGCCAGGTGTCCCGAGGAAACTTGCCGAACACTCCATAAAAGTCAAAAAGGATGCAAAGCCGGTCAAGCAAGGCCTCCGCCGGCTCGGAACTGAGAAGCGCAAGGCAGTCGGAAAGGAGATCCTAAGGCTCACCGCCGCCAAATTCATCCGTGAAGTTGTCCACACTGATTGGTTGGCAAATCCCGTGCTAGTCCCAAAGAATAACACCTCTGAGCTACGTATGTGCATTGATTTCACCGGCTTGAACAAAGCCTGTCCTAAAGATCCGTTCGTCTTACCGCGTATCGATCAGGTCATTGATTCAACTGCCGGCTCAGAGATGCTATGTTTTCTAGACGCTTATTCGGGTTACCATCAGATTAAGATGAAGGAGTCAGATCAAGTCAAGACGTCCTTCACCACGCCATATGGCAATTACTGCTATGTCACAATGCCTTTCGGCTTAAAGAACGCTGGTGCTACTTACCAAAGGTGTATGCAGCGGTGTTTGGACAAGCAGATTGGCCGCAATGTTCACGTCTACGTTGACGACATAGCGGTCATGTCGAAGAAGCGCGACGATCTTATCGCCGATCTGTCGGAAACCTTTGCAAATCTAAGGGAGTACCAGATGAAGCTTAATCCGGCAAAATGCGTCTTCGGAGTACCCGCAGGCAAGCTTCTGGGCTTCGTTGTTTCCCAAAGAGGGAATTGAAGTTAACCCGGAAAAGATAAAGGCGATCTAGAGCATCGAAAGGCCATCTTGTCTAAAGGACATTCAACGGCTTACGGGTTCCGTCGCGGCTGTAAGCCGATTCGTTAGCCGGCTTGGGGACAAAGCATTGCCATTATACAAGCTCCTCAAAAAGTCGGACAATTTTGTTTGGACAGAGGAAGCAGAGGTAGCTTTGGCTCAGCTGAAGTATACGTTAACGCATGCTCCAATCTTAGCAGCTCCAAGGGAAAAAGAGCCGCTACTCCTCTACGTGTCGGCCACGAATTTCGTTATAAGTGCCGTCATTGTAGTGGAACGCCTGGAGGAAGGGAAGCAATTGCCGGATCAGCGCCCCGTCTATTTCATTAGCGAGGTGTTCTCAGATTCAAAGCGACGCTATCCTCACTACCAGAAGTTAGCTTATGGTGTATTCTTTGCCGCCAGAAAATTACGGCATTACTTTCAAGATCACACAATCACGGTGGTCAGCAAGGCTCCGCTAAGAGAGATCATCAACAATGCCGATGCAATGGGTCGAGTCGCCAAATGGGGCATCGAGTTAGCAGCTTTCGACATCCAGTACAAGCCGAGGACCGCCATCAAGTCTCAGGTTCTAGCTGACTTTGTTGCAGATTGGACAGAGGCGATGGAAAGCACACCTTTGCCGGATTCTCAGTACTGGATAATGCACTTCGATGGCTCAAAGATGAAGGAAGGCTCGGGGGCTGGAGTGGTACTAAAATCGCCTAAGGGTGATAGTTATGTCCTCCGAATCCACTTCAATGCCACCAACAATGTAGCAGAGTATGGGGCTCTCCTCCACGACCTTCATATGGCTAAGGAGCTGGGAGTAAAGCGCATTCTCTGTTATGGCGACTCAGATCTAGTGGCACATCAACTTGATGGATGCTGGGACACAAAGAGTCCCACAATGGCGGAATACAGGAGAACAGTCGACGAATTCGGCCGATGTTTTGCCGGCTTAGAGGTTCGACATATCTCCCGAGATGACAATGAAGCTGTTGATGCCTTGGCCAGAATAGGCTCCAAGAAAAAGGCAGTGCCGCCAGACGTATTTCTCCATCATCTACACAAGCCGTCCATAAAAGGTGGCGACGAAGATTATACCTTGTCGACAGAATCAGTTCAAGTGTGCTTGGTAACACCAGATTGGACCACGCCCTACATTGACTTCCTGATTAATAAGAAGCTGCCCAAGGACGACAAAGTGTTGAGCCGTCAAATTGAGCGCCGATCAAAGGAGTACACAATTATTGACAGACAACTCTATAAGAGGAGCACATCCGACATCTTCCAAAGATGTGTTTCCCCAGAGGAAGGACGACAAATCTTGGAAAAAATTCACTCCGGCAAATGTGGGCATCACGTGGCGGCAAAGGTGTTAGTCGCCAAGGCGTTTCGGCACGGATTCTTCTGGCTGACGGCTAAGGAGGATGCTATCAACATCGTCAAGACTTGTGAAGGATGTCAGCGCTACGCAAAGCAGGTTCACTTGCCGGCTCAGGAGCTCCGAACGATCCCTATCGCTTGGCCGTTTGCGGTCTGGGGGCTTGACATAGTGGGACCTTTCAAAACGGCAAGAGGAGGCTTAACTCACCTGCTGGTGGCGGTCGACAAATTCACGAAGTGGGTGGAGGCAAAGCCCATCAAGAAACTCGACGGAGCTATAGCTACAAAGTTCATCGTCGAGATTACAACTCGATTCAGCATACCGCATAGCATTATCACGGACAATGGCACAAACTTTGCCATCGGTGAGCTATCGAAGTTCTGCAGCCGATCAAAGATCCGACTCGACGTGGCATCGGTGGCGCACCCGCAATCCAATGGATAGGTAGAGCGCACTAACGGCATTATTCTGCAAGGTATTAAGCCGAGGCTTGAAACTCCTTTGCATCGAGCAGCCGGCACTTGGGTTGAGGAATTGCCAGCGGTCTTATGGAGTATTCGTACTACCACAAATAGATCAACCGGCTTCACCCCTTTCTTCCTTGTCTATGGTGCAGAAGCGGTGCTCCCATCCGACATGATCCATGATTCGCCTCGAGTCGCAGCCTACGTCGAGAAAGATGCAGAAGAAGCACGCCAAGACGGCTTAGATATCCTCGAAGAAGAAAGAGAGTTAGCTCTCCAAAGATCCGCCATCTATCAACAAGATCTACGTCGCTATCAGAGCCGTAGATTGCGGAATCGATCTTTTCGAGAAGGCGACTTAGTGCTTCGGCTTGTGCAAAGCCGGTAGCACAAATTGTCCCCGCCATGGGAAGGACCTTTCGTTATCAGCAAAGTTCTGAAAAACGGGTCATATTATCTCATCGACTTAAGGGATTCAAAGAAAGATCCCAGGAAGAAAGGTCGCAAGAGGAAAAGGCATGTGGATGAAGACTTAGATGAGACGAAACATCCATGGAATATCTCTCAGCTACGTCCTTTTTACACTTAGCAAATTCTATTGTAACCATGTCAATGTTATCATGAAATAAGAATTGGTTTCTCTCATGTCGAATTCGAGAATCTGTACCATCCTTTATTTCCCTATGATCTTATTGATATTATCTATTTACCTGAAATTGCCTGTGTTGCTCTCGTTGGTAAACTCTTTCATGATTGAATCCGCCTTAAGGTGATGAAAAATCAATGTTCTGCCAAATTAATGTTTGTCTGCTAGCTCTTTGCACCGGGTTGCTTCAAAGCGTTTCGGCACCGAAAGGCGGCACTTGTTCTGAGTCTAAACAGATTGGTCATTGCGTACCCTGTTGCTCAGCGAGTTAGCTTCGCAATAGGTTTGCCGGCGCTTAAAGGCTAAGGTGTCAAGGCCAGAATAAACTGAGGCATAAAAATTGCAAATTTGCAAAAAATATAAAGCTGACTAGCATACAGCACAAGGCTTAATTATTCCTAGACATATACATTGTTTGGACGGCTTTACATATTGCCTATTACATTTTCAGGATGGCCGGCTCAGTAGCAAATTCGGCTCATGATGATCTCTCCGCCGCCTCATTGTCATCATCTGATTGAACAGGAGTTGGCGGACACGGCATTTCCTTGAAGATGGTGGTCAAGGAGACCATGTTGGCAATCTTGCTGGCATAACCGGAGACGGAGCGAAGGATCTTCTTGCGATCTTGGTCGTCTAGCAGTGTGGCGTCCTCCTTTTCCAAGGGGAAGCCGGATGCCACACGCCAGGCTTCCGCCTCCGGGTAATATGCCATCATCAAGCCCAAGGCCGTCTTGGCACCTCCACGAGCGCTGGATCGAAGCCGTTCATCGAAGAATGAAGCCGCTTCAGCCAGTTTAGCTTCTAAGCTGGCAAGGTTCGTCGGGGGCTCGCGGTTGCCGGGAAAGAACTTCTCGGCAAGCTCTTTTCCGGAAGAAATAATCTTTGGGATGAGCTCCCCTACTTCCAGAATCCGGTCAAGCCGGTTTTCCGCCGTTAGCTCATGGTCGTAACCCGCTAGAGCTGCAAAAAGTTGAAGTTCAGTTATATTTGGCTAAGACAGAGCGACGAGTTTAAGTTTTTTCGAAACTTACTCAGAAGCTGGCTATCGATAGCCAGCGATTCATCGAGGCGCTTGTCTAGCCGGTCCTGGACCTCATTGAGGGCATCCTTGTGGCTCTGCCTCTCTGATTCCATAAGTTGTTCGGCTTTGGCAAGGTTTTTCTTGACCGTATCCAGCTCCGCCGCCATTGATTGATTAAGCTTATTCAGCTCAATGTTCTCGTTGCGGAGCCGGTCGACAATACCGGCGTTTTCGGTAAGCTCCTTGGCTTTGATGATGGCATCTGCAAGACAAAGTGTTAGCAGTATAAAGACAAGCCTAGAACTCAAAAGTTAAGGATTCGGCATTGTTACCTTGGTATTGAACCCGGTCCGCCTCAAGCCCTTCGATGATTGCGTCTTTGGTGGCCATTTCAGTCTTCAGCCGGCGCATCTCCTGATTTCGCACACCCAAAGAATTGATGGTTTCAGCGCCAATTTTTCGGTGGATCTGCGTAAGGAATTGCTAAAAGCCTAAAGCTATATTTACAAGTTAAGGTGGCTACATGACGACATTTCATGGCTGGGGGGCTAAGTGTATGCATGCACATTAACTCGGATCACTATGACGGCTAGTTTTAATAACTTAACCCGGCATAGTGCTCGGGGGCTACTGGGTAAGATATTTTACCTGGTAGTGCTCGCGGAGAAGCGTCATGCCGGCCTCAAAGCTATTAGCAAAGTAGTTCTGCTGATCTTCAAGAATCTCTATGACATCAAACGTGTCATAGGCCTTGGTGGGATCCGGCTCATCGTCCCGGACGGTTGTTCCCTTCTTCCGGGGAAGCCGGGGAGCCTTCATGAACCGGCTCATGAATTCTGGCTTGATGCGCCCCTCCTCGTCGAAGGCTTCGGCTTTGATCGGGGGAAAGGTTGGGGCATCATTAGCCGGAGCTTCAGCCCTTGGAGAGGAGGTTTCAGTCACTTTCCCTGTCATCTCCGTCCATTGTGTGGGGGGAATAACCCCGGCTCTCCCAACAGGCGGAGCCGTCACCATGGTGCGTGTGTTTTCCTCTGTTGAGTTCGGCTCTGGAACTGAAGGAGTTGGTGGAGGGATGGCATGAGAGGCTTTCTTCCTGGTGGCGACCGTCTTTATTTTCAACGGAGCGCCTTTCTTTATCCTGCAAAGGTAAAAGACGAAATTTAGCAAATCCGACATTGCTGCAAGGGAAGGAGGAGATGTTTTCAGTCGACTTACTTTTTGCTGGGGATATTGAGCCCAGCGAGTGCATCGTCATCCACTGATGACTTAGCACCGCTCGTGGTCGATTGGCCCTTCCTCTTCCGGCTTTCTGCGGTAGCCGTGGAAAAGGAGATGGGCCGTGTGGGCGCCTTGCTGGATGACGGCTTCCCAGCAGGGCGGACGTCGGTGATTCCAGGAATCTGACATATTACGTGTTAGTCCGACAAAATCAAACCCGAATCTCTCAAAGAATTGAACTTTGGATAGTCAAAGTACCTTTGGGGGAGGGTTGGTCGCTGTAAACATCGACAATGATTCTTCATATTGCCGGCCTTCTCCAGGTCGGGCTTTGATGAGTTTGTTGAAGCGAGCCTCAAACAGGCTCTGCTCCAGGTCTTTCTCGTTGATCCGCATGGCATCAGAGTTATCCGTGTACTCGCATAGAAGCCGAGCACGATGTTGGAGGGGCTGGATCCGTCTCTTCATCCAGCAAATGATGGTGTCCTCCCCAGTCAAGGGAGGAGTGCCGGACGTCAACTGCGCGATCCGAGCTTGAATGGCGGCGTGTTCTGTCGGCATTCCGCTGGACGGCTTCTTCTTCCAAGAAGGCAGCGGCGTGCCGGCTTCGTCTGTAAAAGGGGCAAGCCCCTGCAGCCGGTTTGGAGACGCCACGTCCTTACAATAGAAGAAGGTGGACACCCATTCCTTTGCCGAATCCAAGATTGGCACTTGAGGGTACCAGTCGATGTCTCGGCGGCAGTTGAAGCTGATTGTGCCGGCCACCAGCAGCTCCTTGTTGACGATTTGCCTCTTGACTAGGAAGCAACGTTCGAAGAAGTCTAACCTAGGTCTTATGCCTAAGTATCCTTCAAACAGCGCAACAAAGCCGGAGATGTACAGCAAGCTGTTCGGGGTAATGTTGTGAAGCTGGAGGCCGTAATGATCTAAGAGACCCACCAGAAAAGCCGACAGCGGCAAGGAAAATCCCCTAATGACGTGGGAAGAGAGAAGTACCCATTCGTCATTGATGGGAGTGGGACAAGGATCGCCTAAGGCGGATCGCCAAGTCGGCGCTGACTCTGAGGGTGGAAGGATGGCTCCGTCCGCCTCCATTCCCTTCAGCTCAATCTCGTCGACCACCGAACAACCCCAATTGTGAGTCGGGTTGGTGGCTGTGCTCTTATTGCTGTCGGCTTCTTCCTCTTCTTCCTCCTCCTCACCGACATTTGCGTCTTCCACGACAGCGTCAGCAGCGGTGGAAGCAGAAGCCATCGTGGCTGCGGCCTCGGCTGCGGCTTTTGCCAAAGCCACTGTATCGTGGCCTGATGCGGCGGGGGAACTCACCGGAGTTGATGAGGATGCAGGAGCAGCGACGGAAGGCTCGGTGACAGCGGCGGCGGCCGTGGATGAAGCTCCTCCCATCGGCGGAGTCGGACCGACCACGGCTGCGTCGATCACTGGAGAGCTTGGAGAGCTTGAAGCCATGAAGATCGAAGAAGAGATTTGAGAAGTTGGAGCTCGGGAGAGGAGATGAGATCTGGAGGAGAAGTTGGGGCTAGGGTTGCGAATGGCGTGGTGATCGCGGCGGAGACGATGCTGTTGCTATTTATAGCGCTGCGCCGAGATGTGTGCAACAGTCAGGAGCCGAATTTCTCGCCACGTGTAGCGGGATCGAGCCATTGAAGACGTTTCCTTCTCTCCGACGCCTCGGTTCTAGAGCGGGAAAAACGGAAACTAGCCCCCGCATTCAAAAGATGCTCCTCCACTCACACTGTCGGGTCTGACATAACCGTCAAATCGGCGGACGCGTGTCGTTGCACACACAAGTGCTTTTCGGCATATAGAGCCGGCACATTTAAAATCGACAAGGCTGTTCGACATGATTTTAGGTTTTTGGGAATGCTCCAAGACTGAAGACGGATGATGAATTTCCCGGACAACACATTGCCAGAAGATTGAAGCCAGCCGCTGAAGTTCTTGAAGCTTTCCGGGGGCTACTGTTGGGGTTATGCCGAACAGTGGTCTTCACAGAGAAGACTAAAAGCCAGCATACCAGGGTGGCCCATAGTGGTGGTAAGCCGAATCCGGCTTAACCGGGCGGCCCAGTGTGCTGAAGCGCAGGAGGCCCATCCGGCTAAGGGAAGGTTCCAGAAGCCGGCCTGCGTTGCGGAAGACTTAGCCCACAAGGCAGGGCCCAAGCCGGATTAGAGTAGGACTCTGTACTTAGTCGGTTAGGTTTCCTCCTGTAAGCCCTAGGTCCGGACGCCTTTATAAGCCGGCCTATGGGACACCTTAGGGCACGCTCTCAGCCTCAATCCACTGTAACTCGGCGATTTAGCCTTATACTGAATTATAGCAGCACGTAGGGTTTCGCCACCGTTGCGAGATCCGAAGCTGGGTAAACCCTTTGTCACCTCGTTGCCGGAACACCCCACGTCTCCAAAATCCCTCTCTCTACCTAGCTCGATGGCACCCCTGCCGCGGCTAGATTCGACAATACCACGACACACCTTTTCCCCTCTATAAAGCAAGCCGGCCGCGCCCCTTCCCTAACCCTAGCTCCCTCTTTTCCTCCCTTCCGCCGCCGCCCCATCTCTTCTCTCCCTCTCCTTTCTCTCTCTCTGTTCCATACCCAAGAGCACCACCACCACCTTCACCAGCCAGAGGAGCTCATCGTCGCCATGGGGTAGCCGAGCTGGAGCACGTCCTCGACGACCACGCGCAGGAGCACGTCGGCCACTGGAGCAGGAGCCAGACGCGCGGGAATGACAACACCAAGGCCTCCTTCCTGCTACTTCATCTTCCCTGGCCATCGTCTATCCCGAGCCGACGCCGTCGTCGACCTTCCTTTCTCCGTCGCCGATCTGCTCGCTGGGTGAACACACCGCCCTCGGGCACCTTCTCTGTCCCCCTACTGCTCTGGATGGTCGCCGTCGTGCGACCGTCACCCCCTGTTAGCCGAGGCCGTCGTCATGGACGCAAGCACGAGCTCGTTCTCGTACTGCTCCGGCTGCTCGACCTCGAGCCCGTGCACACCCCCCTCTGAACCTGCTTCATGCCCCTACACGCGCATGAGCCCTCACCTGCGCCGCCAGAACATGGTCGTCGCCGGCCATCACGTTTCTGTCGCCGCCGATGCCCCTGTTGTCTGAATCTTGTGGTGTCAAGTTTCAGTTAAACAGAGCAGATCCACCTCTTAGTCCTTCAGTATCCCTTCCTTGACAACAACACCGCACAGCCCGACTGGTCGTTGTCCCTGGCACACATGATCGACCCCGGGATCGAGTCCCCCTTGGGCCGAATAAAACACCCCCTTTTTGTTTTCTCTGTTTTCTTCCAGTCACTGACAAGTGGGCCACTGGGTCCCACATGTCATACTGATGTGTATAAACACCCCGGTGACAAATTTTTTTCAGATCCAGACCCAGATCTGACAAAATTGCAAAAAACCCCAGTTTTTGAAAATGCTTTACTTCTAGGTCCCTTTCTTATGTTTCTGCCCTGTTTTTCTAACTTTTAATTCTTGGGCTTTTCAAATTCAAAATTGCAACTAAAATATGTTTTCAAGTCAGAAATTTGTAATCTAACCGAATATAATTTTTGTTTGATTTTCGGAATTAAATTAATGGCTAAAATAAATAAATCTTTTGTTAACTAATCAATCTTGTAAAATTCATAACTTTTGTTCTATTTATCCAAAAATTATGAATTTTATATCAATTTGTAGCTAAAAATGTAATCTACCTGTTTACAAATTTTCATGCATTTAATACACAATATAACTTTCGGGACAAATAGAAAATCCATTAATGGAACTTTAAAAATGCCTTAATTGCATTAGATGTTTATTTTATTGCAATAAGCCACTTTAGCTTTGCCTAATAAAATATTTAGCACTTTAAATTGCTGCATAATTAACTTGGTCATGTCATCATCCTTGATTGAAGCATTTGTATTGATTTTCCTTTTGTTATGTTTTGGGGTTACCGTAGACGACGACGTTGCTGATTACCCCGACACCTCCGAGGATCTAGCCCAGTACCAGGCTACTGAGCCAACAGGCAAGCAGCCCCTCCCCAACTTTCTCATGTGATGCCTATTCCTGTCTTGCATGCTTTAGGACTTCCATTCTGTTGTGTCTTATGATTCCTATTAGAATTGCATAGCCTGATAAAAGTCCAGATATTCCTGATATGCCTACCTATATCCTATGCTTGTTTTCCAGTTACTATCTACTAGCATGCTTAGGAGTTGATTGTGGTATGTCACATGTTTAGCTGGTATATCTTAAATAATTGAAGACTTGCTATGTGGGAGTCACTGTTATTATATTAATGATAAGGCACCGGCGGAAGGCCAATTATGGTGATTTGTTCTGCTAGTGTCGCCTAGGAAAACCGTTCTTTTCCGCTTATCCAAGAATGAGCACCCTACCCACACGTGGGAAGACTTATGGAACCCCCTGCAACTCGGTACCGGATCTGCTATATTGGTTAGGGAGCCACAAATTAGTTCGGGTGTTTACCATTTGGAGCATATACAAGAAACAAGATGTTTTGAACTGCATATAGGTTTGCGGCATGAGCGTTAACCGCATGTGGAAGGAGGAGCAATCGTATGAGTGTTATCCTCCTGAAGCCATCCTCGCAACGTTTGGGCCCGCAAAGGAGTTTCGGCCGGGCTCCCGACGTGGATCAGTCTCAGATAGGTGGCTCTCTATCCAATGTAGTAGTGATGGGGAAGGTCGTGTTGAGATACCTAAATGCCTCTGTGGCA
This sequence comes from Puccinellia tenuiflora, assembly GCA_012064385.1. Taxonomy (NCBI): domain Eukaryota; kingdom Viridiplantae; phylum Streptophyta; class Magnoliopsida; order Poales; family Poaceae; genus Puccinellia; species Puccinellia tenuiflora. The sequence goes on along the minus strand of QRDG01000500.1, from coordinate 4,229,572 downwards.
TGTGGTTGATTGAACGTGTATGGTTACATTTGGGCACCCCTGCAGGGTTAAATCTTTTTGAAAAGCCGAGTCCGCGGTTATGGACGACTTGGGTAATGTGCTGGCTAAAAAGATCATAGACATCACCGTATATCTTAAATAGCTAAATTGACTAGTAAATAGCCATATTCGAATAATAAACCTGCTAAAATTTGATCAACGTGTGAGTGTCCGGACTTCTTCCTCGTGGGTATATGATACGATGGAGTTGTCTCAGGACGGGTATTGCTTGGTGAGTAGTTTAGCCCAGTAGCGCAAGCGCTCTCTTTCCTCTTTCTGTTTAGACGCAAGTTATAGCGTGTCTTCTGTAGTTGATAGGTGCTGCTGCTGCTAGTCCACTATACAGCCTTTCCTACCCCAAGTGCATGTGCACCGTACTTCTTTACCCTTGCGCGTAAGACTTGCTGAGTACCCCCGTACTCATACCATCGGGTGTCCGGTGCCCGTGTTTTCACCGATGCAGGAGCGACAGCAGAGTTCGACGATCCAGATGGTGGCTACTACGTAGAGTTCGACGCTGACTACGACGAGTAGATCGAGATCCTAGGCGGCAACCTGAGGGCACCGTGGGCGGGTCCTCTTTTATTTTCTGGCCTATGGCCGTTGACGTAGTCTGCACTCAGACGAGTGATTGCTTCCGCTGTATTCGGGACGTATGATCCCCTGTGATGTAATAAAAGTATTTCGAACTATGTTTATTTATCTTTTTGTGTCGTACGTGTGCATGTGATGTAATCCAATTGTGGTTCTACTTGGCGAAATGTTCATTTCCGCTAAGTGGGGCTTACATTTCAATTGGTATCAGAGCCTCGTCTCTCTTGTTTGGCTTTACCGCCTAGAGAGTAAAGATGTCGTTTAGAGGATTAGTGCACGATTCCATGTTTATATTCAATGGCACAAATTATAATGTTTGGAAAACTCATATGCTTAGTCATTTACGGGTCTTGGACCCCAATATTGAGCGTATCTTAGATATAGGTTTTGATCCTCCTAAGGATTACGAAAGTACGACTTTAGAGGTTGAGAAAAACTTATATCTAGATGCTCTAGCTTCTAATGAGTTTTGCAAATTTGTGAGTGTTGTAGTTTTTGAGTCAATCTTGCCTCTACGGAATGCTCATGAGCTTTGGACCAAGCTTCAAGATAAATATGGAGTGTCCAACGCTATTGAGGAGGATTGCTCTCCCTCCACCTCCGGCTGTGATGAGCTCTCGTCTTTGTCTACTTCACCAAAATGTGGTAAGACACAAACCAATGTGATGGTGAGTAGTGATAGGTTTTGCAACATTGATAGTGAGCTCATTATTGATGATCATTTATCTCTATCTTGTTGCAATGCTTCATCTTTGGACCTAAACACACATAGCACTATAAATGATTTACATGCTAGTGTTGATAGTCCTTGCATATCATCAAAAAATTGCTTGGATAAATCTCTTTATGATTGTCGGAGATTGTCCCCAGGAACTAGGGGTGTCTCCAAGGTATCGTGTAAGGGGCTGAACACGGAGTCAAACAATCCACAACGGGCTCCGGCGACGGTGCTCGTCAGGCTTGCTGCGGACGACACTGCAGAGATTGACACAAGGTATTACCCAGGTTCAGGGCCCTCTTGTGGAGGTAAAACCCCTACGTCCTGCTATGGTGTATTGCACTGCTTGGAGAGTTTTTACAGTACAAGGAGAGCTTGTCGAGCTCTGGGTGGCTAACAATGGCTACTTGCTAGTCTTTAGATCTAGGGTTTGGACTCCGGGATCTTGGAACCCCTTGCACAAGCGTGCCTCCCCTCCTTTTATAGGCGCCCTGGGCCTCTTCTGCCTAAACATTTGGGCGGGAAGGGCTACCACATGGCGACGAAGGAGGAGGCGCGGTGCACCGTAAAGGTGAGGTCTACCATAAAGGTAAAGATCGTGGACGCGGTCCACGGCAGGGGAACGACGTCACCAAAGCTGAAAAGGGGCACCGACCAGCTGGACGGCGGGCTGGCGCTTGCCGAGGTGGGAGGTGACCCACGGTGACGTCGTCCTTGGAGCGTAGCTGCAAACTGTTCCCTTGTCACCAAAGGGGCAATACTCGTTGTCCGCTTTGCTTGGCTCCGCTTTGTTGACTACTTTATACATGGAAACGGCAACTGCGGCGTTGTCGTCATCGCGCGCAGGCACGTGCGTCACTCTGCACCCGGCGCAGAGTCCATGTGCTCTCTGCCGCGGGGGCAGAAATGGCTTCACGAGGAGGGCGCTTCGCGAGGCGAAAAGCCTCGCCAAGCCCTTCAGCTTGGTCCTTAGCAGAATTGCGGGCGGCGTCGGAGACGCCTTGTCGAGGAGCGATCCCTCGCCGAGGGAAAGAACCCTTGGTGAGGAGAGAAAACCCTTCGCGAGGGGAGAAAACCTCACGAAGCCCACCAGGCTTGGAGAGCCTGGTCCTTGGCGAAAATCATCCAAAGAATCTTGTGGGCCCTGGCAGGCCGGCCCGTGGTACCCTGGTTTCCACTGTGCCGACAATGATATGCTTGCCTTATCCTGTTGCCATGATAAAAATTATTGTGTTCCCTCTAACTCTTGCATGAATAATAATGTAGAGGAAACCCAATTTGCTATGCAACAAGATGTGAACTTGAGTAGTTCAAAAATTAATTGTACCTCTTCATCCACCTCTCATTGCCTTATGGCTAAATTTTCCTCTAGCAATGGTAATGATAATGATGATAATGATGAAAAAGATGATGAGGAAAATAGTGATGCTCTCCTTCATGATAAAGGTTTAATGATCCTTAAGTCTCTTTCAAAGAATAAAATTGCTTGTGATAACCTCTATGAAATCATGAGCGCCCTTGTTGAGCGCGGGGAAACTATTGAGGCTTTGGAAGCAAGCCTTGAAGAAAAGAGTAAGATTGAAAGAGAGATGCTATGGAGAAAGCATCGTTAGAAGATGATCTTTAGGAAGAGCAAGAGACTCGGGCTTCTCTTGAGGAGAAATTAGAATCTATTAAGGAGTCTCATAATGAAATAATTGCTAAAATCATTAAAGAACATGGCCATGCTCATGCTAAATATAAAGTCACGAAAAAGGAAAATGCTAGATTAAATGAAGAGCTTGCTAAGTTTTCTTCTTCTATTCCTAATGTAAATGATGCTTGTGCTACTAACTCCACTTCTTGTGAAGCATCTATTTTGAAGGAGAATGTTGAGCTAAGGGCTCAACTTGAGTTGCTAACTAGAAAGTATGGGATGTTGGAAGAAAATCATGAAAAGCTATCTAGCTCTAATGATGATCTTCTAGCATCCTATGCTAGTCTAAAGTTAGCTCATGAGGCCATCACTACAAAGGTAACATCTTGTGAGCCTCATGTGGACAATGGCACAACTTTACCTAAAAATGCTATATTGCCATGTGCTCCTAGTAGCTCATCCACTCGTAATGTTGGCATATCATGTGATGAATTACTTTCTTTGTCTTGTTGCTCTAACAATGATGCATCTACCTCCTCTAGTTCTTGTGTTATCACTAACCATGTAGATGTAGTCGCCCCAATTTGGTACTGGAAAATATGAATAAATTTTCCACTTTTCATCTCATGTTTGCATCATGGCATGCATATGAATTGCTACTTCTAACAAGCATCACTTGGAAACATTAAAAGGGGGAAGCCAAACCTTCCCAAATTTTCCAACTTGGTAAACTTGTTCAAATTAGAAAAACCAAAATTCTTGAGCTTCTATATTTGCCCAGGAGGTTCCAACAATGCACTTCATATTTAATTGGCAAGTTCAAATTCTTGCCAACCAAATTTAATAAATTGGGACTTCAAACTTGAGTTAAACCAATTCTTATTTTTTAAACCCAATTAAACTTTCCAAAAATTCAAAATAAAATTATGGGGAGCTTCATTAATATATTGGGAGCCTCCATGAATATTTTCATTATTTTTGAAGATGTTTAAGTACTCCAAGTAAATGCATTTCGAAAATTATCAAAAATGATCATATTTAAACTCTATGAACAAATATGGTACAAAACATTTTATTTTGGGGCACCAATTTTAGTGGAGCCTCTAAATGATATGGGAAGCCTATTTGAATTTTTGCAGAATTTATAAAAGTGTTTAAGTGCCTCAATTAAATCACTAAAGGTGCTGCTAGACCAAGTTGCAAATACTTTTAAACAAGGAAGGGGGTTTTCTGGAAATGGCCTTCTTCTCCACTGTCGCCACAGTGCCGCCGCATCCATGCCGCCGTGCTCCCCTCTCGTGCTGCCTGCTCCCTGGTGGAGGAAAACGGGACCCCCACCTGCTCCCGTATCCATTCCCCCACCTGCTCCCTCTCCTTTTCGCTCCCCTTCTCCACCCGAGCTCCATCATTGCCGCCGGGTCTGTCGAGCTCGTCACCGCCGTCTGGAGCCTCCCCACGTAGATCGAAGCCAATAGGAACCTTCGCCGCGTCCTCCTCTCCCTCCCCACTGACGGAATCGAGCCGGGGTCACCCGAATCGTCTCTGCCGTCCTCGTTCCCGTTCGTGTCGGCCGAGCTCCGCCGAGCTCAATCGCCGTCGATTCCGACCCTCTATGGCCTCACCGACCACGCCTATGTGCTCCTGGTGAGCTACACGTTCCCCTGGACAAACTCCCGCTCCCCCTCTCCCTCTCGTTCTTGCTCGTCTGTGCGCTGCCGCCGCTGCCGTCGTAGTTTGCCTAGAAAACGGGTCGTCCGGAATCACCCGGATTATTCCGGATCCATTCCGGGTCGACCGGAATTTTCCGGACCTTTCCTGAAAAATTCCAAAACCCTAATAGAAACTTTTTGAGGTCACCTCGGTTTTGGTTCGGACTGAGCCCGGATTAATCCGGACCATCCGGAATATTCCGAACCAATCCGGATAAATTCCGAACCAGCTATAAAAATTCGTGAAAATTATAATTTAACTTCTATTTACTTCAAATCTTACAAATGCTATATCTAATCGATCAACAATTCAAATGCTATCTAATCATTTTATTATGACATCTTGACAACAATTTTCACTTTGGTGTAATTTCTTTAAATTGTTAAAAGAATTAAATTCAAATAATTATTTAATTCACCAATTTTTCATCGATACTCGGAAAATCACAAACGAGGTACCAAAATGATCAGAAGAACAATACCTATCTATTCACGTCATGTTCATGCATATTTCAGCCACTTTGTAGTAATGTAATAAGTTACAAACCATGTGATCACTAAGTTAAATATGGGGTTGTTTCCAAAGAATTGCACCAATTATTTGGCACTCCATTTAATATTGTTAGTTACATTATATGATGATATCAATGCATAAACTTGACATGTCATCATGTTTGTGCATTGCACCTTGACTTCGTGTTATTTATTTGTTCTTCTGTGATTGTTTGGGTATCGATAGATTCAGGAGTCGAGGGTTCCCTCGCCTATCCCGACGATCCGTACTTCCAGGCCCGTCAACAAGGCAAGAGATAACCTAACCTTCTTGGCATATAGCATCCTATTGTTTATACAATTATTTTATCCACCCAAAATATTGCATTCGATTCCAATGTCATTTTGATCAAGATGTAGAGAATCCTATGAATTGCATTGTCCCCTAAACCATGACATGTTTCCCCTCCTATGAACCATAGGTTTTATGTGTTGGCCGGAGATACAATATATAATGGTTGTATCTATATGCTTAGCTATGCTTAGCCATGCTTAGTCGAATGCTATATTGTCCGGTGAATTTAATTCCATATTTATGATGCTGATGGAATGTTCGGACATGGTGGTTACTAGTGGTACTTAATTAAATTGCTTAAAAGGCTTGGATGAGTTGCCATCGGGGTTATGGTGTTTTGCCTCATCCTTGTCGCCTAGGTGCGAGTTCTTTACCTTTTGAACCAAGATGAGCGTGCTTCCATTGGTGGGAGTATGGGCTCCTTACTAACTGAATAACTTGTGCGGGCGTATCCAAGGGTCCTCTAGTTTGCTATTTCCATTTGCATGTGGGTGTGTGAGCAGAAAAAGAAACGATGAGGATGGTGGTGTTTAGGACGTGGCGATGGGGGCAGGGGCTAAAATAGGCTGGGTAAACTTGTCCTGTCGCCACAGATGACTCATGGATAGTCTCATGCGAGGTAAAGGTTTAACCGCGCCCACTTGCCAGCTTTCCTCGGAAGAGAGCTAATCAGGCGAGTCGGACGGTACCAATGGGTAAATTAGTACACCCCTGCAGGGTTTAATCCTTTCGAAAAGCCGTGTCCACGGTTATGGACGACTTGGGAATAGACGATAAGATCATAGAGAACCAAAACATAATTACTAAAATCTGGCAGCTAGAGGTTGCAACTCAACGTGTGATAAAAGGTTCATTTCCTCGAGGGTGATTCGAGGGAGTGCCTTGCTGGATAAGTATTGATTTGAAGCGTACCCATAAGAACTCCGGGGTCCTCCTCAACGCCTTCAGCCGAGACGTGGTTCAGGCGGCCACGGCTGACGGTGGTAGCCTTGGCGGCTGGGGTAGAGGGTGCTGGTGCAGGTGCTGAGGTAGCCGGTGCCTTCTGGGGACACTCTCTGGAGTAGTGCCCCGGCTGGCCACAAGCGAAGCAAGTGACTCCCGGTGGTGCAGGCAGTCGAGGTCGAAAACCGCCTCCAGCCGCACCCAAAGTCGAAGTAGCGGGGCGAGGCGGAGGTGGCAGGTACCCGGTGGGCTTCGGCGCGAAGGGCGCCTTTGGCACGGCGCTGAAAGGCACGAAAACCTTTCGCTTCTTGCCCCCCGATGAGGAGGAGCTCTGGTGGTTGGTGGAAACGGGCTTCTTAGAAGCCTCTAGCTCCTTCCTACCTTGCTCCATGGTGAGAGCCTGGTTGTAAAGCTCTTGGTAGGAGGTGAACTTGAAGGGCAGGAGCTCGTATCGGAGACGAGGTGCGAGCCCCTTGCGGAAGAGGTATTGCTTGTCCTCATCATTCGTCACGTCCCGAGGGGCGTAACGGGAGAGGTGGTTGAACTCCCGTCCATAGGACTGGACGTCCATGCGTCCCTGGGTTAGGTCCAGGAACTCCCGCCTCTTGAGCTCAAGGATGGGCTTGGGGATGTACGCCGCATGGAAGGCGGTGCGGAACTCCTCCCATGTGACAACATGGCCCGCGGCGACCATTGCCACATGGCTCTCCCACCAGGAGCCGGCGGCTCCTTCCAGAAGGTAGGTGGCGAAGTTGACATGTTCTGCCGCCGGAACGTGAAGAGCGGCGAACTTGCGCTCGATAGCCCGAAGCCAATTATCCGCATCAAGCGGCTCCTTAGCCTCGGAGAAAGTGGGAGGTTGGGACCGCAAGAACTGGTTGAGAGTGGTGCAGTCCGTGTTCCTCCTGGCCCCTTGCTGGACCAGCTGCTCGAGCAACCGCTCATTGCGCAGACGGTTTTGCTCGATAGCCATCATCACCTCCGCCATTGAGGGTGGCGGCGGTGGGTCAGGGCTGCTATGTTCCCCACGACGGGTAGGAGCCATTCTGAAGAATTGGAACAACGACAAGTTAGTAACCAATTCTGACAGTTAAGATAGATCATTGGTTGCTCCCAGATATAGATATTTAAGAAGCAATAAACACCAAAGACAGATTTTAGGCAACCACGGTGACATCACGTCATCGTGGCGATATCAAACGGATTTAACGGACTCGAGGCATAACTGGACGGTAAGAACCCCAACCCCGAGAACCTAAACATCGACACCAAGCACAAAACAAATAGAGGTAAGAATCAGAGTAGAGCGAGTTGGATGAGAAGCAAAAATAATCCTAAGAAGGTTTTCACAACTCATTTTTTTAGGTTGAAAAATAATTTTCACTAGACTCGACATCGACCAAAAGAAAGGGTTTCCTACAGGCAGTCCTGCTCTGATACCAACTTGTTACGCCCCGACCTCCGGAATTATACAGTGAGGCTATGTAATTGGCACAACCTTCAAGGTATAATACAAAGATCGAGACTTGTGGAACAGAACTGGCACAAAGCATGACTCTACGACACAAAACATATAGCAACTCATATAATGAGAAGAATACAAATTACACAACAAAAGGATCACAGATCCAACAAGTCAACAAGCGGAAGCGGGTAGCGTTGTCTAATACAACAAGAAGCAAATTATGGCCTAAGAGGCCTACAGATAAACATCACCCAAGCCAGCTTGTTCCACGGTCCCAAGCTGCCACCCGGGAACCCCAGACTAGTAGTCGACGTCAACGAAGAACCCACCTAACTGCTCGGTGTCGTCCTACTCTGAAATACAAATACATAGAGGCAGCAAAGAGAGACTGAGTACGATGTACTCGCAAGTTTAGTAGGGCGATATAGGCCCAATGACTGACGGAGGCTCTAAAGCTGGTTATGTATTTCTTTTGCATAAAGCTAATTTTAGTAAAACGAAATATAAAGTGACACATGGCATTCGTCTACTCAGAATATTTTTATAAAGGGGTAAGAGAGTAACACTTTCATCTTCGGTTCTCGGCGAACCTACTTGCAACCATCACCACTCATCTCACACCAAGGCACTCCCTCGACTCACCCTCGAGGAAATGAACCTTTATCTCATGTTTGTTATGCAACCTCTAGCTGCCATATCAATTAGGTTAGAAGTTATCTATGGTCTCGTATATCCGTTCCCAAGTCGTCCATAACCGCGGACACGACTTTTCGAAAAGATTAACCCTGCAGGGGTGTACTATTTGAAGTCGCCAGGTTTCCGCAGGAACCCCAGCTCCTTATCCATTGGTACCGTCCGGCTCACCTAGTTGGTCCTCTTCCGGGGAAGACCGGCGAGCGGGCGCGGTTAGACCTTTACAATGCATGAGGCTTACTCAAGGACCATCAGTGGCGGAAGGACAGGTTCAGCGCTCCCAGTGCCCTGCCCCACCGTCACGTCCTAAACATCACCATCCTCGTTCCTTTTCCACTCACACCACACACGCGCAAATGGAAATAGCAAACTAGAGGACCCTTGACAAGCCCCTCACAAATTATTCGGTCAAAGGGGGTTCCATATGCCCCCACCTCCGGAAGCACGCTCAATCTTGGTTCTAGAGACAAGAACTCGCACCTAGGGGCTAGAGTGAGGCAAAGCACCATCCCCGATGGCAACTCACCCAAGCCATCTTAGCATTTTAATTTAAGCATCACAATTATCCACCAAGTCCGCATAGTTCCATCAACATCATTAATAATGGAATTAACAACGGACATAAAGCATCTAGGTAAGCATGGCTAAGCATAGCTAAGCATATAACCAACAATTATATTGGTAACCGGCCAACACATCAACACTATGGTTCATAGGTAGGGATACATGTGATTGGCTCGGGGGAAGACATGCAATCATAGGATTCTCTATACTATGATCAAAAGAGACATTTGAATCGCATGCAAATAATATGGTGGATAAAATAAGTTTATAAACATAGGATGCTAGATGCCAAGAAGGTTAGGTTATCTCTTGCCTTGCTGCCCTGGCGCGGAGTACTGCTCGTCGGGGTAGTTATCGGTAACCTCGACTCCGGAATCTATCGATACCCAAAGAAAAGTACAAAGCACACATAAATCACACGATCACAAGGTGCAATGCGCAAACACATGATGACATGTCCAATTGATGCAAAGATATCATTATCTAAAATAGATAGCAACATTAAATGAGGGGCCAAATAATTAGTGCAATTATTTGGAACCAACCCCATATTTATCTTAGTGACCTCATTCTTCATAAATTATCAAATTATTATGGAAGTGGCTCAAATATGCATGAACATGACATGAATGGATAGGTTTTGTTCTTCTGATCGTTTCGGTAATTTATTTGTACTTGTTGGAGCACCGATGAAATAAATAGCAAATTAATTAAATAATTGAATTTAATTCATTTTATCAAATTATGAATAACATCAAATAATTATTTGTGATCATGACGTAATATTAGCATGGTTTGATAGCAATTAGAGTGTTGATCACATTGATATTTTATTCTCCAATTTTGGTTAATTATTCCACGAGTTATGAATTTTCCCGATTTGGTATTATTTAACCCATTTTAGGAATTCATATGTGAACAGCAAGAAAATAAACTCAAGAGATGGTTTCAACTTCTCTAACAGCTAGAGTTTGTCTTGCTAAGCATTTTGGTATTTAAAAAGCTATTTTTGAGTCATTATTTGAAAAGATATGAATTGCTTTAACTTGCTTTTATTTTCCAAAAGGAAAAATCAAATGCCAGACAGGCCGGCCTCAAGCCGGCCAGGCCGGGAGGCAGGCCGGGCACCAACCCGAGTGGCCCGGCCTTTGGCCAGCCCAGGCTGGGCTCCCAGGCCGGGAGTGTGGCCGAATGATCCGGCCCAGAGCCGGCCTAGGCCGCTAGGGAGGCCGGGTCCAGGCCGGCACGTCGGGCACGCGCGAGTGCAGGTCAAAGCCACGACCGGCGCGATGCCGTGGTCACCGGTGGCACGGTCGGGGATCGACACGCCGGTGGCGGGCACGCGAGGGCCCGAGAGGTGACGCATTCGACGCGTCACACCACGGCGGACCTAGATCGGGCGGCGCCGCTATTTATGGGTCGCCGGAGCGACGGTGACGTTGACGTCAGGCGGCAGCCGGCGACGGGACTAGACGACGACAAAGAGGGAGCGAGCTAGGGGGACCACGGGGATGTCTAGGAGGGTCGCCTGCTTACCCTGGGTCCGTGGGTGGCCGCGGCGGTGAAGAGGGAGGCCGGTACCGGCGGCAATGGTGCACGGCGGCCGGCGGGCGTGAGGAAGAAGACGAGGATGTTGTCGACGATGTCCAGGCTCCCAGCTCGATTCCGTCGGCGTGGAGGAAGAGGGAGGCGAGGCGGAACTCCTGGCGGCGTTGGCTTGCTCCGGGTGGCTTCTAGCGGCGGCGATGCTCGACGGACGGCGACGGCTCCACGGCGACCAGTGCGGGAGCTAGGGTTAGGGTTTCCTGGCCGCAAAGGAGAGGGGAAACTGGGGGAGGGGCGAGCGAGAGAGCAGGCGGCGTCGAGGAGGGCCACTTGATGCCAGGGAGGCAGGTGGCTCGACGCCGGCAGCTCGGCATGGCACCAGTGCGCCATGGCGCACAGTGCCGAGAGGGAGGAGAGAGAGAGGCTGGCAGAGGGACCCACTAGTCAGATTTTTAAACATTTGCAAAATTCTGTTTTTCCTTTTTAGTTCAGCAACTTCAGGGATTTAAAAGAGGCACTAAAACATGTTTATAAAATCTGGAAAAATTCACATAGGCTCCATTTAAGCTTTTAAACTTCCACAAAAATTTGGGAAGCCAAATAAAATTTCTTGGCCCTGATTTGTTCACAGGGTTTAAATGAAGGCATTTTTGAGATCTTCCAAAAATTCATTTAATTGGAGTATTTAGGCATCTCCAAAATATTGAAAATATTCATGGAGACCCTCACAATAATACTGGAGCTCCCCATGATTTTAGTTTGTATCTTTGGAAAGCATAACTTGGGTCCAAAAATAGGAATTGAATTAAGCCAAATATGAAAACTCATATTTAGTTCCCAATTGACAAAACTTGAAATTGAGAAAAGAGGATAAGAGGCAAATAGGGAACTTCCTAAACAAGTTGGAAGTCCAAGAATGGTTGGTTGACCAAATGGGAAAAACATTTGGTTGGAGGTTTTGGGAAGGGTTGGCTTCCCATTACAATTGAGCTCCAAGTGCAAGTTTAATATGGCAAAAAGAAAAAAATGCATATGGATGCTATGATGCACACAATGAAGCAAAAGTGGAAAAATCCTTCGTATTTTTTCGTTACCAAGTTTGGGATGTTACAGAGATGAGTGATGAGAAATGGTTACTACGGGTTCGTTGAGAACCAAAGATCAAGTTTACTATCTTATCCCTTTTATGAAAAACATTCCGAGTAGTCGATGCCATGATTCATTCATGTCTTTCAAAAAGGAAAACTAGCTTTGTGCAAATCAACTACTATACAACTTTAGAGCCTTGTCATCATTGGGCCTATATCACCCTACTAAACTTGCGAGTACGTCGTACCCAGTCTCACTTTGTTGCTTATTAAATTGTTTCAGAGGAGGACGACACCGAGCACACAGGTGGGTTCTTCGTGGATATCGACGAGTAGTCTGGGGTTCCAGGTGGCAGCTTGGGACGTCTCGGAACAAGCTGGTTGGGTTTATGGTATTGTAGGCCTCTTAGGACATATTTTGGATCTTGTTGTTAGACAACACTACTTCGGTCCGCACGATGTAATGATGGGTCTGTGACCCCTATGTGTGATTTGTATCTTTCTCATATGTGAGTTGCTATATGATCTCTTTGTGTCGTAGAGTCTGTGATGTGCCAGTTGTTCCACAATTCTTGATCTCTTTATTATACATTGATAGCTATGCCAGTGTTTATGGCATGATCGATGTGTTGTGTGGGAGCGGTAACTCCATGCCCTTCGATTGTGTAGCATAGCCTGTGGGTTACATAGCCTCTTTGTATAATTCCGAGGTCGGGGCGTTACAAGTTGGTATCAGAGCAGGACTGCCTGTGGGAAACCCGTTCTATTGGTCGATGTCGAGTCTACTGTTCGTGAAAATTATTTATAACCTAAAAATGAGTTGTGAAAACCCTCATAGGATTCTTTTTCTCCTTATCCAACTCGCTCTACTCTGAGTTATCTTATCTCTATTTGTTTTAATTGTGGTGTCGAAGTTTATGTTCTCGGGGTTGGGTTCTTACTGTCCAGTGTTGTCTCGAGTCCGTTACTTCTGTTTGTTACCGCCGTGTTGACGTGGTGTCACTCGTGGTTGTCTTAATCTGTTCTTGTGTTAGTGCCATCTTAAATCTCTATATCAGGAAGGACTCTAATGATCTATCCTAACCGTTCGGAGTTGGTTACTAACTATGTCCTTGTTCCAAATCTTCAGAATGGCTCCTACCCACCGTGGGAACCCAGGTGATCCTGAAGCACCGCCGCCACCCTCCATGGCGGAGGTTCTAATGGCTATTGAGGAGAAGCGACTACGCAATGAGTGCCTGCTCGAGCAGTTGGTGCAACAAGGGGCCAGAAGGAACAATGACTGCAACACTCTCACGGAGTTCTTGCGCTCCCAACCTCCTACCTTCACTGAAGCTAGAGAGCCACTGGATGCTGATGATTGGCTTCGTGCTCTCGAGCGCAAGTTTGCGGCTTTACATGTGCCGGTTGCCGAACAAGTCAACTTTGCCACCTACCTGCTGAATGGAGCCGCTGGCTCTTGGTGGGAGAGCCATGTTTCAATGTTTGATGCTGGCCATGTCTTCACATGGGCTGAGTTCCGCACCGCCTTCCGTGCGGCCTACATCCCCAAGCCCATCATGGACCTCAAGAGGAGGGAGTTCCTGGATCTGACCCAGAGACGCATGGACGTCCAAGCTTATGGGCGTGAGTTCAACCACCTCTCCCGTTACGCCCCTCGGGACGTGACCAACGATGAGGACAAACAATATCTGTTCCGCAATGGGCTTGCACCTTGGCTCCGTTATGAGCTCTTGCCTTTCAACTTCCAGTCCTACCAGGAGCTCTACAACCAAGCTCTCACTATGGAGCAAGGTAGGAAGGAGCTGGAGTCTTCCAAGAGGCCAGCTCCCGTGGACAATCAGAGCTCCTCTTCTTCTGAGGACAAGAAGCACGGGGTCTTTGTGCCCTTCAGTGCCGTGCCTCGTGCTCCTTTCGCGCCAAGGCCTTCAGGGTACAGGCCACCTCCGCCTCGCCCAGCTACCTCGACCTTGGGTGCGGCTGGAAGTGGCTTCCGCCCTCAACTGCCTCCACCACCACCGAGGCCCACTTGCTACAACTGTGGCCAGCCTGGGCACTACTCCAGGGAGTGTCCCCAGAAGGCACCGGCTGTCGCCACACCAGCACCAGCTCCCTCTACACCAGCCGCCAAGGCCATGACTGTCAGTCGTGGCCGCCTGAACCACGTCTCGGCTAAAGGAGTCGAAGAGGACCCCAGAGTTCTCATGGGTACGCTTCGAATCAATGCATATCCAGCTTCAGTCTTGTTTGATTCTGTAGCATCGCATTCATTCATATCCATAGCATATGCACATAACCATCAAATACCATTTGTGAACATGGACTCCCCTCTAGTGGTCAAGACACCAGGCTCTAGTTGGCACACTAATTGGATCGCTCTGGAGGTTCAGGTTTCCATAGGGTCAATCCCCTTTCCGTTCTCGTTGATAGCCCTGAAGTCAGATGGGCTAGATGTCATTCTGGGCATGGATTGGCTAGTCAAATATCAGGCCAACCTGGACTGTGCTGCCAAGACGGTCACAGTGATCCACCCAAGCTACGGGATAGTACGTTACTAGTCCCCAACTTCTGCAACTCCATCCGCAGCCACTCCTCTCTCTCCGGAGATCAGTCTATGCTTTATGGAAGGAACCACCCCACCTAAAATGCATGAAGTAGCGGTGGTGTGTGATTTCCCCGATGTCTTTCTGGAGGAATTGCCTAGCATGCCACCTGATCGAAGTGTGGAATTTGTCATTGACTTGGTTCCGGGGACTTCTCCAATTTCCAAAAGGCCCTACCGCATGCCAGTGGAAGAGCTAACTGAGCTGAAGAAACAAATTGATGAATTGCTGGAGAAGGAATTCATCCGGCCGAGTAGTTCACCCTAGGGCTGCCCGGTCATCTTTGTCAAGAAGAGGGATTCAAATGTTCCTCGTTTGGTTGTTGATTACCGCCCTCTGAATGCGGTAACCATCAAGAACAAGTATCCTATTCCTCGAATAACTGACCTATTCGATCAGCTATCTGGTGCAATGGTATTCTCCAAGATGGATCTGAGGTCAGGCTATCATCAGATCAAAATCAGAAAGGAGGATATTCTGAAGACGGCTTTCACTACTCGTTATGGCTTATATGAGTACACCGTCATGTCCTTTGGCCTCACCAATGCTCCGGCTACATTCATGAGGCTTATGAACTCCATCTTTCATGAGTACCTCGACAAGTTCGTCATAATATACATTGATGACATCCTCGTGTACTCCAAAACCGAAGAAGAGCATCTGAGCATCTTCGGCTAGTTCTGACCAAGCTTTGAGATCATCGCCTCTATGCCAAGTTCTCTAAGTGTGAGTTTTGGCTAAAGGAACTCATTTTCCTAGGTCATGTGGTGTCAGCTGCTGGAGTAGCTGTGATACCTGACAAGATTCAGGCAATCCTGGATTGGCCAACTCCAAAGTTCGTCAAAGACATCCGTAGCTTCCTTGGGTTGGCGGGTTATTACCGCCGATTCATCGAGGGCTTTTCCAAGATATCCAAGGCATTGACTGGCCTCCTCAAGAAAAATAAACAGTTTGTGTGGACCGACTAAGCTGAAGAGAGCTTCCAAATTCTCAAAGTCAAACTCACGACCACTCCTGTGCTTGTCCTTCCTGACACAGACAAAGACTTCGTCATCTACTGTGACGCATCACTCCAAGGTTTGGGATGTGTGTTAATGCAAGAAGGCCATGTTGTAGCATATGCTTCTCGTCAACTCAAACCACATGAATAAAACTATCCAACTCATGATCTAGAGCTTGCTGTCGTGGTTCATGCTCTGAAACAATGGAGGCCCTACCTGGGCAACCGTTGTGAAATCTTCTCAGATCATCAAAGTCTGAAGTATCTTTTCACCCAACCAGATTTAAATCTCCGACAGAGAATATGGTTGGAATTAATCAAGGACTATGATGTGACCCTCAACTATCAGCCAGGCAAGGCCAACGTCGTGGCAGATGCTCTGAGTCGCAAGGCTTATTGCAACACCTTGATGGTTGAAAAGGCCCAACCTGCTCTCTATGAGGAATTTGCTCAGTTGAATCTGGAGATTGTTCCCTCCGGATATCTAGCTAACCTAGAGATCAAATCCACCCTTGAGGATGAAATCAAGGCAGCCCAGCAACTTGATGCTGAAATCCTCGAGATCAAAGAGAAAATAGCTAATGGGAAGGCCAATTGTTTCTCTATTGATGACAATGATGTTGTTTACTTTGGTGACCGTCTAGTGGTGCCCAAGAGTGGGAATACAAAAGGGTTGATACTCTCAGAAGCTCATGAATCACCCAATTCCATTCATCCGGGTAGTACCAAAATGTACCAAGATCTCCGCCGTCAATTCTGGTGGTCTTGCATGAAGCGTGAGATCGCCGAGTACGTTGCTGAATGCGATGTCTGTCGCCGTGTGAAGGCTGAACATCAAACGCCAACGGGTACTCTTCGCCCCATAGCCATTCCCGAGTGGAAGTGGGATGAAGTTGGCATGGACTTCATCACGGGCTTTCCAAAGTCACAAAAGGGCAATAATGCCATCTGGGTCATAATCGACCGTTTGTCCAAGGTCGCTCACTTCCTTCCGATCCGTGATGATATTCGAGCAAGCCAACTTGCTGATTTGTACCTTGCCAGGATTGTTCCTTTGCATGGGGTTCCACTGAGGATCATCTCAGACCGTGGTAGTCTGTTTGTGTCCAAATTCTGGCAGAGTTTCCAAACCGCTATGGGAACCCGTCTCAACTTCAGCACCGCTTATCATCCTCAGACTGATGGTCAGACCGAGAGGGTGAACCAAGTTCTTAAGGACATGCTTAAGGCATGTGTTATCTCCTTCAGTAAGGGTTGGGAAAAATATCTCCCCCTCGCCGAGTTCTCCTACAACAACAGTTATCAAGCTAGCCTCCAAATGGCTCCCTTTGAGGTCCTCTATGGGAGAAAATGTAGGACTCCTCTGAATTGGTCTGAAACCGGAGAGAGGCCACTCTTCGGTCCTGATGTAATCAATGAGGCTGAAGAGAAAGTCCGGATCATCTGGGAAAATCTCAAGATTGCTCAGTCCAGACAAAAGAGCTACTATGATAAGCATCATCAGGAGGTTCACTATGCCATTGGTGATAAAGCGTATCTTCGAGTCTCTCCCCTCCGAGGCGTTCGTCGTTTCGGGATCAAGGGAAAATTGCCACCTCGTTATGTCGTTCCTTTCACCGTCTTAGCCAAGCGAGGAGATCTCTCCTACCAACTTGAGCTACCATCAAAATTCCCGGATGTGCACGATGTGTTCCATGTCTCTCAACTCCGTCGATGCTTCAAAGATCCTATCCGTGGGGTTGATCATGAGGTGTTGGACATCCAGGAGGATTTGACTTACCGTGAGCATCATGTCCGCATCTTGGATGAAGCGGAAAGGAAGACCCGCAACAAGACCATCAAGTTCCTCAAAATCCAATGGTCTAACCATTCCGAAGAAGAAGCAACGTGGGACCGAGAAACTAGTCTTCGTCAGGAATATCCCGCCTTCTTCACTCAAGCCTAGAATCTCGGGACGAGGTTCCTGTAAGGGGGGTAGACTTGTAACAACCCCAATTTGGTACTGGAAAATATGAATAATTTTTCCACTTTTTCATCTCATGTTTGCATCATGGCATGCATATGAATTGCTACTTCTAACAAGCATCACTTGGAAACATTAAAAGGGGGAAGCCAAACCTTCCCAAATTTTCCAACTTGGTAAACTTGTTCAAATTGGAAAAACCAAAATTCTTGAGCTTCTATATTTGCCCAGGAGGTTCCAACAATGCACTTCATATTTAATTGGCAAGGTCAAATTCTTGCCAACCAAATTCAATAAATGGGACTTCAAACTTGAGTTAAACAAATTCTTATTTTTGAAACCCAATTAAACTTTCCAAAAATTCAAATAAAATTATGGGGAGCTTCATTAATATATTGGGAGCCTCCATGAATATTTTCATTATTTTTAAGATGTTTAAGTACTCCAAGTAAATGCATTTTGAAAATTATCAAAAATGATCATATTTAAACTCTATGAACAAATGTGGTACAAAACATTTTATTTTGGGGCACCAATTTTAGTGGATCCTCTAAATGATATGGAAAGCATATTTGAATTTTTGCATAATTTATAAAAGTGGTTAAGTGCCTCAATTAAATCACTAAAGGTGCTACTGGACCAAGTTGCAAATACTTTTAAACAGGGAAGGGGGTTTTCTAGAAACGACCTTCTTCTCCACTGTCGCCACAGTGCCGGCGCGTCCATGCCGCCGTGCTCCCCTCTCGCGCTGCCTGCTCCCTGGTGGAGGAAAACGGGACACCCACCTGCTCCCGTATCCATTCCCCCACCTGCTCCCTCTCCTTTTCGCTCCCCTTCTCCACCCGAGCTCCACCATTGCCGCCGAGTCTTTCGAGCTTGTCACCGCAGTCTGGATCCTTCCCGCGTAGATCGAAGCTGATAGGAAGCTCCTTCGCGTCCTCCTCTCCCTCCCCACCGACGGAATCGAGCCGGGGTTGCCCGAATCGCCGTCGCCGTCCTTGTTCCCGTCCGTGTCGGCCGAGCTCCGCCGAGCTCAATCACCGTCGATTCCAACCCTCTATGGCCTCACCGACCATGCCTACGTGCTCCTAGTGAGCTACACGTTCCCCTGGACAAACTCCCGCTCCCCCTCTCCCTCTCGTTCTTGCTCGCCTGTGCGCAGCCGCCGCTGCCGTCGTAGTTTGCCCAGAAAACGGGTCGTGCGGAATCACCCGGATTATTCCGGATCCATTCCGGGTCGACCGGAATTTTACGGACCTTTCCGTAAAAATTCCGAAACCCTAACAGAAACTTTTGAGGTCACCTCGGTTTTGGTTCGGACTGGGCCCGGATTATTTCGGACCATCCGGAATATTCCGGATAAATTCCGAACCAGCTATAAAAACTCGTTAAAATTATAATTTAACTTCTATTTACTTTAAATCTTACAAATGCTATATCTAATCGATCAGCAATTCAAATGCTATCTAATCATGCTATTATGACATCTTGACAACAATTTTCACTTTGGTGTAATTTCTTTAAATTGTTAAAAGAATTAAATTCAAATAATTATTTAATTCACCAATTTTTCATCGATACTCGGAAAATCACAAACGAGGTACCAAAATGATCAGAAGAACAATACCTATCTATTCATGTCATGTTCATGCATATTTAAGCCACTTTGTAGTAATGTAATAAGTTACAAACCATGTGATCACTAAGTTAAATATGGGGTTGTTTCCAAAGAATTGCACCAATTATTTGGCACTCCATTTAATATTGTTAGTTACATTATATGATGATATCAATGCATAAACTTGACATGTCATCATGTTTGTGCATTGCACCTTGACTTCGTGTTATTTATTTGTTCTTCTGTGATTGTTTGGGTATCGATAGATTCAGGAGTCGAGGGTTCCCTCGCCTATCCCGACGATCCGTACTTCCAGACCCGTCAACAAGGCAAGAGATAACCTAACCTTCTTGGCATATAGCATCCTATTGTTTATACAATTATTTTATCCACCCAAAATATTGCATTCGATTCCAATGTCATTTTGATCAAGATGTAGAGAATCCTATGAATTGCATTGTCCCCTAAACCATCACATGTTTCCCCTCCTATGAACCATAGGTTTTATGTGTTGGCCGGAGATACAATATATAATGGTTGTATCTATATGCTTAGCTATGCTTAGCCATGCTTAGTCGAATGCTATATTGTCCGGTGAATTTAATTCCATATTTATGATGCTGATGGAATGTTCGGACATGGTGGTTACTAGTGGTACTTAATTAATTGCTTAAAAGGCTTGAATGAGTTGCCATCGGGGTTATGGTGTTTTGCCTCATCCTTGTCGCCTAGGTGCGAGTTCTTTACCTCTTGAACCAAGACGAGCGTGCTTCCATTGGTGGGAGTATGGGCTCCTTACTAACTGAATAACTTGTGTGGGCGTATCCAAGGGTACTCTAGTTTGCTATTTCCATTTGCGTGTGGGTGTGTGAGCGGAAAAAGAAACGATGAGGATGGTGGTGTTTAGGATGTGGCGATGGGGGCAGGGGCTGAAATAGGCTGGGTAAACTTGTCCTGTCGCCACAGATGACTCTTGGATAGTCTCATGCGAGGTAAAGGTTTAACAGCGCCCACTTGCCAGCTTTCCCCGGATGAGAGCTAATCAGGCGAGCCGGATGGTACCAATGGGTAAATTAGTACACCCCTGCAGGGTTTAATCTTTTCAAAAGTCGTGTCCGCGGTTATGGATGACTTGGGAATAGACGATAAGATCATAGAGAAACTGAACATAATTACTAAAATCTGGCGGCTAGAGGTTGCAACTCAACGTGTGATAAAAGGTTCATTTCCTCGAGGGTGATTCGAGGGAGTGCCTTGGTGGAGATGAGTGATGAGAAATGGTTACTACGGGTTCGTTGAGAACCAAAGATCAAGTTTACTATCTTATCCCTTTTATGAAAAACATTCTGAGTAGCCGATGCCATGAGTCATTCATGCCTTTCAAAAAGGAAAACTAGCTTTGTGCAAATTAACTACTATACAGCTTTAGAGCCTTGTCATCATTGGGCCTATATCGCCCTACTAAACTTGCGAGTACGTCGTACTCAGTCTCTCTTTGTTGCTTATTAAATTGTTTCAGAGGAGGACAACACCGAGCACATAGGTGGGTTCTTCGTGGACATCGACGAGTAGTCTAAGGTTCCAGGTGGCAGCTTGGGACGTCTCGGAACAAGCTGGTTGGGTTTATGGTATTGTAGGCCTCTTAGGACATATTTTGGATCTTGTTGTTAGACAACACTATTCGCTTCCGCATGATGTAATGATGGGTTTGTGACCCCTGTGTGTGATTTGTATCTTTCTCATATATGAGTTGCTATATGATCTCTTGTGTCGTAGAGTTTGTGATGTGCCAGTTGTTCCACAAGTCTTGATCTCTTTATTATACATTGATAGCTATGCCAGTGTTTATGGCATGATCAATGTGTTGCGTGGGAGCGGTAACTCCATGCCCTTCGATTGTGTAGCATAGCCTGTGGGTTACATAGCCTCTTTGTATAATTCCGGGGTCGGGGCGTTACAGTAGAGAAAAGAGGAGAGCTCAAGGCCCAAGCCACTTCTATGAAAAAAGGCTTGGAAAAGCGTCATGAAGAGAAGCGTGCACTTGACAACATGTTGAGTGTGCAACAATCCCCTAATGACAAGAGTGGACTTGGATTCAACTCCAACAACAAAAACAAGTCCAAGGTTGAGAAGAAGAAGGGCCAAGTTCAAATCAAGAATCCGGCCAACATAATTTGCTTCAAGTGCAAGGTTGAAGGGCACCATGTTCGGGATTGCCCAATGAAGAAGAAGCCTCTTAGTGAGAAGCAACTAGGGAAGCGGCCTCTGTTCAATCTCGTGCTCAACCACGAGTTGAACAACGACCACCTCCTAACAAGACTCAAGCCAATGCTCCTCAAGTTGAGGAGCCTATTAAGAAGAAGAAGAGTCGGTGTTGCTACCTTTGTCGTGGCAAAGATTTTGCTTCTTCATGCACTAACGGTACTCCATCCAACCCCATCTTAATTGATGATGCTTATTCACTTAGAAAGGATAGAGTTGGCAATGTGTTTGCCAAATATGTGGGAACTCAAAGTGGTGTCAAGAAAAGAACCATTTGGTTTGCCAAACCTATTGTGACTAACCTCTTAGGACCCAACTTGGTTGGGGACCAACAAGCTTCAACTTGATCAATAGGTGTTTGTGGAGGACATTGGAGACTTGGCTACTTTTGAAGAATTAAGGGATCTTCATGGTTATATTTCCTCAAGCCAAGTCAATTGGAATATATTGCTCTATCTTATATCCAATGCTTCCTCCTTGCGGTAACTTGTATTTAATTCATATATACATTGAAAGTTGCTTGCTCCCTTGCATGTGTTAGTTTTGTTCCTAGCATGTGCTTGTATATGATATGCTACTTTCCTACTTGTCTTGTTATTCAAGGTTGTGTATGATAGTTGTGTATCATGCATGTGTAACTTTGTGTTGAGCTTTATTGGATCTTGTGTGGATTTTATTTGGCTCTTTGAGATATTAATGGACTATCCCATTTTGGGGGAGTGATGTGCTTTGTGCACTTCACAAACCTAAAAATGTGTGTACACGAGGCACACCACCTAGTATTGATATTTCAATATTATCTAGTTACTATGTGGTATGTCATTTTCATGAGAAATTCAAATTCTACAATGTCCATTAATTTCTCTAGTTGGTTTTATTTGCCTCTTGTCCAGACAAAATGAATTATCACATTATGGGGGAGTAATAAGATATGTGCATATTACAATCTCACAAAAATGTGATAATTTTAGGTTTGCCACTTAGATTTGATATTATGAGTTATCTCATTCCTATGTGGCATTTTGGCTCGAACAAGTTCCAATTTTCTTTTTGGTTATCCTTCGGCTCTTGTTTGCGTGAGTTTTCTTGGTGTGGTTTTTCTCTAATATGCATTTCCATATATTATTTGAGAAACCATTTGTTTCTTTTTATTCTAACCATGGCTTTGCCAGTTGGTTCGAATAGTTGAAACTACCAACAAACCTCTTTGAAAAATATGGTGTTTTATTTCTTATCTCTAGCCATATGCGTGTTTGTTGTGAAGTTGGTCTTGAACATCATTCCTATATACCACCGAGAAATTTCTCTATATACTCCTTGTCCATGACAAGTGATACTAGTAATTGTGGTTGAAAGTGCATGGTTGCCCCCATGTGTGGTTTTGGTATTTAATGACAATCTCTATGGACTAATGTTAGTATTAAGCTATATTTATAGGTGTGTCCATTTGAGTTGCTTGATCTCCATTTGTTGGAGTCAATGCTAAGGGAAGAAGTTTGTGGGTTGATCAAGGCTAAGATCGGCGGGTTGATCAACACTCAAGTCCAAGTGATCAAGGCTAAGATCGGCGGGTTGATCAACACTCAAGTCCAAGTGAAGATATGCCGAAGAGTGTTTTCCCCATATTGGTGTATGGGGGAGCGTCATGTGATTCTTCACCAAGTGAAGCGCAATCGAGAAAGGTGGTGCGTCTTGAGGAGATGAAGATCGTCTTCATCGGCCTCAAGTGGATTTATGCGCAAGGCAAAGGTATGATCTTGATAGGGTTNNTCTTATCTCTCATGTGTTGTTTGATTTGACTCCTATTGATATCACACTTCATGTGTTTATGTGTTTTGGAATCAATCATATGTTGATTTGATTTTTCCTCAATCATGTGTTGATTTGGATTTTGATATAATTTGGACAACCTTTTTGTGTCACACTTTGGTGTGCTCGCTTCTTGGTTTACTTGGTGCTTTTGTCCAAATTGTATCTCTTTTGGTTCTTGAAAGACTTTGCATGTATATTCTCTAATATATATATTATATGGCATGTTTGCCTTTCTAGTTCCAATATATAGGGGATACTCCACCAAATCCTAATTCGGCTAAGATGTGCATGAAATTCAATTTCATATCTATATGCACATATTTATGTGGAGTGTTTCCTATATATTGTAGTTTATCTAACTACTATGGAACCCAATGAGTTTGGGAACCATTTTGTGCTTCAATTGTTTTAGGTACAATGGATATGCATTGGAGGCTTGTCTCATCCATAAGGAAGGTGTTCTCACCATGTGATTATAAGAGTCAAGCTATGATGATTGCCAAAGTCTCATCTTCTTCATCACCAATGTCATATCGGTAACAAGTATCTATCCCATGCATACTTTTCTAGTCTCAACCTTGTGTAGGTTGCTTCTTGGCATGAAAGCTTTTATGTGCAATTGTTGTGGTTTTGGCCTATTTCCTTCACTTGGTATATCTTTGTGATATTTGTGATGAATTTGCAAAAACCTTTTTCTTTAATTGGTATAATTTGTTTGTGATACTTGTTGCCTATCTCAAAGCATCTTCACTATCTCTTGTTCCCTTAGTGATATGTGTGATGTCTTTGATTTTTTTAAGTTCATTTATATACAATGAGACAAATTTGAGCTATGTGCTATGCTTTTAAGCAATAATCTTGTTTGTATATTCATGACTTCCCTTTTGGATATCGTGTTCTCCGCTTCATCGACCATTTCATATGTGCAAGTTTCTTTGTGGATGTATATCATCAATGATTTGTCTACTTAGAAACCTATACATATGAGAGATGTCACCTTTTTGTTGGTATCCTATTTCTTTTGGGTCACATTGTTCTTTACCTTTGATTCTTTCATGACTTTGAAAAGAAAATTTCTCATGAGTGCTTGTCTTATTTTTATTTTTGCATCTTTGCGCACTCAAAGTTTATTGAAGACCTTTTACCTCATGCTTACCATAGTGAGCATGTTGATTTTTATTGCCTAAATGCTCTCACTAGCTTTTGGCATGTTCAATTGGTTTTAGTTTCCAATTGGTATCCCTAAGCTTGTGAACATACTCTTTTAAAGATCTTCCTTTTATCTCGGTTGGGCCTATCTTATGTTGAATCTTTGAAAATTGGTATCTCCTTATAGGGTAGCATTTGTCGTCCTCTTTCCAACAAAATTGGTTTCACTCGATTCGGACTTCATTTGCAAAAGTTATGGTAGTTCAGGGTTTACTGTTTGGATCTGGTCCGGAGATTGTCCGGAGTCTCCGGCCAAAAGGACCCAGAGTCTCCGATCCATGGCTTTTTGGCTAATTTGGCCAAGTGTGGCGCGCCTCTGGATTGGGGTCCGGAGGTACACCGGAGATGGTCCGGAGTCTCCGGTCCACAGGACCCGAAATCTCCGGCCTCAATTTTTTTTCTCTGCTCTTTGCTTCTGTGTGGTGCGGTACTGGATAGGGGTCCGGAGCATCACCGGAAGGACACCGGAGTCTCCGGTCTGGCCGGAGTCTCCGGCCCCTGTGGATCGGAGTCTCCGGTCTGGCCGGAGTCTCCGGCCCCTGTGGATCGGAGTCTCCGGTCTGCCCCGATGATCCAACATGTGGTGCGCCTCTGGTGCCCTGTTCGGAAGGAGGCCAGAGCCAGGCCGGAATCTTCGGCCCTGGCTGGAGTCTCCGGTGCACTTACACCGGAATCTCCGGCCCTGGCCGGAGTCTCCGGTGCACTTACACCGGAGTCTCCGGTCTAAGTTGCCTCCAACGGCTAGTTTTTGAGGGGACCTATAAAAGGCCCCCTTCTTCCCCAAATCAATCTAGGGTTTTCAGCAGCACGTTTTTCACTCTCTCTCCCACCATTGTTGACCTTGGAAAACCTTGCCCTCTCCCAATCCCTCCAATGATTCTTGCCCATCTTTAGGGAAACAAGAGAGGAGACTTAGATCTACTTTTCCACCAATCAATTTCTCCTCTAAGTGAGGGGAACCTAGTGGATCTAGTTCTTGGAGTTCTTTTGTGGTTCTCCTCTTCGTTCTTCCTCTCAAATCCCTCCCTAGCATTAGTTGCTTTGGTTGGATTTGGGAGTGAAGGACTTGACCACTTTGTGTGGTCTTGCCTTTCGCATTTAGTTGCATCGGCTTGCTCTCTCCACGAAGATTCGTGAAAATTGAAGGTTGAGAAGCTTGTTACTCTTGGGTGCATTCTGTTCCCAAGAGCTTGTGCCTCTTGGGTGCATTGTGTACCCTAGACGGTTGGTGGTGCCGCGAAGACTTCGAGTTGTGAAGCTTCGAGCAAGCTTTGGGAGCCCCCAATTGAGTTGTGGGTGTGTGCCCCAAGAACGTTGTAAAGGTCCGGATTCCGCCTCGAAGGATTCCGATAGTGAAAGGTGAACCAAACCCTTGGGTGCGGTTCATCGGAGAATTGGGTGAGGCCTTTGTGGCATCTTGAGTAGGCCTCTTGTGGCGAGCTCACACCCCTCGAAGGAGACGTACTCCCTTATCAAGGAGGAACTCGGGAATACATCCTCGTCTCCGCGTGACTCGGTTATTTCTATACCCGAGCTCTTTACTTATGCAATTTACATTGTGATAGCCTTTGTGCTTGAAGTCATATATCATGCTATCACCTTGTTGTTATATTTCTTAGCATAAGTTGTTGGTTCACATAGGTGAACCTAGTATTTTAGGTTGTTGGCTTGTTAATTTAAACATCTAGTTTTCTTCCGCAATTACCAAGCCTTAAACCGGAAAAGTTTTAATCGCCTATTCACCCCCCCCCCTCTAGGCGACATCGATTGTTCTTTCAAAGGTTTAGTATTTTAGACTGTTTAGTTAGGCTTCTTTTATATTTATGCTGATTTAAGTTTAGATATTGATTATTTGATGGCCATAACCTTTTTTGCAATTCTGCATTTCGACCTTGTTGTGATTTTTTGTAGTTCACACAATGAAATCAACTGGTAAATATCTTTAATAGTGAAGGCAAGTAAAACACTTTCAATATGTTTTGGAGTATGATCAGCAGCTCCACCGTTGCTGGTACTTGGTAGTGATGTTTGGCTACAATTTGATATCTTTATCGATCTCAACTGGTTTCTCTTACTTTCTCTTTACTCTTAGGTGGTATGCATTGAGTATAGTATAGGTTCAAGTACTGCCACAGTGTACATCATGTTTTGAGTTTCCATTAGTCCTCAATGCTCACTGTTATTGTGGGGATCGTCCTTGCCGTTTTGATTGGTTCCTGGGTTGGAGGTCGCGTTGTTCTTGGCTGGATTGTTTCTTCCGCTATTGGCCGGAGGTATTTTTTTGCTTGATGTTTTAACTATTTGAGATGCAAGCTTATCTTTTTATATGTAGTAAGCACTCGTGTTGAGCTTAGAATTGGTTGCCAATTATTTATATAGAAAACTTGCTTCTTGGTTGTCTCAATAAGAAGATGATTTCAATCATGTTATTAGTGTGCCTGGGGGTAGAGCTTTAGGCGTGTTTCGTGTTTTCTAAATAACTGAATGTAATTGTTGTTCTTTTTGTGTTCCTTGGTTACTTGTGTTGATTCTGTTGATTTGGTTTGGTGTTTTATTATGCAGATAGATGGTGCAACAATCCTATCTTCAAATCTGTAGTAAACGCTATAGAATCGGCTGGCAATTTTTTTGCATGGACGGCTTGCTCAGGGAACGGGTGTGCCCCTGTGCAGTTTAACGAAGGGTTTGCCCATGTATGTTGACGGGGTTCTCCAATTTAGGAGATGCAACTGGTATGTTTGGTTCTGCATTTATCCTTTTGATATTCGCCTTTTAATTCTTTGTTGACTAGCGTATGATTGATAGATTTGTTTTCGTTTGTTTCCTGTTGTTGCCTGTTGTTGCGGTGTATTTGATTGGGCTATGTTCAACGTAGCCATGGAGGACTATTGGTCATTATGGACTGTGGTCATAGGTGAGTGGTCTGCATGTTTTTTCTCTGTACTTGAAGTTGTACTTTTCTGAATTTTGTCTATGTGATTGTTAAAATTGCGCCCCTAGAAGAAATCAACAGAGAGCTTAATGATGGGGTCATTAGTGAGGAAAGATGATATATCCAGTTATCCAGAGTTTGATAAATGATTGATCCAATTTTATCCAAAGTATCAGACGGTGTAGTACATCACGTGTGCTTCAGTGTCCCCCCCTTGGCAAGGCGTTCAACGTTGAGAAACACAAAGACGGCCAGGATTAGTTGATACCCCTTCGGGGACGGCTAGGATTGTTATCCATGTATAGCCCGTACGGCCCGATTGAGGTCCCGAATGTAGCCCGTACTGTCCATTGTATTTGTACGGTGACACGTGTGACATGACGTGTCAGGTGATGTGTCCAAATTTTTTTTATGGACCTACGTGTCACGTGACGTGTCAGGTGATGTGTCCAATTTTTTTTTTTTGGACCTCTTTAGATTTTGGATAATACGGACGCAAGAACAGCCACGAAACCCTAGCCAGCTCCCGCGACTGCCCTGGCGGCCGCCGCCGCCTCCGGCCGGCCGCCGCGCTCCAGCCCTAGCCCATGGCCTCCCCAGCCTCCACCGCCTCCCCTTCCGCCGCCGCCGACCCTCCCCCTTCTCCCAGCCTGCCCGGGGATGCTGGGCCTGACCCCGACCCCGATCCCGACCTGATCTCCTCCCCGGCGGTGGCTCCGGTGGGGGATGGGGCTGTGCTCGCCCCTGCTGCTCAGGACCCGGCCGACCCGGCCCCCGCTGCCCCGGTCGCCCTGGCCAAAGCTGCTCCGGCCATGGTGACCGCGGAGGTTGCTGATCCCGGTGCCTCCCCTGCCGGTCCGACTGCACCGCTCGCCCAGGCCCGGCCTCCGCCGCCCCCAGCTGAGCTCCCTCGGGCGGCTGTACCTGGAGCTCCTCCCGCTGCTTCCGGAGCGCCAGGGATGTGGCGCAGGTGTGGGAGAAGGTTGGAGGGCGGCGCCGCTCCAGGACGGAGAAGGAGAAGGGGCCGGCTTCGCCTCCCAGGAAGGAGTCCGGGCTGTCCATCGCCTTCAAGCGAAGGACTTTCGGTCTTTGCTTTCGGTGCTTGGCGGAGGACCATTTCGTCGCCGAATGCCAGGGCTCAGTCCGGTGTTTGGGGTGCGGGCACTCCGGCCATCGCGAGCGGGAGTACGAGGCGACGGATTCGGAGGTGAATCCTCTGCATGTCGCCTGTCGGAGGCAATTCATCGTCTCTACCTTTGTATTTTGTTTTTATTTGATTATTTGCTATCTGGGTTGTTTTATGTGTGCCAATTTGGTAGATCTCGATGGATTTCGTGAAACCTAGGTGGATATTCGGCTATGCTAGTTAGGGTTTCGATTTGTTAGTGTTGAGGTTAGGGTCGATCTGATTTGGGTGACTATGGAAAACTTTAATAGCAGTTTTACAGTACAGTTATGTAAAATGGAAAACCTAATGGGAGAATAGAGTAAGAGATATACCTGACCAAGGATGACATCACGCACATAAACGCCCGTAGTTGTTGTTTTGCCATTGGATCCAGGGGAAAACTCCTGAAAAAGGACAGATATAATGTAGAGATGAGCAATGGTCCACTAAAAAAGAACTACGAAGAATCATAAATGTTAAGAATAGGAATGGAAAATTATTTGCACGGATTGATCCACATGGCTAAGCATTCGGTTCATACATGTGCAAATCGTTATGCCTCAAAAAGAAATATCCAGCGTAGGTATGGTGTATTCTAGAGAACTATCGATCTGGTTTTACTGATCACACACACTTTTATCAGCTCACTGTCTGTGCTTACTTTATTTCATTGAGAAAAAACTTTTTTTTACTTGATCCACGATGTAAGACAATGGAAGAACCATATTTTTTTGACAGCTATCATATGCAAAATAGTTAATTCTGCTTTGCACAAGGGTTGTCCTTAACAATAGCACATGACTGTTAATCCTGCAGCACACAATATTAGTATAAATATGTTCAGTTAACTTAAACCCAACTGTAGATGGAGTCTCGGGATATTAGCACCATTAGCATATGTGATGTGCAGCGGTGGGCAGCAGATCTAGTGTCACACTACTGCGCTTAGGGGTAGTTTAATTAAATTTTGCTTGGTAGTTCAGCCAGAACTACAACAGATGACACATCATGCATATAATCTTGATTAAGCAGCTATCTTGCAGTCTAGAGATGAATACTGTATAGATGCATTATAATTTAATTCAAAGTGCATGCTATCTTGCAGTCTGCTGCTAGTGGTAGCAAGAAGCGCAAAATCGATGACATAGTGGAATGGTACACCGACTCCGAATCGGATGGCGAGCTGGAGGTGAAATTTTATTCCATTTACTTGGTAGTTATATTATTTGCATTCTCTTTTTTTTATGAATGGATGTTCAAGAATGTGAAGATGCTGAATTTAATTTATGTTAATGTAGTATGTGTCAGACGGTTCGGTTGATGAAAGGAATGTTAAATCATTGAAGGAGAAGGTTTGGGATAAGCTTGAAAAAGCCCGGGGATATTTTAATGTCCAGACTAATTATGGGCGTTACAGGTGCTCTTACCATCACAATAAGCCGCCGTCTGGCTGGTTTAACAACCTGTTTGAGCATTGGAGTGAAATGTGCATTGTGCTGCAGAATGGAAAACTATGTGCATGGCATCGCATGAAACTCGAGATTGCACGTTTGAATACCCTATATGAGGATGTTGAAGAGGAAGAACCTAGTGGTTGCATCTTGCAAATTAGGTCAGGCAACCAGGTTTTCCTGCGGTTCACCTAAGCTTGTGTCATCATTACGTATAGTGATGATGCATATTTAGTTGCAATATGTTGTTATTGGAATAATTTTTGAAGTTTGAAATTGTAAGACTTTTTATAATCTTATGTCATGGATGTACTGGATTGATGTAATGTCGAACCATATAATGGTATCTATATTTTGTGTTGGAAATTTTTAAAGTTTTTGCTGGTTATAGTGTTTGCAATAAAATTTGAAATTAGTATATTGTTCTGTGTTGGAGTGTTAGGAAGGATCTACTGTTGTTGCCCTAGCCATCGACGGCCTTCGTCGCCGTTTTGGCCAAAATTTGCCAGGGCCACCAAAAATTCGAAAATAATCGAAACCACACGAAACCTTCGCACACCGCTTTACTTTGGTGCCTAGTTGCCACAAAAAATAGTAAACTTTGGATTTCTTAAAAACTTCAAAGACCCATCCTCAGAAATGACCAATCAGATAGAAGGATCATGGCCTCCAAGGCATTTGAGGAAACAAACGACCAAATGCATAGATCCCTTCGTCCAATGGAGCCAATTTTTGGCACACATGTGCATCTCAAAAAGGGAATAAATGCCCCCCTCTTTTTGGTACCACTTTGTTCTATGGAAAATGCATTTTTCATTTTTCTAGTGCTAAAACAGTGTTTTTTTGTGAAGGAAGTACCAAAAATACAAATTGCAAGTGGGCCCCACCACCCTGGTTGGGTGCTAGGGCACCAATGGTTCACACTTTGGCAGCTGTTTCGTTTCCAAAATCACCTGAGCAACCATTTTTGCCCTGGTCAACCCTGGGTCAAACCTTCAGAAACTAGGGCCGATTTGCACTACAGCTACGTGGTAGCAACCTCATGATTTTTTGCAAAAATCATTTTCAGCATCCTCACGTGGTGTTTCATCATGGATGTGAACTCACATTTGGTAGATTCACCCCCTAGCCATCGACGGCCTTCGTCGCCGTTTTGGCCAAAATTTGCCGGGGCCACCAAAAATTCAAAAATAATCGAAACCACACGAAACCTTCGCACACCGCTTTACTTTGGTGCCTAGTTGCCACAAAAAATAGTAAACTTTGGATTTCTTAAAAACTTCAAAGACCCATCCTCAGAAATGACCAATCAGATAGAAGGATCATGGCCTCCAAGGCATTTGAGGAAACAAACGACCAAATGCATAGATCCCTTCGTCCAATGGAGCCAATTTTTGGCACACATGTGCATCTCAAAAAGGGAATAAATGCCCCCCTCTTTTTGGTACCACTTTGTTCTATGGAAAATGCATTTTTCATTTTTCTAGTGCTAAAACAGTGTTTTTTTGTGAAGGAAGTACCAAAAATACAAATTGCAAGTGGGCCCCACCACCCTGGTTGGGTGCTAGGGCACCAATTCCTTGTGATCCTCTATATCCGCAATATCATCACCATGTCCCACATTTGCTTCATTCTCATTCTGAAGCACCTACATATTCAAAACATAGATAGACATGTAGAAAAATTGTCAATAAAACAAGAATTTATATACATGTCATGCAACTCCACAGAAACAATGATACCATAAAATAATAATTTACCTCACTCCTGCTAACCGATTCTTCACAAGTCTCCAAGTCCGAGTCACCGTAGTAGTCGTATGAGTTATTCGAGCCAAGTAATACCTGAACAAATAAATGCAGTGTCATCATACCACACTAAAAAGTTAAATGTGCAAACAAATAAAAACTATGCATACCTCATTAACAAACTCTGAGTCCAATACTTCGGCATCATTGCCCTCGTTGCCAACATCAGACTCCATCTAAACAATACATAAAGATGAAACCTCGGAATTTAAATTTGCAGTATCAACTAAACAATAGTACATTAAGTGATAGTTCACTCACGGTCTCAGCGTCAATATCATCATCGCCGTCAATATCATCATCAGCAGCAAAATCATCGCCGTCAATATCATCATCAACAGCAAAATCATCACCATTAACATCATCAGCACCGTCACCATCGTCCCCATCAAATAACTCTGTCTACACAATTTGTGAACAACTAACCATTAACTACAAATAACATGGTTAACATCAAACAAGGTACACATAAAATAAATTTTGAACTCACACTATCATTGTCCCCATAAGTGGACCTATCCCCGTCAGCCGAACTAAATTCCTCATCTTCCATTAATTCCTCCGACGAATTTGAACTACGGTCCGCCATTAACTCGACCACTGCAAATCGAAAACCTAAAGTTAAGTGGTGATGCATTACATTAAGGAACAAGCGCGAAGAGGAGGCCGGCGATATCGAACCTACCAGAGGGGCGATGGATTACCTTGCACGTGAAGACGATGACGCCAAACCAGAGGGGCGTCGGTGGCACAAAGAGGTCCTGCGATCCGGCGCGCTAGTCCGGCCTGCGGGGAGTGCTGCTCGATGATCTACGCCGGCGATCCGCAACCAATTTCAACGGCGCGCAAGTCCGGCCTGCGGGGAGTGCTTCTCGCCGCCAATTCCCCCGCACGCAAGTCCGGCCTGCGGGAGTGCTGCTCGCCGCCAATTACTCCGCAGACGTGGAGCTCCGGCTTGTTGATGAAGTGCAGGTCCAGGAACACCCCGATCTGGCGGAGGTGGAACGCCGCCCTGCCCCCGCCGAAGCTGCCTCCCGCGCACACGATCGCCGCCGCCTTGTCCGCCCAGCAACTCAGGCCTGCGGGGAGTTCTGCTCCCTGATAGTCGCCGGCGATCCGCCGCCAATTCGTCCGGCGATCGTCCGCCAGGTCGTCACAAAACCCTAGCGACAAAGCAGCGATGCCAAACAACGAAGCTAGCGACGTGATCGACGAGTCCTAACTACCTCATGTGGACCACCGGATCGTGATCGACGTGGACATCCGACGTGGACATGGAATACTACGTTTTTTTTTTTTTTGCGCTGATGTGTTGTATACCCAAACGGGCCATACGAGCCCAACTACTGGATATATACGGCCCTAGGACTGATCCCTCGTTCGCTTCGTTCGCCAAAGGGGGGACACTGAAGCACGAGCCGTAGTACATAAGACAACACTAGCATATCAATTCTATAGAACATGAGAGTCAAAGTTAAGAATGCTCTGAGACCCAATGGCGCTCATCAAAAGTAGTAAAAGACTAGCAAAGCTAACCTCGATTTCCTGAAGCACTGCCAGCCATAATTTGTAGTCTTACGTGACGTGAAAAAAGGCCCGTGCGAAGTTGATGCATCGGAACCGAAGTGTAGACTACAGTTTTAGGCTTGCTCAGCTTATAGTATGTATGGGTGGCATGTAAAAAACTATCATGATCATGGGAAAAATTATTTATTTGTTGATCTTGAGTTTAATCTCCGATGGGGGCAGGGGGCTGTGAGTGAAGTGTTCGGAGTGGCGTTCTTCTGCTGGCCAGCCGGCATGCGTGTGCGTGTGCTGGGGGCGAAGGTGAGCCGTGGCTGTCTCTCTCTCTGGGATCTAGACTACCTCGACCATGAAACTGTTAGCTTTGCATTTGTTTTCTTTTGTTATGATTTGTGTTGTCCATTGCGGCAAAAATGTGATAAATCTGGGAACATATACTCTATTTTATGTGAAATCAAACGAATTTTACTCACAATATGGGTGTCACTCCTGTTCTAGCAGCAATTCAGCAGGGCATTGTTTACTCCCCACTTGAGGAACTCCGCTTTACCAATTTTGAAGGGTACGTTTCAGTTCAGTTCAGTTCCCTGCATTTCTGGTTTTTACACATTTGTGTTATGTAGAAAAGGACACGAGAGTGAGCTGCTGGAAGGATCCGGATAACTGCACATCCTGGAAGGAGGAGAATGAGGTCTAGCTTGACGCAATTGATTCTGCTGCAGAGGCGGTGCTCATGCCTGACCGTTCCACCGCATCAAGCTGCTGTATGTGTACTTGCCCCTAAGCAACATGAATAGCTCAAGCATTAGAGATATTTAGCCAATTCGCTACGAATCGCTTGAGCTTTGGAGGCGCATTGTGAAAGTGTTGGCAAACTATTTGTGCACTTTGTTTAACCATCGTTGATTAGGACATGATTAGAGGCAGTTTTAAGAAAGTGTCGCCTAAAGTTAAGTTTTGCGGAAGTTTGGAAAATTTCTGCAACAAAATACCGCTGATTTTAGCCGGGGTGAGGGTAGGGCTTCGTGAGCTAGACCAGAGGATAGCTGATAAAAACTAGCTTCTCGACGGCATGCCACCCCTCTCTCTGTTGTGAACGCTGGCACATATTCAAGTCCTTTACTATAGTCTGGCAACATGATCAACAAGTAAACAATTTTATCCATTGTATGTTGATTTATCCCAGTTCCTTTATCAGATTTTAGTACTTTGATTTTAGGAGTAGAGTTACAGCTGATACTGATGTAAAAAAGGAAGGGGAAACACCACAACTTTGTACTATGACTACTAAAAGGTTGATTTCTAACGTGTAATTTATTATGTATTTAACAATTTATTTATTTACTGAAATTCTTTTATCTTCCTTTTTTCATAGTGATTACCTTTTTAATTTATAAAACTGATGATTTTAATTGAGAACATGAAGTGGAATATCAGCTTGCCTTTACCCAGGAATCTTGCTCCCTTGTGAAGAAACTTTTGCTTATTTACGCATGAATCTTGCCCTTATGCCTATTGCTTATATTCAATGTAATCTGCAACCAGTTCAACTACGGGGGCAAATATCAAAGTTAAAGGTATTTATGTCTGCAAGAGGTTTTTGGCATATGATTCTTCATTTTCATGGACATGCTTAAGCATGCGATTAGACTTAATATGTCATGTTTGGCTGCTGGACTTTTGAAGCAACTCTCTTGTTCAGCTGGACGACATATTCGGAAATTAAATGTGAATTAGATCAATTTTTTTAGCTTATTACATCTCTTTCTGAGTTACTTTTAATAAAGAAAAACATCTGGGATCTGAGCACACATCAATTTCCTTAATGTAGAGGTTGTCTTGGGATATAAACACCTTATGTACCATTGTCACGCGATAACTTACCGTTTGGTTGTGGATGTGCAGGAGATTGTTTTATTTGGTGGAATGATCATTGGACTTTGGATGTTGCTGAGGATACATGGGAAGATGAAGGGTTTTGAATGTGCTTCTGATACAACATAGGGAGGTTTTGGGGGATGGGGTACCATTTGATGTTACCGAATGTGCCTATATATGCTCCATCACAAGTCAAAATTAAATAGCACGCATGTCAGCCAAAGTGATCTTAGTAATGGAATAGTCGGAATAATTGCTTAGTGCTTCACAACACCATTCGTTTTTACCATGCTCTAATTTCGTTAGTTGACAATGCCCCATGGAGTTTTTTTTTAAATATTATTTTTTTTAATCAAAATTCGGAAAATATTACGCGGAACGAAAAAATTCCAGAAATATTGTGCCGTCGGCTCGCGGCCGGCCGAAAAGAGTGTTTCGGCACTCTGGAAGCCGAAAGGAGTGTTTCGGCCAGCTGCCGGCCGAAACTTCCCCAGTCCGGGCCCGCCTCAGGCCCGCGTCAGAGGCTGGACCCTTTCGCGTGGACGGTCAGCCGATTCCACCGTGTTTCGGCCCGTAGCCGGCCGAAACGCTGCTTTTTTTGCATTTTGGCCCTTTTCTTGTTTTGGTCGCACTATATTTAACCCGCCCAATTTTGCCGCCATAAAGTTACCGCTCCCGCCCAATTTTGCCGCCAAAAGTTACCGCGCAACATCTCCCGCCCAATTTTCCCGCCATAAATTTACCGCGCAACATCTCCCGCCCAAATTTTCCGGCCTATAAGAAACCGTCCCCGTCACTCAGTAAGAGTAAACCTTGTACTCACCCTCTCCAGTTCAAGTGAATATGAGTTTGCCTTGCTCAGACCAAGCTATTAGGCCGAAAAAGATGAAGGATGCGAGTCTCCCGCGGGGGGTGAAGGTCGTGCGGTGTTGGTGCGGTAGTGAATGCAAGGTGAAGGAGGTGACCGATTTCTCTGATATGTTTGGCATGAAGTTTTTCAGTTGATACGGTACAGAATGACAACAGTGGATCAGTTGTCCTAACAATTTTAGTCATACTCCTGCCTAGGCCTATAATACTCGTACTCATAGTCGCCATCATCGTCGTCGTCGCTGTCATCGTACTCATACGGCGCTCGTGGCTCGAACTTCGACGGGTGAGCACCCCCGGACTGCATGTTAGGGTAGCGTAGGCGGGGGTTATCGCCGGCCGTGATGTAGTTCATAACGCCCTGCAGAGTCCGGCCAGCCCACCACAGCCGACGGCCGGCCTCGTTGAAGTCCGAAGGAGGCGGGCCGTCCCCCTCGTACCTGGCGAGCGCCCTCTCACGCCGAGTGATGAAGAAGGCTTCCCAAGTCGGGCGGTAGTCGGGATGCCAGCCCGGATCCATCCGCTGCTCCGGTGTGAGCTCGAGGTAGTAGTGGTTCGTGATGGCCGCCCGACGCGCCACACCTTGAGGGACGGGAGGGACCGGCACGCCTCCGGCGCTCAGCATCCAGCCGGCGGGGACGCGGTAGCCGGGCGGGCAGGGGTAGTTCGAGGCGGAAAGCTCCTCGGCCTGACGGTAGGTTAGTACGGTGGAAGCCATGGGAGAGTGATAAGGTTGCATATATGAATTTAGATGTGATATGGCAATGGCGGCCAAGCCTACATATATATAGTGATATGGCAAGAAGCTAGCACACGGATCGTGTGTTTCCTTCGAGCGCTTGTGAGCCGTTGGATCAGAGTTGTGTTTCTTTTGAGTGTTTGTGAGCTGTTGGATCGTGTGCACATGGATCGTGAAAGGAGAAGAAAAGGAGAAGAGAGGAGGAACAAGGAGGTGTCGGCAGGGAAGGAGGAAGGAGGTGCAGACAGGCCTGTTTCGGCCGCCAGTGCGCCGAAAGCAACGATTCGGCCTTTAGCGGGCCGAAAGGGTGGGGCCCACACTGTGGCGTACCCAGAACGCATGCACGTCGGCCTGCCACATGCCGACAGTAGTGTTTCGGCCGTCAGCTGGCCGAAAGGAGAGATTCGCCGGCCGTTTGCCGACGGCGTAATATTTCTGGAATTTTTTCGTTCCGCGTAATATTTTCCGAATTCTGATTAAAAAAAATAATATTTAAAAAAAAAACTCATGCCCCATGTCACCGCACATCCTATCTAAACTAGCACTGGTGTACTCCCAAGGTAACTATGCCTCTTAGCTGCATTATCATATATCTCAATACACTTTTGGTCATCCATGATGATAGATATTTGCCTATTATCTTAGTGACGAGTTATTTGTAGATAACACTTACTGAGAATTGGGGGATGCTTTATGTTTCTATACATTGCTTATTTGTTCAAATACTTTGAGCAGGCATGTAACTGCAACCTAGATAGTATGTGCCGGAAATACTAAATTTAAAGTTGAAGAACATACAAGTTGTGTATTCATGTACTAATATGTTTATGTTTTTCTTTGCCTTGTAAAAATGCAGATTAAAAAGATGCTCAACCTACCCATTTGATGGTGTTCCATCACCACTTTCTCATTTGATCAATGGATGCAAAGCCTGCTGTATTCTTCATATCTGAATTTTATGAGTGAAGACTTAGAACAGATGGAGCAAGAAGTTAACCTGTGTGGGCGTCTGACTTAAGACAGCGAGTTGCTAGCCAGACAAAAAGTCGTTTACTAGCTGGCTTTTCACATAAAGTCGTTTTCTGTATATAGCTAATCGTTCTTGACAGCATAAGTTGAACATTTACATAAATTTGAATGTACTTATTCTCATATATTTTTACCTCTACAAACCACAAAATAGATTACATGAATGGGTCATCAACAGATTCATGCAACAAAGCTCTATTATCCTCTACCACCAAATACATCTCCCCATGCAAGCCTGTAATCAGCCACAAAAAGAAAGAAGAAGCAGCAACGGATGGTGACGCGGAGCATGGATACTATATTTCAATTATGGGCGGCACACACCAAAAAAAAAAAAAAAAAAAACTAAACATGTATATTGAACTATAGCAACGCGGTCAAACACATACAAGGCCACCACATTTACGCAGAATAGCCAAACGTAGAATAGGCGGCGCGGCGAAGCGCGCTGTTTCATCTAGTTTGATATGCTCGACACCAGAGTACAGGATCCAACACATAGGCAGAGTACTCTGATAGACATTGATTACTACATAACACCAACATACACACATAGTTATTCATCGATGCACATATTTTGCCTGCCATAAGTGCACATAAACTTCAATTCTGAGTTCTGACCACAACGAGAATCCCAATCGTTTTCATCACGAGTGACGAAATTCCAGGTCTTTACACTGAATGCCTGACCCTTTTTGAAGAACGGATTGCAAACTTGTTGCTGTCCCCTGGTATCCCTGCAAAAATCAAAATACAGCTCACATTAGATATAAGTACCATCTGATGTCTGAAATCTAAACCATGTCTCTGGCAGCAGTACCAACAGGCGAGATCAAATGTAAACATTGACTAGAAAAGGGGAAACAGACGAAATAGAAACAGCATGCCAAGCATGAATCTGAGGATTGTCAGCCGTCTGGCTAAACTCAGCACCCTCTTCACCAAGGTGTTGTCTTAGAACAGCAACACACAGCAGGAGGGGAAGGTAATACAGGACATAGAGAAAGATGAGCATGGTGCCCACCGACGCTCGAACTAGGGCCCTGGTATCACATTCGTTATTTCATAAGAGGCCTGGTGATAATCATTTGACAGATGGCCATTGGAGTGTTGGTTCAGGTGGCACAAAGCTGGAGGCAGTGAGAGGGGGGCAGGACTCAAGAAACTTGGGAGTCCAACAACAGTTCAGTTCGGGCAAGGATGTGGGATGAGTCACGGAGGGCAGAAGAAACAAGGAGGCTTCGGTGCAAGTAAATGGGGATTGAATAGAAAACGACCACTGTTATGTAGCCTAACAACACTTGCTAGAGAAGGCCAAAGAGGCTACGGCTACATTAGCGTAACCTAATAATTTTTGGTTCAACGAGAATGGGCTTTTCAGGTATCCAGTTAAACTAGATAACAATAAAAACTATGTGGCACAAGAGGGTTCTGAAAGAAACAGACGATGATGTGGCCCAAAGTAGCCCAATATATGAAGCACATTCTAAAATTTTACAAACAGAAAAATATGTGTGAAAGCTCCATGTATATCACGTAAAGGTAAAAAACATTTCAGAACATTCAAACAAAGCATAACAGAAGGCTGCGTAATGAATCGAGAACTACATTTGCGTGGATAATGGAGAGTACCATAAAGAGCAAAATATCAAACAAGGAGAAATAGAGGATTCCAGACTCTCAAGGACAACTTGATGGCACAAGGACAAAGCTATCATTCGCATACAGTGTAGTGCATGTAAAAAGTACTAGAGTGGCTAAAATAGAACATCTCAACACTAAAAAAGCTTGAGAGAAGATTCATGGTAAGAATCTACTAAATGCTTCAATTAATATTATGGCAGCATCAGAAGGCAGCAAATGAGAAATTTTGGTACAAGAGTAAAGAAAAATACGTAAATAACATAGGGCAAGCAACCCCTGACCAAAAGAGCAGTACAGATCTAGAAGCCGCTGCGGAGATCCATACAGAGAACATACGATGCACATTGGCTATTATGCGGCCTGAACAGCCGTCGCAGTTCAAATAATTACCCTTCAAAAATCATGCGTCCAACTAAGCTAGCGGCATACATCACAGGCAAGACATATAAAGCAAGAAAATAGCTACTCGGTCCAGTGTTATACTACACATGTCCAACAGAAAGCTAAGCAAAGTCAGCCATGTTACGCACTATGTAAGAACGTAAAACTAAGGATAGTGATCTGAATATTAAGTGCTTCAAGTTACCTGCTGTCTTGCTAAGGTATTTGGAGAAGACCGCTGGAAGTAGGGGGGCGTTACCAAAGGTGTTTTTCAGATCCATACTCTCACCAAGGTAGGGTTGATCATTGACGTACGGGGTACAAGAATCCAGTCTTGCGTTCTTCATGTCAACCACGACCTTCCACGCCTTACCACGGAAGTCCTTCTCCCTTAGAATGCACCACACGCGATCCGGGTCATCCATGGTGATCACCGGGAACTCTGGTAGACATTGAGGAATGGACTGGTCTTTGTAGCTCGCCCAAAGATTATCCAGGTAGATCTCACGATGTTTCTCCCACTTTAACTCGCCAACGTTCAAAGTCCAGATGGTAATTTTCTTTGGACCAGATTCTTGGGGAGTGTCATCGTCGTCGTCTACGTCCTTGTGCACTCTCTCGTGAAAGTCGTTGTCGATGTGGACGAAGCGCATCATGCCTTGGCTGATGGACATGCTCCGGAATCTGTCCGGGCAGCACCTTCCGGTGGCCATGCGTACCTTGTCAGAGTACTGTTTTCCCGGGAAAGGCAGGAAGCAGGGCACAGGGTCGCTCGTTTTGGAGAAGTCTGATAGCAGCAGGACACCGCTGAAGTAGTCGATCCAGCACAGGAAACGGCCGTCGAAGGGGAGCACGGTGCTGGTAACCCAGCGGACGGGGAACGGTCCACCATCACTCTGCTGCAACTCGGTCATGGAGATGACTTTCCAATTTCTCCTGGTCTTTGCGGCGGAGGATAAGACGCAGAGCTCGGCAACATGGTCGCTGCTGCCGCTTGGCTTGGCGACAATAAGGTCCGCCACAACATAGTTGCCTTGGTCCCCGTCGAGCCGCAGGATGCCGATGTCAGATCTACGCACACAGAACTTGCCGAAGCCCTTCTGGGGAGACTTGGTGTAGAGCGGGAGCTGCTCCAACGAGGGGAGCGGACTGGCGGCCGTGTAGACGAATAGATCATGCGGGACGTCGTCGTAGCACAAGAGGCTGGGGATGGCGACGCGGAGGAGGAGGAGGTTCTTGTCGGCTGCCAGGACGGATGAGTAGGCGGGATTGGTGGGGAACAAGGACGACTCTTTTGGGCCTTTCGGCCAGTGGAGGTTGAGGTAAGAGACATCAGGAGGGGTTGCGAGGGTGAAGGAGAAGTAGCCGGAGAGGCGGCTGGACGTGCGGACTTCGACGGCGAGGGTGCCCTCCTTATTTTTCAGAGCCTTGTGAACAGGGTCGTCATCGACGTAGTACATGGTGCGGCCGGTGCGATCCAGCATCACCCAATCAGGAGATGTAGGCACACACGGGAAGGGGATGGTGGCCATGGGGAATAGGGATCTGGAACACCGCCGCCGCCTCCTCTCTAACCCTAACCCTAGGTATGGTGTCCGTCGAATTTTGGTCGGTACAGAGAAGAAGCTAGTGCGACAAACTCAAGTTAATAGACTACTACTGAGGCAGGGCCAGCCCATGGGGTAGTAATATGGAGCAGTGCTACCACTCCGACTCCGACAAGAAAACAACTAGTCGGCCTGGCTATTCGCCTGCACGACCGAGGCTTTTCTGCTTGCGCTCGGCCGGCGGCCCATGTAAAGCCCAGCTTCCGTTGTTCTTTTTCTCCTTTGATTTCCATTCGGTGATTGCTAAAAAAAACAAAAATCCTATGTATCGCTTCAAGCGACTCTGACTCAACTGCTGTGAAATCACAAACACAACCCTTACTAGCTAGATACTTACGGGCGCTCACTTTCCCCTTTCCCCTCCCTATCCCTTTCTACAGTACTTGAGGAAGGCGACCGGAGGGCGACCGCGTATTCCGCCGGCGATTCCGTCGCCCTCCCCTCTCCCGTCGACCTTGGTGTCGTCGGAGAGGGGAGGGGGGCCGAATCTCTGGCTGGATCTGTGTACAGCTTAGCTAGGGTTAGCTAGTTGTTTAGTTTTCGGAGTGGGGTGCGGCCGTCGCCGCCGCCGCTGCGAATAGGTCTCTCCGGGCTTCTGCTCTCGGCGTCGTCGTCCGGGATGTCATGGGGCCGTGGAGTTCTTCTGCCTAGGCAAGGTCGTCGATGCGGCGGCGACTTTGTTATGGGCTTTTGGTCCCCTTCTTCGCCCGCGTCTGCTCGGCGTTTTCTCCGGCGTCGACAGGAAGAAGTGGGTCGTGGTGCTGGAGCTATGGCCGCTCGTCTGCTGGGGCTAGCGGCGGACTGGTGGATGCCATGGTCCGTGCAGGGTGTGTGGTCGGCGGCAGGCAGATCTGGTGTTGCCCCTCGACGGCGTCGACTGGGGAGGCCGGATTTGGAGGTGGAGGGTGAGCTCGGGGCGAGACCCCGACCCGCACGCCACAGAGAT
Source organism: Puccinellia tenuiflora (assembly GCA_012064385.1). Lineage (NCBI taxonomy): Eukaryota > Viridiplantae > Streptophyta > Magnoliopsida > Poales > Poaceae > Puccinellia > Puccinellia tenuiflora. The sequence continues at coordinate 4,187,288 of QRDG01000500.1, read as the reverse complement.
ATGTGGGCATTCGTGCTCCTTCTCGGGTTCACAAAGCCATACGGCGATGGAGCTTCCTCTTCCTCGGGCATGGTGGCCTTCGTCCCTCTCCCTGCCGGTGCTCCGGCGCCGGCGGCGAGCGGTGGATTTGGTTTCGATGGTGCGGTTGACCCTGAGGATGCTTCTGTATTTTTGCTTTCTTTCGGGGGTCTTCCTGCAGTTTGTACGGGTCTACGTATTCTACTGGACCGTATCTCTGTGTGTACGTATGTTGTACTACTTCTGTCTTTGACTTAATATACGTATTTCCTTTCAAAACAAAAAAAAATGCTGTGAAATCCGATTGAAAGATGCTCCAGATCGGGTGGGGCGAAAGAAAAATTCAGGACTGTATGGCCGAACTATATCACACAGACCGCATGGTCTATCGAGAGCACACATTCGGTCTAACATATACTTAACGCACACCGCTTGCACACATTTCAGAAGCTGCCACCGCCGTCGTACCGCTACTTCATGTTCAGGACAGAGATCAACATTATCCTTACCAGTCATGTCATCGACGCCAAACAGCGCCACCACCCCGCGCGTGTTCATCAACACACGTCCGCCGTCGAGACCCCGTGGCTCCACGCTGCTGAGACCCGCCATCTTCGGCGCAGAAAAAATCACACGGCTCCACCTCAGAATCCCTCCAGCCAGCATCTGCTCTAAAAACGATGCCCATGAGGGAGAACGACATATCGTCACCATCGTCCGATCCGGAAGGCCCAGATCTAGGGTTTCCCTCGATGCAGCTCGAACACGGAGATGATGCCAGCAACGACGATGCCTTCTGTGGGGACCCCGGACTAGCTGTCCGAAATACCCGATTATGGTTCACACAACGATCCCATGATCAGTCTGTCGTTGCCCATAATCCGAATTGAATACCAAAGTTTACGTCCATTACAGTACCGAATTAAAGTCTTACATAATAGGTCACTTAGACCAAGTCTTACATAGTTGCCTTCAAGGGCCAAATCAAAAGCATTCAGCGGAAGCTACGTAGTAGAAGTCCAATGCGTCCTAACGACGACCCGACAGGCAGTTGACTCACGAAGATCCCTAGTTCGCATAGAAGTCACCATACTCCGCTTCGGCGTAGTTCTCCTCGGGATCTAGCTAAGACAATATCCAGGGGCAAAACCAATATGAGTACAATGGGAATTGTACTCGCAAACTACCCCTAACGTGAGTATGCACCAGTTTTAAGTTGCTTCCTATAACACTTTTATTTATTAAAAACATCTCCATATCTTTATTGAAAAACATCTCTATATCCTTGTTGAAAAAGATAAGAAGAGTTTCATTACTAACTTTAAGGAAAATCACCCTTTTTATTATTTATCCAAAACTCCTCCTTTTTCCCGATCATGTCTCATCATGACCCATTTATCTCCCACAACTCATACCACTCCATTTGGTATAGATGGGTAGTATCACCTCCACCTTTGTTCGTTTACTTAAACTTTTCCAAACTTTGCCAAAAACTTGCACATGGTCTAGTAGGGCCTCCCAACTGTCCATATCCGAGGACTTGGCTATTCGAATAGTTTTACCCTCTGCAGAGGTAGCACGCTTTTCCCACACCCATCCGGTAACTCATCGTGTCTGCCACGTTCCGCCATACAAGGTGTATGCGAAGTTGAGCCACCGACCATAGCCTGTCCTTTGCTCATGCTAGTATAGGACCCTACCGCTACGAATTCACCATTCCCTCGACACCTAGTACAGGATCCCCCGTCGAGGAACCTAAGTGTGAGGACTCGTAGTTCTGCCCGGCGACCCAAATATGGATCTTCAATCCTACATCCTTCAGATTGCCAGGATCCAGGTCAGGGGGTAGGTCGCCATGACCATCCCCTCATGGAACGAGGTCATCCTCGTTGTTGAGGCATCCCATACTAATATGAGCAAATTATATGACTAAGCCCGTTCCCATATGTGGGTAGATGTGGTCGCACAGGTTATTGGCTGGTTGACGTAAGTACTAGGACACAATGTGCATTTTTCATAAACATCACCTTTCAACCTTTCTCCATTTCCACACCGACAGCTCGGCATTCCACATCCATCCAAATACTTTAAAAAGGAGTTTTGGAACGAATCATATTTTCCCATCCTATAGTTTTAAGTATCTACTCTATAATTCTACATAGGGTGGCAAAATAGTTTTCATGTTTTTGTAAAAAGGTTTTTTGAAATCACTAACACTTTGACTATTGCAGGTGATCCAAAATAAATGTATATAAAAGCAAGCGCAGTGAAGTAGCTTGCCTTGCTCAACAAAGTGCTCGGGTCCCTGCTGTTCGAACTATTCCCCTTCCTCGTAGGCTCCGGCAATGTTCTCATCTAATCGATAATTAAACAATACAAACAATCACTAAGACTAACCAAGCAAGCATCACATCATTACAATCATAAACATCACAATTAGCTACTGCACACACAAAGTAACACAATTTGAATTCAATTTAATTTAATTAACCATTATTTAATTGTGTCACAATTATGGCAGAAACTAGGGTTTCATGTTTAATTGCATAACTTAAGTTCTGTTGATTACAAAAATATGAACTAAAATTCTACAGAAAGCTACTGATGTGTAGAAGACAACCCAATTGGATTTAATTCAATTTGAGTTATTAAACTCCCTGTATAATTGTTTTAATCCAGTAAGTCAATATTCTAGTTTTTGCTACAACTCAAGTTAATTTTATTCAAAAATTAAATCCTTTTAGTGTAACTAGAACTGATTAAATGTGATCTAACAAAATTGGTCCTAACTCATTTGGATTTACCATTATGGTTTTAAAAATGTGTTAGTTTAGAAAGGCTTTCTTTCTTTCAACAGATGCCAATTAATTAATAATGATTAATTAATTCTACAAAAATTATGGAAGCTAAGTTATCACATTACTAAGCTAAAAAAATTGGCTTGACATTATTTGGATTAACAGAGTATCAGAAACAAACAAGTTTAGCTTTTATACCTTCTGTGGCATTTTTAAAACAATTATTTATTTATTAATCTAAATGAAATGAAACCACTTTGGTGAGTTAGATAATTTCATAAGCTTTCCAGAACATATTTATTTGATTTTTTTGGATGTCTAGATCTCGAGATATGAATTTTTAAAGCTGATGCCAGCACTGGAATTCTCTGGAAAAATTAAATTAGATATCCTAACTATTCTGGATAATGTTCAAAGTTATGACAGGTGGGGCCTACACGTTAGTGACTCAGAATGCGCGTTTAAATGAATAAAACGCTGACGGGTGGGGTCAGCCCATTTAAACGAAACGGTATGCTGCCGTTGGATCCAGATCCAACGGCCTACTTTCAAAGGCGACGACGGCGACCTAACTTCGGTGGCGCCACTGCGCCGGCGGCACGGTGGTAGATGGATTGCTCACCTAGGGGGCTCGGGTGGATGCGGGGACGGTGCAAAATGACGGCGGAGGCTCGGGGAAGAACTCGGGAGGACTGGTGCTTGCTGGGGACGGCTGGTTTGTCGGCGTCGAGCTTCCCGTCGCTTCCGTGGCCACGGCGCAACTCCGGCAAGCTCCTGGCGACGACTCTATACACGATACAGAGGGGAAAAAGATGCGGGTGAGTGTGGTGTCCACGGGGAGTGTGGTGGAGGGGTCAGAGGGGAGAGGGAAGCAGCGGCACGGCGAATTCGTGCTCGATGCCAACCTTCGGCTCCGACGAGCTCGGGGAAGAACCAGGGCAGCAGCGGCCCCGAGGCAGTGGCTCCGCCCTCCTGGCGGTGCACTAAGGAGAGTGGAGTGAGGGAGAGGTGCTGGGGTGGAGTGTGGAGAGAATGCGGCTCGGGGCGGCTATTTTATAGCCCGACGGCCGGTCCATGGTGGACACAGCGCGGGAGCGGTCCAGCGGCCACGCGGGCTCGCCATAGGGGCGGTGCGAGGACGGCTATGGTGTCGGGATGCTGAGGGGCACGGTTGGCGGCGTGGAGGCGAGCTGGGCGAGCTCGATGTGGGGGACGGCCGTGGGCGCGCTCTGGCGGCGCACGGTGTGCTCTGGCATGGGCGTGGGTGTCGGGGGCAACCAATTCCTGCGACCAGGGGGTGCGGTGTGGTGCTGGGAGAGGCGGTGCGTGGCGCGGGAGAGAGGGGGAGCACGGTGCAGGGCTGCCTCGGCGTTTCCACGCCATGGCCACAGTGCCGACCATGGCGACGTGCGCGCGGCCGCGCCTGTCTCCTTGCTTCTCCTCTCCTTCCCCGACCAATTCATCGATGCCGGGGTGCGCAATAAGGTCAGGGAGGCTAGGGTGATCAAGTGGATGCATCTACAGGCTCAATTGTGCACCAATTCGTCAAATTGATCTCGGATTCGGGTGAATTTGGGATGAACACAGTTCATGCCTGCCAGGTGTTCGATGGAATGCTTCAATGAAATTTTAACTCCAATTTTTGAAATTTGCTTCCTCAATTGACTTTATATATATTAATAGGGATTTTTAGTGCTATGATGTAATTTATTTGATAAGTGCATCATAGCACATTTTGTGGTTTAAAAAATGAATAAAGAATGAAATAGAATTTTAATTTAAGATTTTTTAAAAATATATTTTTGGAAAGAGAAAAAGATATAAGAGCAAAGTGGGAGTGATCACTATGTCACCCCACTGAATTTTGTTTTGAAAGAAAATATTAATTTCTCACTTAGGGAAATTTGTGTGACACTTGTCACATGATTTTATGTGTGGGTGTTTTTATTTTGTTACTTTTCCTTTATTCATATTATTACTTAGCAAACACACACATCAAGCAACAAAACACAAGCAATCACACATAAAATAATAAAAAAAAATTGTTGGCCCACATTTTTGGAATTAATAATACTTATATTAATTCTGGGATGTTACAAATCCTTCCCCCCTTAAAATAAATCTCGTCCCGAGATTTGCTAGGCTTAGGGACTAAGGAAGTTTGGGAATTCGCGTCTAAGATAATCTTCACGTTCCCAGGTTGCTTCCTCTTCAGAATGATTAGTCCACTGGACTTTGTAGAACTTGATCACACGCCTTCGGGTAAGATGAACATCTTCTTCGAGAATCTTAAGTGGTCTGTCACGATAGGTCAGGTCATTGTTCAAGTCGATGGAGTGGTGGTCGATGTGTTTGAAAACCTCGGGCTGGTTAGGAACTTCAAGACACTTCCGCAGTAGTGAAATGTGGAAAACATCATGAAATTCAGATAGCTCTGGGGGTAACTCTAGCAGATAGGATACTTCTCCTCGACGGCTAATGATCTTGAACGGTCCAATATACCTTGGTGCTAACTTTCCTTTGACATGGAAACGTTGCATTCCCTTAAGGGGTGTCACTCGGAGATACACGAAATCTCCGATGTTAAAGGTGAGGTCACAACGCTTGGGATCAGCGTAACTCTTCTGACGGGATTGGTGTAACATCCCAAAATTTCAAAAATTGCATTTCATGCATATCATGGCATCATTGTTGCATTTGTGCATTTGTGTTTGTTTATTTTTCCTAAAAACAAAAATATTTTCTTTTATATTTCTTCTTATAAGAAAAAGGCCTATAAAGCCACTTTAATGCCAGTGGCATTCTTGTAAATAAAAATTTTGCAAAACCTTTGTCACATAGCTAAATGTGATAGAGATTTTTATTCTGAAAATTTACAAATTGGTTTCATAATTTTTGGACTTATATTTAAAAAGTTATTAAACATTTACAGAAAAAGGAAAAAAGAAAAAGAATAAAAAAAAAGGGGCATGACGTCATGCTGACGTCAGCCGACCTTCTCCCTCCCGTCGTGGTCATCAATGGCCGGAGGAAACCTCCTCCACTCCCCGGCCGTTTCCCTCCACTAAATCCACCACCACCGAGCCCTACAAGACCCCCACGACCCCCTCCACCGGAGCCCCCTCCATTCGGCACCCAAGCGCCGCCCGGCCGCCCGAATCGGAGCTCGTTTCGCCGCCGCCCGCCGCCGGTATTTCTTCTCACCGCGGCCAACTCCGGCGTCTCCGCGCCCCCCTCATCTCTCCCTTCCTCTCTATCTTCTTGTTGCGCATCTATTGACGCGCTTTGCGCTCGTTTCCGTGCTCCAGGTCGACGAGGGCATCCACGACACGCTCGGCCGCCGCCCGTTCCAACTCCGGCGAGCGATTCGAGCCACGCCGGAGCTCCAAGTCGCCGCCACCCTCGCCACCGAGCCCGCCTCCGTCCCCTGCACGCCGTGGTGAGCACGCCGTCTTCCCTCTCCCTCTGGATGCGTCGGAACGCGCCGTGCCGGCCGCCTCCGCCGCACGGGCTAGGGTTCCGGCGAGGCCCGCCGCCCCTTGTAGGTCGATCTAACGTGGGCCGTTGGATTCCGATCTAACGGCTCGGTTTTAAAATAAAAACCCGAATCGGTACCCTCCAATCAGGGCGCGCCACGTCGCCCGTTCTTTTTTTCTATTTATCTGTTTTTCTGTTTTTGGCAGAAAATCATCCAAACTTTGAAATTCCATATCTTTTGAACCACAACTCCGAATTTAGTGATTTTGATGTCTACGGATTGAGAAAAATGAGTAGAATCCAGTAGTATAGTTTTTGTTAATTTTTGTATCGTGCATAAACTTGTTATTTACAGATTTTGTATTAACTTGTTTTAGCCATATCTTGAGTTCCACAAATCCTTTTTGAGTGATTCAAGTTGCTAAAATCTTGTTTAGATGTCCTCTGTCCAGTAGCATGTTCATCATATTTTATTAAAATGTTTTTATGCAGAAACTTTAGAATTTGTGTGTTTGCCCTTATTTAGGTGTTTTGGAATTTATTCCTATTAAGTAAAATTATTAAAAATTGTTTGTGGCATCATGCATATAGCACAACCAGAAAATGGAAAGTAAATTTATTTTTGTGTTGTTGTAAATTTTTGCATATTCATGCATAACATAATTTTTGTATTGCCACTTGTGTGAATTGTATGTTTATTTGTGTGTGTTGTTTTTGTTAGATTATTCGGAGGGAACCGAGGACCTTTGCAGCTGCTACTCCTGCTCCGCTTGTTGCCAAGGCAAGTGGCACACTTGCATATTTCTGTCCTATTATTTTGAATTATGCATGTTGTAGTATTACTTGGAAAATTGCATGATAAGTTATTAGTATTGCTATGCTTTAAAACTATTTAGTATAGTTCCTCCTTTACTAGTTGGTCTAGACACACCTATGATAACTTGGTAGAATTTTAGTCTTGCTATGCAAAATGTTGTTTTTGATAAAAGTAAAATATCTACTAAGTTGAAAGAACCTCCTGGGTGGATTTTGGAATTGCTTGGCGGTTGGAGTTGAGTGGCTGCTCGGGGCCATGTCTATGGTTTTACCCGAGTATGTGCACTTGTGGATGGCCACCCAGGGACAAAGAGATCGACGTTACTCCCTGTTTAGTTAGCTTCCAGTGCAGCCATTAGTCATATGGGCTCTGTCTTGATCAACTAAGTTGTGTGGACTCACCCCGGCTTGACAGGTGGTGGTAGAGGGTTGTAGGTGGAACGTGTCAGGCCGGTATGGGGTGGGAAAATGCTTCTGAAAGATCTCATCTTAACCTTCTTCTTTTCCCCGAAACACTAATGGAGTGTGAGGGATAGTTTGGGTTGGTTAAGTCTAGTGGTGAACGTGCACAACCTCTCGAGAGTAGTAAAACTATGATCATAGCCGTGTCCCCGGTTACGGACATTTCTGAGCAAACTGGACGAGGACGTCAACGGAAGATCTCATCACTCAAATTTCTCTAAATTAAAAATTGTTGGGTGAACAAGGGTAGCCGAGATGGTGGCTTTCATGCCATGAAAATCTCGTATAGATAAAATTTTTTTTTTGAAGAGTTAGGAAAAAGTTGGCTTTCTGCAAAATAGCCTTCAAACTCCACCAAGCCAAATATGCATATAGGTTACTAGAGTTGTTCCAATATGAGTCCACAAAGTGTCACTTGCCAGTTCCATTTCATATGGTTCTGACCCACCTTGTTGATATATTTTATCAGGTTGTTCCGATGAAGAGTGAGGTTCGTTAGGGGTTTCGAGTCTACAACCGACATGTTCGCCTGTGGCAGCATGAAGATGATGGAGACTCCATGCTTAATATTTATTCCGCTGTTTACTCTAAATAAAGCTAGCTCCGAGCTATGCACTTTGTAATCGAAACTACTTTGAATTCTGGATCATGCGTGAAATAAATTGATGCACTGTTGTGGTATTTCATCTTGTACTGTGTGTGCTAGCGAGTCGATCCAGGGACTAGCACTATACACAGGTATCTTGTCTATTTTAACAGGCAAGGTCACTACAATTGGGCAGTTTTGAGACGTTCGCGAATAAGTTGGACTTGCTCTTCGGCTTCACGGAGGGTGTCTGGTCCAAATAATTTGCCTTCTCCGGTGTCGGACCAATTCAGGGGCGTACGACACTTCTTACCATACAATGCTTCAAACGGGGCCATTTGCAGACTGGACTGGTAGCTATTATTGTAGGAGAATTATGCAAATGGGAGACAATCTTCCCACTTGGAACCATAAGATAGAACACACGCACGAAGCATGTCCTCCAAAATCTGGTTCACTCTCTCGGTTTGACCGTCAGTCTGGGGATGATAGGCTGTGCTAAAGGTTAACTTGGTTCCGAGAGCTTCGTGAAGTGCTTTCCAGAATCTCGAGGTGAATTGGGTGCCTCTATCAGACACAATCTTCTTGGGTATTCCATGCAGACTTACTATTCTGGACATATACAGGTCTGCTAGCTGATCTCCGTGATAGGTGGTCTTGACCGGAATGAAATGGGCCACCTTGGTCAGTCGATCAACGACGACCCAGATTGAATCATGGCCTCTGTTGGACCTGGGCAGTCCAGTGATGAAGTCCATTCCAATCTCGTCCCATTTCCATTCAGGAATTTTCATAGGTTGAAGCAATCCAGCGGGTCGTTGATGTTCAGCTTTGACTCACTGATAGATATCACACTTGGCTACGAAAGAACCAATCTCTCGTTTCATTCCATGCCCCCAAAATCTCTCACGAAGGTCTTGGTACATCTTGGTTCCTCCAGGGTGGATTGAATATGGGGTCTCGTGGGCTTCCTTCAGGATCAACTCCTTTAGTTCACTATCGCTGGGCACACAGATACGACCATTAAATCTTAACACTCCTTCGGCATCTTCGGCAAAACCAGGGGCTTTGTCGAGAGACATATTCTTCTTAATCCCTTCAATGCTCTCATGACCTTTCTGGGCTTCTTTGATTTGATCCATCAAGGTTGGGGCTAACTCTAGATTGGCAAGATAACCTTGGCTAACAAGCTCGAGTCCAAAATCTTCGAACTCCTTAAACAAGGCTGGTTGTTCGACTTGAATCAAGGCATTCAGGGTACATGGCTTGCGACTAAGGGCGTCGGCAACTACATTGGACTTTCCAGGGTGATAATGGATTCCAACATCGTAATATTTGATCAGTTCCATCCATATCCTCTATCGCAGGTTCAACTCCTTCTGGGTAAAAATATACTTCAAGCTCTTATGATCCGTATAGATCTCACAGCGATGTCCCACAAGATAGGGACGCCATGTTTTAAGAGCAAAAACAACAGCAGCTAATTCTAGGTCATGGGTTGGGTAATTCTCTTCATGCGGTCACAACTGTCGAGACAGATATGACACCACCTTGCCTTCTTGCATCAGAACGCAACCAAGTCCGAGGCGTGATGCATCGCAATACACGTCGAAACTCCTGGTGACGTCCGGCATTACTAGGACTGGGGCTGTGGTTAATTTCTTCTTCAACTCTTGGAAACTATCTTCGTACTTCTAGGTCCATTCAAATTTTTGATCCTTCCTCAATAATTGGGTCATGGCTTTGGCTATACTGGAAAATCCTTCAACGAACTTGCGGTAATAACCCGCTAGTCCGATAAAGCTATGGATCTCGGTCACACTGGTGGGGGTCTTCCAGTCAAGAATGGCTTTGATATTCTCTGGGTCAACAGAAACTCCTCCGGCAGATATGACATGTCCGAGGAATGCAACCTCTTTAAGCCAAAACTCACACTTTCTAAGCTTGGCATAAAGTTGGTGCTCTCGAAGGGTCTCCAAAACTAGGCGTAGGTGAACAGCATGCTCTTCTTCGGTCTTGGAATAAACCAGAATATCGTCGATGAAGACTACCACGAACTTGTCGAGGTACTCCATGAAGATCTTGTTCATCAGGTTCATGCAATAGGCTGGGGCATTGGTCAGACCAAAGGACATTACGGTGTACTCGAATAATCCGTAACAGGTGGTGAAGGCAGTCTTGGGAATGTCTGATTCTCGGATTTTCAACTGGTGATATCCTGTCAGTAGATCGATCTTCGAAAAGACTCGGGCTCCGTTCATTTGATCGAACAGATCCTCGATCTTGGGAAGAGGATACTTGTTTTTAATGGTCACGTAATTGAGCTTACGATAATCCACACACAATCGCGTGGTACCGTTTCTTTTGTCCACAAAAATGATGGGTGATCCCCATGGTGAAGCGCTTGGGCGAATAAGGCCTTTGCTGAGCATATCAGCCAACTGCTTCTTCAATTCTACTAATTCTTCTGGATTCATCCGGTAGGGTCTCTGGGATATAGGAGAGGTTCCTAGGATAAGTTCAATCACGAACTCAATATCTCTGTCTGGCGGCATACCAGGCAATTCCTCCGGGTACACATCTCGGAATAGGTGAACAACACGGATCTCATCAAGGGTGGGTCTAGCTATGCCCTCATGGCATCCTGGTCTGGTCTGGCTGGTCTCAGATACATACTTCACTTCAACTCCGTTGTCTGAAGTGAGAGTAATGGCTCTTCTGGCGCAATCAATTCGGCCGTGATACTTGGCTAACCAATTCATTCCAAGGATCACATCTATGCCTTGGGTTCCTAGAACAATTAGGTCAGCTAGAAATTTCTCCCCTTTGATCTCTAGGGAAACGGCGGGGCAAAATAGTTTGGTCTCTACGGTGGAGTTTGGGGTTTGGATGACCATGGATTTGGATAAGAGATTCTCAACTAAACCTCCCTTAGTAACGAACTCTTGGGTAACAAATGAATGGGTGGCACCAGAATCAAACAGAACAGTTGCAGGTACTGAGTTGACAAGGAACGTACCCAACACAACATATGGCGCTTCCTCAGCTTCTTCAGCATTGATGTGGTGCAGACGGCCCTTGACAACAGCAGCATTTCCGCGGGGTGCGGCATTCTTGTCATTTCCATTTCCATTGCGGGCTTGTCCCTGGTTCGGTGCAGGCTTCTTGGGATTGGGGCATTCTCTGGAGTAGTGACCTTTGGTACCGCATTCAAAACAAACAACATTGGCCTTGGGATTGAAGTTGTTGGGGTTTCCTCCTGGATGGTTGTTGTCATTGGGACGGTTGAAATTGTTTGGGCGATTTGGAAGGGTGGGGCGTGGGGCTTGCGGTGGTCGATAAGCAGGCTTGGGTGCTGGTGGAAAGGTATGAGGCTTCTGGCTGCTAGAACCTTCTGAAGCAATCATCCTTCTCTTGCGTCCTTCAAACATAGACTTGCGCTTGGTCTCCAGCTGGATAGCCTTGTCCACAAGTGACTCCAAATCAATGAAGTCATGGATAACCAAGGCGCACTGAAGCTCATCATGCAGTCCACTCATGAAGCGCTCGATCTTCCTCTTCTCGGTGTCGACATCATCAGGAGCATACCGAGATAAATCGGTAAACTCGTCAAGATAGCCAACCACGTCTTTGCTTCCCTGTCTCAGCTTGCGGAATTCATCCTTCTTCCTCTCAATAAGTCCGCTAGGAATGTGCTTCTTGCGGAACTTCTCCTGGAACTCAGCCCAATTGATCACATAACCAGCTTGCTGGAGAGCCTTGGTAGTATCCCACCAAGCTCGTGCAGGTCCAGCAAGATAGTGAGTTGCATACAGAACCTTCTCATTCTCCCTTACTGCGGCAAATTTCAGATTGTTGTTGATGGTGCGAAGCCAGTCATCGGCTTCCAAGGGGTGAAGTCCCTTGGAGTAGGTGGGTGGGTTGGTCTTCTGGAAATCGCTCAGGGTGGGTTGGTCTTCTGGAAATCGCTCAGGGTGGATTGCAAGTGTCCATCTCCGTTACCATTGCCATTGCCATGGTGGTTGTTCTGGGCATTAGCGGCGAGTTGCTGGAGAACAGCAAGATGGGCTTGACGCTCTTGGCGAGAGGTCTTGCGGTCCTCCATAATGATCCTAAGGAGTTCGGCCGGGGTAGGTTCAGGTGGTGGTGGTGGCGGGTCATTGTGACTGTGGCTTCCTCCTCGGGTGTCCACCATCCTGGGATTAAACAGGTATAAGAGGCAAAACAGACTAGGGATGTGCCTTACTTTAACAGGGTAGGGTTTCGAGTTGTTGGGATAAGAGGTCTTTACTTCATAGAAGTTTTCGAGATGGATTTGCAAAATTTCGAAATTTTCAAAGCACACAACAATATCAAGCAAAAGCATCACATGCATAAGTTCCACACATCATTACATAGTTGCTACAAGCATATGGTTTCATAGGAACCATTACACTACTTGAACATGACTACAACTGGGTTGACCTATCCCTAAGATAACTCGAGAGCGACTAAGTGATCCAACTACTGGGGTGGAACACTCGGCACAACGTCGTCAGTGTCGGACTCGAAGGAACACTCCTCTGGGTCCTCCTCGTCCTCGTCAAGAAGGGGCTCGGTCGGCTCCTCCTCGTCATCTACGGTCTCCTCCTCATCGTCATCCTCCTTGTAGTCCATCTCCTCCAAGTAATCCTCATCGTCACTAATGAAGGCGCTGTTCTCCTTGCGGAGGTCCTCGCCTTCCTCCTCCATCTCATCGGCTCGGCGCTCAAGGTCCTCGATCACCTCGTCCTGCTCCGCCACTCTCTTGCGAAGCTTGGCGATGGTCTTCTTCAGGCGGATCCTCCTCTGGTGAAGGTCGGCCTTGTCCTGCTGCAGGAGTGCAACACGGTCATGGCTCGCCTCGAGCGCGATGCGCTCAAAGTGAGACCGGTACCTCACACTGCGTAGGTCGTCCTGGGTACGGTAAAGTAGGACCTCCATGTCCACGAGGTGCTCGCCAAAGGTGGGGTGGCGAACGGTGGAAGTAGGACGTCCCTCGGTGTCACGCCTCCCGTAGAACCTGAAAGGTGAGTTTGCTAACTCCTCCTTGTGCTCCTCACAAAGTCGGGCCAGCAGCCTCTGCATGGCACGACACAGTCCGTCATCCCAACTGGCATCCATCGTAGTGAAAGACAGCGTCCTGGAATGGGAGGACTTGATGTTCCCCCGGACAGATGACTCGATGAGCCAACTCAGGTTGCCCTTATCGTGAGCGTCGACCTGCGCTCCACGGAACTCAGGAGCTGGGCGACCCAAAATGTCGCTCAACTTGTACAGGTCTTTTCTCGAACATGAGGTTGCCCTTCTCCTTAACTTGCAAAAACTCGGTGAAGTGTAGTGCCATCTACAATTTTAAGCAAAATTTTAAATTAGTGAGATGTCTAGAGTGCAAAATTTTAAGTTTAAGTGAGGCAACAAGTAAGTCAAAATTTTAGCTCAATGAATTAACGAGTGCGTAAAATTTTAAGGGTATCGGAAGGTTGCAATACTTAATGAGAGTAAAATTTTGTATATATGAGAGGATCGGGAGATAAGCAGTTTTCGAAAATATTTCACTCCTTTGTTTTAGAAATTACTTTTGTAACTCCTATCTAACGACCATGCTAACTAAGGTCTCCTATGGTCAAGATGCGCTCTGATACCAACTCTGTGGGGACCCCGGACTAGCTGTCCGAAATACCTGATTATGGTTCACACAACGATCCCATGATCAGTCTGTCGTTGCCCATAATCCGAATTAAATACCAAAGTTTACATCCATTACAGTACCGAATTAAAGTCTTACATAATAGGACACTTAGACCAAGTCTTACATAGTTGCCTTCAAGGGCCAAATCAAAAGCATTCAGCGGAAGCTACGTAGTAGAAGTCCAACGCGTCCTAACGACGACCCGACAAGCAGTTGACACACGAAGATCCCTAGTTCGCATAGAAGTCACCATACTCCGCTTCGGCGTAGGTCTCCTCGGGATCTGGCTAAGACAATAGCCAGGGGCGAAACCAATATGAGTACAATGGGAATTGTACTCGCAAACTACCCCTAACGTGAGTATGCACCAGTTTTAAGTTGCTTCCTATAACACTTTTATTTATTAAAACATCTCCATATCTTTATTGAAAAACATCTCTATATCCTTGTTGAAAAAGATAAGAAGAGTTTCATGACTAACTTTAAGGAAAATCACCCTTTTTATTATTTATCCAAAACTCCTTCTTTTTCCCGATCATGTCTCATCATGACCCATTTATCTCCCACAACTCATACCACTCCATTTGGTATAGATGGGTAGTATCACCTCCACCTTTGTTCGTTTACTTAAAATTTTCCAAACTTTGCCAAAAACTTGCACATGGTCTAGTAGGGCCTCCCAACTGTCCATATCCGAGGACTCGGCTATTCGAATAGTTTTACCCTCTGCAGAGGTAGCACGCTTTTCCCACACCCATCCGGTAACTCATCGTGTCTGCCACGTTCGGGCCATACAAGGTGTATGCGAAGTTGAGCCACCGACCATAGCCTGTCCTTTACTCATGCTAGTATAGGACCCTACCGCTACGAATTCACCATTCCCTCGGCACCTAGTACAGGATCCCCCGTCGAGGAACCTAAGTGTGAGGACTCGTAGTTCTGCCCGGCGACCCAAATATGGATCTTCAATCCTCCATCCTTCAAATTGCTAGGACCCAGGTCAGGGGGTAGGTCGCCATGACCATCCCCTCATGGAACGAGGTCATCCTCGTTGTTGAGGCATCCCATACTAATATGAGCAAATTATATGACTACGCCCGTTCCCATATGTGGGTAGATGTGGTCGCACAGGTTATTGGCTGGTTGACGTAAGTACTAGGACACAATGTGCATTTTTCATAAACATCACCTTTCAACCTTTCTCCATTTCCACACCGACAGCTCGGCATTCCACATCCATCCAAATACTTTAAAAAGGAGTTTTGGAACGAATCATATTTTCCCATCCTATAGTTTTAAGTATCTACTCTATAATTCTACATAGGGTGGCAAAATAGTTTTCATGTTTTTGTAAAAAGGTTTTTGAAACCAGTAACACTTTGACTATTGCAGGTGATCCAAAATAAATGTGTATAAAAGCAAGCGCAGTGAAGTAGCTTGCCTTGCTCAACAAGGTGCTCGGGTTCCTGCTGTTCGAAGTATTCCCCTTCCTCGTAGGCTCCGGCAACATTCTCGTCTAATCGATAATTAAACAATACAAACAATCACTAAGACTAACCAAGCAAGCATCACATAATTACAATCATAAACATAACAATTAGCTACTGCACACACAAAGTAACACAATTTGAATTCAATTTAATTTAATTAACCATTATTTAATTGTGTCACAATTATGGTAGAAACTAGGGTTTCATGTTTAATTGCATAACTTAAGTTCTGTTTATCACAAAAATATGAACTAAAATTCTACAGAAAGCTACTGATGTGTAGAAGACAACCCAATTGGATTTAATTCAATTTGAGTTATTAAACTCCCTGTATAATTGTTTTAATCCAGTAAGTCAATATTCTAGTTTTTGCTACAACTCAAGTTAATTTTATTCAAAAATTAAATCCTTTTAGGGGTAACTAGCACTAATTAAATGTGATTTAACAAAATTGGTCCTAACTCATTTGGATTTACCATTATGGATTTAAAAATGTGTTAGTTCAGAAAGGCTTTCTTTCTTTCAACAGATGCCAATTAATTAATAATGATTAATTAATTCTACAAAAATTAGGGAAGCTAAGTTATCATATTACTAAGCTAACAAAATTGGCTTGACATTATTTGGATTAACAGAGTATCAGAATCAAACAAGTTTAAATTTTATACCTTGTGTGGCATTTTTAAAACTATTCTTTATTTATTAATCTAAATGAAATGAAACCACTTTGGTGAGTTAGATAATTTCATAAGATTTCCAGAACATATTTATTTGATTTATTTGGATGTCTAGATATCGAGATATGAATTTTTAAAGATGATGCCAGCACTGGAATTCTTTGGAAAAATTAAATTAGATATCCTAACTATTCTGGATAATGTTCAAAGTTATGACAGGTGGGGCCTACACGTCAGTGACTCAGCGTGCACGTTTAAATGAATAAAATGCTGACGGGTGGGGTCAGCCCGTCATCCCATTTAAACGAAACGGTATGCTGCCGTTGGATCCAGATCCAACGGCCTACGTTCATAGGCGACGACGGCGACCTAACTTCGGCGGCGCCACCGCGCCGGCGGCACGGTGGTGGATGGATTGCTCACCTAGGGGGCTCAGGTGGGTGCGGGGACAGTGCAGAACGACGGCGGAGGCTCGGGGAAGAACTTGGGAGGACTGGTGCTTGCTAGGGACGGCTGGTTCGTCGGCGTCGAGCTACCCGTCGCTTCCGTGGCGACGGCGCAACTCCGGCAAGCTCCTGGCGACGACACTGTACACGATACAGAGGGGAAAAAGATGTGGGTGAGTGCGGTGTCCATGGGGACTGCGGTGGAGGGGTTAGAGGGGAGAGGGAAGCAGCGGCACGGTGAATTCATGCTCGATGCCAACCTTCGGCTCCGACGAGCATGGGGAAGAACCAGGGCAGCAGCGGTCCTGAGGCAGTGGCTCCACCCTCCTGGCGGTGCACTGAGGAGAGTGGAGTGAGGGAGAGGTGCTGGGGTGGAGTGTGGAGAGAATGCAGCTCGGGGCGGCCATTTTATAGCCCGACGGCCGGTCCATGGTGGACACGGCGCGGGAGCGGTCCAGCAGCCACGCGGGCTCGCCATAGGGGTGGTGCGAGGACGGCTACGGTGTAGGGATGCTGAGGGGCACGGTTGGCGGCGTGGAGGCGAGCTGGGCGAGCTCGATGTGGGGGATGGCCGTGGGCGCGCTCGGGCGGCGCACGGCGTGCTCTGGCATGGGCGTGGGTGTCAGGGGCGGCCAATTCCCGTCACCAGGGTGTGCGGTGTGGTGCTGGGAGAGGCAGTGCGTGGCGTGGGAGAGAGGGGGGCATGGTGCAGGGCTGCCTCGGCGTTGCCACGCCATGGCCACAGTGCCGACCATGGCAACGTGCGCGCGGCCGCGCCTGTCTCCTTGCTTCTCCTCTCCTTCCCCGACCAATTCGTCGATGCCGGGGTGCGCAATAAGGTCAGGGAGGCTAGGGTGATCGAGTGGATGCATCTACAGGCTCGATTGTGCACCAATTCGTCAAATTGATCTCGGATTCGGGTGAATTTGGGATGAACACAGTTCATGCCTGCCAGGTGTTCGATGGAATGCTTCAATGAAATTTTAACTCCAATTTTTGAAATTTGCTTCCTCGATTGACTTTATATATATTAATTGGGATTTTTAGTGCTATGATGTAATTTATTTGATAAGTGCATCATATCACATTTTGTGGTTTAAAAAATGAATAAAGAATGAAATAGAATTTTAATTTAAGATTTTTAAAAAATATATTTTTGGAAAGAGAAAAGATATAAGAGCAAAGTGGGAGTGATCACTATGTCACCCCACTGAATTTTGTTTTGAAAGAAAATATTAATTTCTCACTTAGGGAAATTTGTGTGACACTAGTCACATGATTTTATGTGTGGGTGTTTTTATTTTGTTACTTTTCCTTTATTCATATTATTACTTAGCAAACACACACATCAAGCAACAAAACACAAGCAATCACACATAAAATAATAAAAAAAATTGTTGGCCCACATTTTTGGAATTAATAATACTTATATTAATTCTGGGATGTTACACCTTCATCAAGGTAACGGTGCAAATACTCCGCCATCGCCTGCCATGACCTAAGTCGGAGCTAGGCAGCAGCGCCTCCCCAACTCGCAACCGGCTGGATCACCACCGTGACACGCAGATCAGCTCTGCGTCAGTCTCGAACCTCGTTGTTGTATGGCTACATGCTGCACCGATGACGGATCCGGGCGGGCGCCCAGATTCAGAGCCTGCCGCCTCCACCCGTAGATCAATCTGCTGAAGGGCGGAGGGAACAGGGCCAGGACATGGAGGATAAAGGAGGGTGAGGCATTATATGAGGGTTGGATGGTTGTAAGCCAAGACGCCATCACCGACACACAACAAACTCGTGATTCCTATTGGAGCAGGATTTATAAGGACTTTCGAGAGGACGGCGTAACCGGCACTCAATGCCTTGGGCATTGGCAAGCCGAGCACAATAGAAAAGTAGTGTGTGTGTAGGGGGGGGGGGCATACGAGAAGTTGTCAACAAGTTCCATGAATGTTGGGATCAAATGCATGGAAGAAACGATAGTGGGTCCAACAAGGACACCGAAGTAAGATGCTAATCAAAACTCCAATCTATTTCGCTTGCATGGAACTTGTGTTGTTCTTTCTATTTGACATGTGTCTTTTGATGTAGTTGAGGGAAGCTCTCACGTTGTATCAAAGCTTGTACAAGAAGACGGCCTTCAAATTGATGCATTGTTGAAGCCACTTCAAACGTGTCAAAAATGGAGCACATGGCGTCTCTCCATTAGCCAAGAGGCGACAACGACGACGACATTGATGAATCCAGCTGCTGGGGCCAGCGTCATCCCATGGCCAACTAGGGAACAAAAGGCGAAGGCGGTGGCACACAAGGCCGGGGCAACGACCTCTCTACAAGAGTTTCTTGCTACGTTCACCACATCATCCATGTGTCTCGGAGAGAAGATGCACGAAAAGACCAAAGAAATGTGGGATGTCTACTTCGGCATGCAAGATCAAAAGGTAAAGATGATGCAAGAATCTAGTGAGGTGAAAGGCCTAAATAGCAATAAGATGCAAGAAGTCAGGGAACTCAAGATCATGGCCACGGACACATCAAACATGACGGTTGTCGTGGTATCGTCAAATCTAGCGGAGACAGGGGTGCCATCCGGCTAGGTATACACCGACAGTAGAGAGAAGACGTGGGAGGAGGAACGTAGCGGGATTTCGGTGACGGGATTACACACAGTTCACCCAGCTTCGGATCACACGACGGTGGCGTGATCCTACATGCTGCTATAAATCACTATAAGGCAATATGAGCCAATTACAATGATGTTGTGTGTATAGCCTGAAAGGCTTGGTTGTATGAGGATCTTGCCCTAAGGCGTCCCATAGGCCGGCTGATGCATGTAAAATGCATACATGAACTTTGCATTATAATACTCATATTTCAATCATATTGGCATCACATAAGGGTTATATCATTGTTTTATAATGATTTTTGGAAAGATTTCACAGTTTTCCTATTTTTCTGGAATTAACCCTGCACTGGCAGAAAACCCTATTTTCTATATTTTGATGTTTCAGGGACCCAAACGACGTCCAATTGACCTGATAATTTACGAGGATCATTTTTTGGAAGGAAGAAAGCGTAGGAGCGAAGGAGGCGAAATAGTGGAGGCCCAAAGGCCGAAAGAGGGTGGCCCATGCGGCCAGATTCCTTAGCCGCGTGGGACCACTCATCTGGGCCCTCGTGGCTCCGTTGCCGTCGATCTTTTTCCAGAAGTTTTGTCTTGACCTAAAAACGACTATAAAAATAGTCCCCTAACATTTTCCAGAAGGGAGGCGGTGGAGAAACACAAAACCATGAAACAGGAGACAGAAGGCTGCCGCCGGAGAAGATCGGAGGGGGAAACGCCGCCAGAATCACCTCCGGAAGGCTCCTCCTTTCCCCCTCCGGAGTCTCCATCAACACCACCATCAAGACCAGCACCATCTCCATCACCATCTTCGTGATCCACTTCATACCCCTCATAGTTTGAGATTGTTCGAACCCTAGCTATTGTTTAAGTGCTATTCTACTTGTGTATGATTGGCTACTTGTCATTATTTGGGGGTGAGTGATATGTGTCAAACATATCTATAATTTTTGATCATGCCATGCTTGATTCCTATCATTATTACATGTTTATGCTACATTATTATATCATTTCAAGGCATTTTATTGGACTAACCTATTGACAAGATGCCCAGTGCCAGTTCCCTGTTTTTGTGTTGTTTTTGTTGCCGAAAGTTGCTTCTGGAAATATTCTCGGAATTGGACGAAAATTTAGGACAATTTTTTATTGGACAAATGAGGACCGGAGCCAGAAGGGCGACCCAGGGGGCAGCCCACAGGCCAGGGGCGGCCTGCTGTCGCGGCCTAGGGTCCACCCGCGAATGGGACCCACCCCTGCCCTGTGGGGCACCCCTCGGCCACCTCCAACACCTATAAAATCATCCCCGATGAAAAAACCCTAACGCCCGAAGGATTTTCCCAAATACGATACAGAGCTCCGCCACCATCGCCGACATGTTTCGGGGGTCAGATTGCCTGTTCCGGCACCCTGCCGGGACGGGGATTGGCCCCCGGAGCCATCTTCACCGCCACCGCTGCCTCCGGGATGAGTTGTGAGTAGTTCCCCTGCGAACTACGGGTTTGTAGTAGTAGCTAGATGGTACTCTCTCCCCCTTGTTGTTCAATACCATGTTTTTGTGAGCTGCCCTACATGATCGAGATCAATCCGATGTAATATGAGTTGTGTTTGTTGGGATCTGATGGATTGACACGTTATGATCAGATTATTTATGTTTATGAATTGTTGTTGCTACAATGTTGTTATGCTTATTGCTTGTCACTAGTGCACGAGTGGCATGATCTTAGATTTGGGCGCGTTATGTTTGCATGAATATAATTGATGCTTAGATAGTATCTACAAGTTGTATGCACCTGTTATTAGTCCGGAACCGGAGTCCTCGAGTGACAGAAACAGGGACATCGATGGGAATGGTTAGTAACTTGAGGATTACATGTGTTCATTGTGGGTTAATGCTTTGCTCTGGTGTTCTATTAAAAGGAACACCTTAATTACCATTTGTTCCTTAATTGGCCCGGCTGAAACCGGATGGCAGGACAAAAGATGTTGTGCGAATTCTCATTGCGAGTAGTTACAACTATATATGGAATACATGCCTATGTATGATTGATAAACTGAATGTTTTGTCATAATTAATTAATTAGTGCAATTCTGTCAATTGCCCAACTGTAATTTGTTCACCCAATGCATGATTATTTGCTTAGGAGAGCCGCCACTAGTGAAACTATGAATCCCGGTCCATATTTCTCCATCATTGCTTTCGTGTTTCTGTTACTATTGTTCTCAAATCACTGTTTCTTTCACCTCTCTCGTGTTACTTGTGCTTCTCCAGGTGTGGCTGAATTGACAACTCAGCTGCAAAGACCTCTAAGTATTCTTTGGCTCCCCTTGAGTCGAATCAATAAATTGGGTTATACTACCCATGAAGACTGTTGCGATCCCCTACACTTGTGGGTTATCAAGACTATTTTCTGGCGCCGTTGCCGGGGAGCCATAGATCTACTTATTGGTTCACTTGGGAAGTACTCACTTTCTCTCTACTCTCTATATTGTTATTGTTATCAATGGTTAACTTCTTTGAAACTAGATCTTATTGGCATGGCGGATTCACAGAGGATCAACACGAATATTATAACGAATACCGCTTGTCACAAAAAGGGATACACTTATGGAAAATAATTAATACTCTGAACAATTATGCTAGAGACTTGTGCTTAAATTATGATATATCTTATTGCAGTGATGAGTCTAGTTGTAGCATGAATTTTAAACACCTTCCTTTTAAATGTGTTGGTAATGATAATGAAACCTTAGTATCTTATGCTAAGGGAAACTATGATTTTTATGATGTTGAACTTATTGAAGAATTTATTGCGTGGAAGGGTGCTTATGAAATTACTTCTTTGCTTGAAAATGATGATGATGCTCCTTATAAATCTGAAAGTTTTGCTATACTTAAATATTGCATGGATAATTATAAAGATGAAAATTGCTACATTACTGAATATCTTCAGGGTTTATCTCCCCCAGAAGAAGAGACTAATACCGTGAAGGAGCCTATGGAAGAAGAAATTGTTGAAACAGGAAGCTCATTGGATGAAAACGAGGAGGAGAGTGACGAACAAGAGGAGGAAGAATGGAGTAGCTACCCATCTCTACCTTCTAATGAGAGTAACTCTCTAACTCATACATTATTTGATTGTCCTCCTTCCTTACAAAAGGAGAATGAGTGTTACGATCCCATTGATTCATTTGAAACATCCCTTTTTGATAAAAATGATCTTGTTATATATGATAATCCATGCTATATTGATAAATCTTATGATAATCCTTTATTTACTCCAACCATTGAGATGCATGATAATGAAGAGTTGTGCTTAGAAAGTCTATATGATAAAGCTCTTGATGATGGTCCTATATTACTTGATGATAAAAATTATAATGCTATTGAAAGTGGGTTTAATCCCACTATTTTTGAGATGGATCGAAACTATGTGCTTGTAGATCATGAAAATCCTGTTTTAAGTGATAATTATATTGTTGAGTTTGTTCATGATGCTACTGAAAATTATTATGAGAGAGGAAAATATGGTTGTCGGAGTTCTCATGTCACTAAAACACCTCTCTTTATGCTAAAAGTTTTGAAGTTACACTTGCTTTACCTTCCTATGCTTAATGCTTTGTGCTTCATTGATTTATTTTCTTATAAAATGCCTATGCATAGGAAGAGAGTTAGACTTAAATGTGTTTGATAATCTCCTCATGATGCTCTCCCTTGCGTTTCAATACTTATTCTTATGTGAGCATCATTGAAAATACTGGGCCTAGCTAAAAGGCTATAAAGAAAAGCGCTTGTTGGGAGGCAACCCATCTTTTCTTTTAGTTTTGTCTTTGCTTTTCTTGAGTCATGGAGTTGTTGCTTCTGTAACAACTTCATTGTATCTTTTTGTTTTGTTTTTTGTGCCAAGTTTAGCTTCTAATGCATTGAAAGTGCGAGGTGTTGTTTTGCTGTCCAGAAACAGAATTTTGTCCTTCACTGTTCGAAAATCTAAAAATCCTACGAATTTTATCTTTTTCCGAAATTTTTAGACAGAAAACCTGATACTTTTATCTATCTTTCGCTAGTTTTAATTTTCTGATTTGAGGTACAGAAGTGCCTCAAAAAATTCGATCTTTACAGATTGTTCAGTTTTTGACAGATTCTGCTTTTATTTTGTATTCGTTTCTTTTACTATCGTCAAATGCGATACTCTAGAGATGGACTGTCACATTGAGGCTTAGTAAACAGTAGAGAATTCCTAATAAAGTTGTTTGCAATTTGTTTTCAGTTGAACACATGTGCATTTTAATTTATGAGCACTAACCCTCTAATCAGTTTATGAGAAGTTTTGTGTGAAGGGAGTTTTTAAGTTTTGAACGTCACGGTGATGTGAGAATGGAGAAAAGCTCAAGCTTGGGGATGCCCCCATAGAATCCCCCTGGAATAATTAAGAAGATTCGAGCGTCTAAGCTTGGGGATGCCTTGGGCATCCCCACTCTTCACCAACAACCATCAGGTCGTTTCGTTGAAACTACGTTTTTATCACTTTACATATTATGTGCTATGTTTGGAGCGTCTTTTTGCTTTCAGTTTTGTTTTGTTTGTTTGCTGGTCATATCCTTGTTGGATCCTAGCTTTATTTGTGTGGGAGAGAGACACGCTCCATTCGCTTACA
The DNA here is from genome assembly GCA_012064385.1 of Puccinellia tenuiflora. Lineage (NCBI taxonomy): Eukaryota > Viridiplantae > Streptophyta > Magnoliopsida > Poales > Poaceae > Puccinellia > Puccinellia tenuiflora. The sequence goes on along the minus strand of QRDG01000500.1, from coordinate 4,163,536 downwards.
TCTTGTTGAGTATTCTTAGCTACTGTTAGTTTGCTAGTAAGCTCTCGCTTTTCGCTTTTATCTTATTTAGAGCTGCTAGTAGTTGTTGTTAAACTTTCTGGATCTTCACTTATATTTGTTAGAGAGTTGTTTTGGTTGCTTGGTTAATGTGTTAGATCGGTAAAATGCTATGCATGTGGTAGTGGTATGAAGTAGAAAAAACCTGCATAGTCTTGTAGATCACTGTATGGATAATTTGATACTCTTCAATTGTTTTGAGGCATTAAAATAACTAATGGTTAAAATGTGTTGGTTAATGGTGTTAGAGCTGATTAGTGGAGATGTGTTATTAAAGCGTGGAGCCGTACTTTTCTGAACTAAACAACCTAATCAATAATGCTAATGTGTCATGAATTCTGCTGAGTTGAAAATAAGTTCCTACTGGGTAGTTACTGCAACGGTCGGGGAAGCCAACGGGGCACTTGTGTCGCCACCACGATCCCTCTTGGGGTTTCTCTAACCATTTGTGGAACATTGAAACCATTAGTTGTTTGCAATATACGAAATGCATTGTGAGTTTTGGTTTTTGGCACTTCCACTTCCATATTTTGCTAGCCTCTTCGATGCTGCGCAATGCCCTCTCTCACATTGAGATTGGTGCATATTTCGCGAGTACATCCAACTCCGTGGGAGAACTTCATCCTGTTCTCTTACACATAAGCCAGCTATCTCCCTCAAAACGGCCACCATACCTACCTATCACGGCATTTCCATAGCCGTTCCGAGATACATTGCCATGCAACATCCATCATTATATTACATGACTTGATGTCGTTCTTCATTACCATATAGTTTGCTTGATCATTGAGTTAGTGTGCCGCGTGGCTTGCCACATGTTTTACATTTTTTCCACACTACGCTCGATCATGCATATCATCTTTTATACATCATGTATTAGTCTTATGAGTTATGAGTACCAAAAAGTGTGATGATCCATTTGTAATATAGAGTGTTGCTCCTACAGTGAGGTTAAATATAAAAAAAAGAAAAATAAAAGAGCCCAAAGGAGGCCAAATGAGAGAGCATTCAAAAGAGCCAAGGAGGCCACCCAAAATCCAAAAAAATAGAAAAAGAGAGAGGGAGCAACACTACTATCCTTTTACCACACTTGTGCTAGTAGCACCTACACTTCATTATAGAGAGTTCTCATGTTGTTTTAGTAGTATAACTATGTGGGGAATTAACGTTATAGAACTTGGCTTGTATATTCCAAGGATGCGCCTCCTCAAGTGAGCTCTAGGTCTTCATGAGCAAGCAAGTTGGATGCACCCCCACTAGTTCCATTGGAGAGCTTTCATACACTTATAGCTCTATGTCCATCCGTTGCATGGCAATCACTACTCCTCATACAGTGTCAACGACGGGACTTCCTTCTGTCTTGTGGTTACCTTCTCCGCTGTTTGAGCCTTTATTTTTGACCTTCCAAACCTCCATTATTGTTCTCTTTGCCATAAAATCATGGTGCCAAAGACACTTATTACTTGCACTAGTTGAGTAGACTTCGAAACAGTTGATTTGTGAAGTAGATGGATTAGGATACTTGACTTGAGCTTGGCTATTTCCATGAATGACTAATTATATGCTTTGAAGAATGATTGTTACTTTACATTGGAGACATAATTTGCAATTCTTCTTTCTAAACCTTATGTATGGTTCCATGTCTCCAACACAGTTATTCATGAAAAGTCTCTAGCATTTGTTAGCTAGCGTTTGTTAATCATTGTTTTCTTAATGTCAACTATAGACAATTGTTTTGGATCACCTTATTCACATCATGTGTTTTGCATTACTATCTTGATCAAGATTATGTTGGTGGCATGTCAAGCTCAAAAATTATTTTGATTATCATTTACCTACTCGAGAGACACGCTCCATTCGCTTACATCTTGTTGAGTATTCTTAGCTACTGTTAGTTTGCTAGTAAGCTCTCGCTTTTCGCTTTTATCTTATTTAGAGCTGCTAGTAGTTGTTGTTAAACTTTCTGGATCTTCACTTATATTTGTTAGAGAGTTGTTTTGGTTGCTTGGTTAATGTGTTAGATCGGTAAAATGCTATGCATGTGGTAGTGGTATGAAGTAGAAAAAACCTGCATAGTCTTGTAGATCACTGTATGGATAATTTGATACTCTTCAATTGTTTTGAGGCATTAAAATAACTAATGGTTAAAATGTGTTGGTTAATGGTGTTAGAGCTGATTAGTGGAGATGTGTTATTAAAGCGTGGAGCCGTACTTTTCTGAACTAAACAACCTAATCAATAATGCTAATGTGTCATGAATTCTGCTGAGTTGAAAATAAGTTCCTACTGGGTAGTTACTGCAACGGTCGGGGAAGCCAACGGGGCACTTGTGTCGCCACCACGATCCCTCTTGGGGTTTCTCTAACCATTTGTGGAACATTGAAACCATTAGTTGTTTGCAATATACGAAATGCATTGTGAGTTTTGGTTTTTGGCACTTCCACTTCCATATTTTGCTAGCCTCTTCGATGCTGCGCAATGCCCTCTCTCACATTGAGATTGGTGCATATTTCGCGAGTACATCCAACTCCGTGGGAGAACTTCATCCTGTTCTCTTACACATAAGCCAGCTATCTCCCTCAAAACGGCCACCATACCTACCTATCACGGCATTTCCATAGCCGTTCCGAGATACATTGCCATGCAACATCCATCATTATATTACATGACTTGATGTCGTTCTTCATTACCATATAGTTTGCTTGATCATTGAGTTAGTGTGCCGCGTGGCTTGCCACATGTTTTACATTTTTTCCACACTACGCTCGATCATGCATATCATCTTTTATACATCATGTATTAGTCTTATGAGTTATGAGTACCAAAAAGTGTGATGATCCATTTGTAATATAGAGTGTTGCTCCTACAGTGAGGTTAAATATAAAAAAAAGAAAAATAAAAGAGCCCAAAGGAGGCCAAATGAGAGAGCATTCAAAAGAGCCAAGGAGGCCACCCAAAATCCAAAAAAATAGAAAAAGAGAGAGGGAGCAACACTACTATCCTTTTACCACACTTGTGCTAGTAGCACCTACACTTCATTATAGAGAGTTCTCATGTTGTTTTAGTAGTATAACTATGTGGGGAATTAACGTTATAGAACTTGGCTTGTATATTCCAAGGATGCGCCTCCTCAAGTGAGCTCTAGGTCTTCATGAGCAAGCAAGTTGGATGCACCCCCACTAGTTCCATTGGAGAGCTTTCATACACTTATAGCTCTATGTCCATCCGTTGCATGGCAATCACTACTCCTCATACAGTGTCAACGACGGGACTTCCTTCTGTCTTGTGGTTACCTTCTCCGCTGTTTGAGCCTTTATTTTTGACCTTCCAAACCTCCATTATTGTTCTCTTTGCCATAAAATCATGGTGCCAAAGACACTTATTACTTGCACTAGTTGAGTAGACTTCGAAACAGTTGATTTGTGAAGTAGATGGATTAGGATACTTGACTTGAGCTTGGCTATTTCCATGAATGACTAATTATATGCTTTGAAGAATGATTGTTACTTTACATTGGAGACATAATTTGCAATTCTTCTTTCTAAACCTTATGTATGGTTCCATGTCTCCAACACAGTTATTCATGAAAAGTCTCTAGCATTTGTTAGCTAGCGTTTGTTAATCATTGTTTTCTTAATGTCAACTATAGACAATTGTTTTGGATCACCTTATTCACATCATGTGTTTTGCATTACTATCTTGATCAAGATTATGTTGGTGGCATGTCAAGCTCAAAAATTATTTTGATTATCATTTACCTACTCGAGGACGAGTAGGAATTAAGCTTGGGGATGTTGATACGTGCTAAATGTATCTATAATTTTTTATCATGCCATGCTTGATTCCTATCATTATTACATGTTTATGCTATATTATTATATCATTTCAAGGAATTTTATTGGACTAACCTATTGACAAGATGCCCAGTGCCAGTTCCCTGTTTTTGTGCTGTTTTTGTTGCAGAAAGTTACTTCTGGAAATATTCTCGGAATTGGACAAAAATTTAGGATGATTTTTTATTGGACAAATGAGGACCGGAGCAAGAAGGGCGACCCAGGGGGCAGCCCACAGGCTAGGGGCGGCCTGCTACCACAGCCTAGGGTCCACCCGCGGGTGGGACCCGCCCCTGTGTAGCGCCCCGACCCCGGAATTATACAGAGAGGCTATGTAACCCACATGCTATGCTACACAATCGAAGGGCATGGGATTACCGCTCCCACGCAACACCTCGATCGTGCCATAAACACTGGCATAGCTATCAATGTATAAAACAGAGATCAAGACTTGTGGAACAACTGGCACATCACAGACTCTACGACACAAACATCATATAGCAACTCATATATGAGAAAGATACAAATATTACACACAGAGGTCACAGACCCAACAATACATCATGCGGAAGCGAGGTAGTTGTCTAGTACAACATGATCCAAAATATGGCCTAAGAGGCCTGTATATAAACAAATCCCAGCCAGCTTGTTCCACGACGTCCCAAGTTGCCACCTGGGAACCCCGAACTACTCGTCGATGTCCACGAAGAACCCACCTGTGTGCTCGGTGTCGTCCTCCTCTGAAACAAATTATAAAAGCAGCAAAGAGAGACTGAGTACGACGTACTCGCAAGTTTAGTAGGGCGATATAGGCCCAATGATGATGGAGTCTCTAAAACTGTATAGTAGCTCTTTTGCATAAAGCTAGTTTTCATTTAAAAAGATATAAAAGACCCATGGCATCGACTACTCAGAAGATTTTCATAAAAGGGGTAAGATAGAAATTTCATCTTTGGTTCTCATCGAACCATTTGTAACCAGAACAACTCATCACCACCAAGGCACTCCCTCGAATCACCCTCGAGGAAATGAACCTTTTACACACTTTGAAATGCAACCTTTAGCTGCCAAATTAATTAATTAGGTTCAGGTTCTCTATGATCTTATCGTCTATTCCCATGTCGTCCATAACCGCGGACACGGCTTTTCGAAAAGATTAAACCCTGTAGGGGTGTACTAATTTACCCATTGGTACCGTCTGGCTCACCTGATTGGCCCTCTTCCGGGGAAGGCCGTCGAGTGGGCGCGGTTAGACCTTTACATTGCATGAGGCTTACTCAAGGACCATCAGTGTGCGGAAGGACATGTTCAGTGCCTCCAATGCCCTGCCCCGCGGCCACATCCTAAACACCACCGTCCTCATCGCTTCTTTTTCCACCCACACACTCACACGCAAATGGAAATAGCAAACTAGATGACCCTTAACAAGCCCCTCACAAATTATTCGGTCACAAGGGATCCCATATGTCCCCACCTTTGGAAGCACGCTCAGTCTTGGTTCAAGAGGTAAAGAACTCGCACCTAGGGTCAAGAATGAGACAAAACACCATCCCCGATGGCAACTCATCCCAGCCTTCTTAGCATTTTAATTAAGGAACCACAAGTAACCACCATGTCCGAACATTCCATCAACTTCAATAATAATGGAATTAAATCACCGGACAATAAAGCATTAGACTAAGCATGGCTAAGCATAGCTAAGCTTATAACACAACAACTATATAATTTATCTCCGGCCAACACATAAAACCTAGGGTTCATAGGAGGGGAAGCATGTGATGGCTTAGGGGACAATGCAATTCATAGGATTCTCTACATCTCGATCAAAATGTGACATTGGAATCACATGCAATATTATGGTGGATAAAATAATTGTATAAAACAATAGGAGGCTATATGCCAAGAAGGTTAGGTTATCTCTTGCCTTGCTGCCGGGGCGTGTCGTACTGCTCGTCGAGATAGGTAGGGGAAACCTCTACTCCAGAATCTATCGATACCCAAATAATAACAGAAAAACAAATAAATAAAACGAAGACAAAGTGCAATGCACACTCATGATGACATGTCAAGTTTATGCATTGATATCATCATATAATTTAACTAACAATATTAAATGGAGTGCCAAATAGTTGGTGCAATTATTTGGAAGCAACCCCATATTTAACTTAATATCCACATTGCTTATAAATTATTACATTACTAAGAAGTGTCTCAAATATGCATGAACATGACATGATAGGTTTTGTTCTTCCGATCATTTTGGTACCTCATTTGTGATTTTCCAATTATCGAGGAATAAATAGTGAGTTAAATAATTATTTGAATTTAATTCTTTTAATCAATTAAAGAATAACATCAAAGGAACATTGGTGACCATGATATGATATCAGCATGGTTTGATAGCATTTGACATGCTGATCACTTTGATATTTTATTCACAATTTTTGGTTAATTATTCATCAAGTTATGATTTTTCCCGAATTAGGTATTATTGATGCCATTTCAATAATTCTTAATAAACAGCAAAAATATTGATTCAAAAGATCATTACAATGATACCAACAGGTAGGGTTTGTTTTTCTGAACAAATTGGTATATCATTTACTGAATTTGGACCAATATTTAAATAGTTATCATTTTATTTAATTTATTTTAATTTATCTGTTTTTACTGTTTGGGCCGACCTCCAGATCATCCCATGCCGGTTTCCAGGCCGGCCTCATATCCGAGGCAGCCGGCCCACTGGCCGGCCCAGACCGGGCACCAGGCCGGTCACGGTCCAGAGGATGCCGGCCTCCTGGCCGGCCCAGGCCGGGCGCTAGGTCGGGCCACCATCCGAGCCAGCCGGCCTTCTGGCTGGCCCAGGCCGACGCCCAGGCCGGGCAAGCGACTGAGGCTACCGGCCTCCCGGTTGCTTGCCCATGCCAGCCTCCCGGTCGGCCGGGCCGGTCCCCGGGCCGGGCGCACGACAATGGCGGAGCGGCGGTGGAGTACGGCGACCGGCGACGAGAGTAGAAAAGGGGGAAACGGGAGGAGAACGAAAGGTGCGGAGCTCACCTTGAGCGCGGTAGACAGCTCAGCGGCGCCGGAGGTCGTCGGGGACAGCGGCAATCGACCCGGCGGAGCTCGACAGGGAGCGGACGGAGTCGCGGATGCCGACGTCAATGGGAACGTCCCCGGCTCGATTCCTTGCACCGGGAGAGAGAGAGGAGGATGCGGCTGAGAAGACTATGCGCTTCGATCTACTCTGCCCTCCCCCGAACGACGACGGCAAACTCGGCAACGGCGGCAATGGGAAGCTCGGCCTCGGGAGAGAGAGAAAGGGAACGGGGAGAGCAGGGGGAAAAATGGGAGCAGGTGGCGTCCTTGTCCACCAGGGGGCACGGCAAGGAGGGGCCCGACAGTGGCATGGGGGGCGGCGCGGCCGGCAGGACGGCATGGCGCCAGGGCGCCATGACGCCACAGTGACGACCAATTTCTGAAACCCCCCTCCTAAATTTTCAGTAATTGCCAACAGGTCCAGTAGCCCCTTTGGCGATTTAATTCAGGCACTAATTTTTTTTTATAAATTCTGCAAAAATTTAGAAAGCCTCCCCATGACATGTAGGAGCTCCACAAAAATTGGTGCCCCAAAATAAATTGTTTAGATTCACATTTATTCATATTGTTGCAATATGGTCATTTTTTGATAAATTGCAAAATGCATTTATTTGGAGCACTTAAGCATTTCCAAAAATAATGAATTTTATCCTGGAGGCTCCCAACATGAAAATGAAGCTCCCCATAATTTTAGTTTGAATTTTTGGAAAGGTTTAGCTTGGTTTCAAAATAGGATTTGAATTGAACCAATTTTGGATTCTCAAATTCATTTCTTATTTGGCAATATTTAGATTTTGAGAATTGGTTATAAGATGTAAACTTGGAACTTTCTAAACAATTTGGAAGTCCAAGAATGATTTGTTTGCCAAGTTAAGCAATTGCATTGGTTGGGATGTTTGGAAAGTTTGCTTTCCCATTTTAATTGCTTGCATATGTTGGTTGTTAGTAGTAGCAAATTTCATATGCATGCCATGATGCAAACAAGAATGCAAAAAGTGGAAAAATTCTTCGTATTTTTCAGAAGCTGGGGCTGTTACACCCTGCCCTGTGGGGCACCCCTCGGCCGCCTCCGACGCCTATAAAATCATCCCCGACGAAAAAACCCTAACGCCCGAAGGATTTTCCCAAATACGATACAGAGCTCCGCCGCCATCGCCGACAAGTTTCGGGGGTCAGATTGCCTATTCCGGCACCCTGCCGGGAAGGGGATTGGCCCCCGGAGCCATCTTCACTGCCACTGCTGCCTCCGGGATGAGTTGTGAGTAGTTCCCTGCGGACTACGGGTTTGTAGCAGTAGCTAGATGGTACTATCTCCCCCTTGTTGTTCAATACCATGTTCTCGTGAGCTGCCCTACATGATCGAGATCAATCTAATGTAATATGCGTTGTTTTGTTGGGATCCGATGGATTGGCACGTTATGATCAGATTATTTATGTTTATGAATTGTTGTTGCTGCAATGTTGTTATGCTTAATGCTTGTCACTAGTGCACGAGTGACATGATCTTAGATTTGGGCGCGTTATGTTTGCATGAATATAATTGATGCTTAGATCGTATCTACAAGTTGTATGCACCTGTTATTAGTCCGGAACCAGAGAACTCGAGTGACAGAAACGGGGACATCAATGGGAATGGTTAGTAACTTGAGGATTACATATGTTCATTGTGTGTTAATGCTTTGCTCCAGTGTTCTATTAAAAGGAACACCTTAATTGCCATTTGTTCCTTAATTGGCCCGGCTGAAACCGGATGGCAGGACAAAAGATGTTGTGCGAATTCTCATTGCGAGTAGTTACAACTATATATGGAATACATGCCTACGTATGATTGATAAACTGAATGCTTTGTCATAATTAATTAATTAGTGCAATTATGTCAATTGCCCAACTGTAATTTGTTCACCCAATGCATGATTATTTGCTTAGGAGAGCCGCCACTAGTGAAACTATGAACCCCGATCCATATTTCTCCTTCATTGCTTTCGTGTTTCTGTTACTATTGTTCTCAAATCACTGTTGCTTTCACCTCTCTTGTGTTACTTGTGCTTCTCCAGGTGTGGCTGAATTGACAACTCAGCTGCAAAGACCTCTAAGTATTCTTTGGCTCCCCTTGAGTCGAATCAATAAATTGGGTTATACTACCCGTGAAGACTGTTGCGACCCCCTACACTTGTGGGTTATCAGTGGGATCATATTTTCAGATTGTGTTGTATCACTTGTACCACTGAATCGTATCATGTCTTCGCGTTGTGAGTAGATCTCTCATGTTCCTGGGGGTATAGGATGAATTGGCAATGATTTTTATATGATGTGTTGGTATTTTGTGTAGTTTTTATCTTTGATGTAATTCTATGATGGTGTTGTGCGAACCTCGACTGCACATCACTTCACCTATATGGGCTCATAGGAGAACACCGTAGTGTAATGAATTGAGGGAGACTTGGGAGGACATGTAAACCTGAGACCGAATCATGAAGTTGCATTATGAGGGTATTAGTAAAGGGGACCTTAAATATTAATGCTATGGTGGGACTTTGTGTCTTAATAATTCTTGTGCAGTTACTTACTTGGCCACATGATCCATCATAAGAGGATTAGTTTATTTATTAAGCTATACCTAATTACGGCTCTGTCCAAAGAAGATTAAAACTTGACAAAATGTTTACCTTGTTGTTCTAGAAATATTTATGCCATGAAGTCTAGGTAGCCCTTGGGACCTCTCTCCACCTATAAGAAACACACACTTGAGCTTGTCCTCTTGCTGCATAGAGGATTGGGATTTCTCTCTTTGAGAGCTTTTCACTTGTCATATTTCATTTTCAGCATTTTACTTTATTGCAAACTCTATACCAAAAACCCAAAAACACTTGCATCATTTAATCATTTTAGTTTGTCTAGTGCATAGATAATAAGGGAAGTGACACTCTTATTTGATAGGATAAATACTTATACCTTCTACTCCTCGTGGGATCGATACTATACTTACACATCGAAGACTTCAACGATCCCCTATACTTATGGGTATCACCGGCTTATAAAGGCGGCCGGACCTAGGGCTTACAAGGAAAGTCTTGCCGACTAAGGAATAGGAGTCCTAGACAATTACGGCTTGCTAGCATTGTCTTGTGCGCCAAGGCGGTTGGTTGCTGGGCCTTCGTCTTGGATCCTCCTTAGCCGGTTTTGCCTTCTCCTTGCGCTTCAGCATACTGGACCGCCCGGTAAGCCAGCCGGCATTACCACCAGTGGGCTACCCTGGTATACTGCAATATGTACATGTCGATGATAGCCATATTTGGTATATCCCCGACATTAGCCCCCGGAAAGTTTTGAGTTCTCCAGCGGCCGGCTTCTTCGACGGGCTTAAAATAGTTTCTCCTTTATTTGTCTTGTCTTTGTTACACCAATGTAGAACTTGAAGCTTTACCGAAGAAAATTATCCGACATGTATTGTCGAAATGCGACCGTCTTAGTTGCCGATTAAGACGTTTGACCAGGATGTCCGGACTGATCAATTTTATATCGTGTCGGCTTATGTCCAGTGGAACTCGTCCGATTTCCATGCTTCTGAAGTAGGCCACGTCCAGTCTGTTTTCAGAATTGAACTATGCCCACTGGTGCCGGCTTTATTGTCCATTGAGAACACAGTCAATTTGCATATTTCAGAACCGAGTTTATTCCAAACACTGGATGAAGAAAAAACTCCATGTCCTGGTGGATGTAGCCCCCGAGGCTCATGTCGGCTTATGAAGTAAGGCGGCATGAGACTTACAAAATCCGATGGCTGTAGCCCTTGAGCGTTGGCTCGATGTAGATTGATGCAGCCCCCGAGCTATCTATCAAAACTGTAAGTTTCGACAGACTGTAGCCCCCGAGGCTCATGTCGACCTTATGAAGTAAGGCGGCGTGAGGCTTGATGAATACATATCACTCGGTAATAGGGCAACGCCAATCTGTTTAAAACCCAGGAGGCGGCTGAAGATAAGTCGTCTTGCAGGTGACGTCCTTGATGAAGCAGCAACAAAAACACTTGTAGAATAAACAATAACTGAATTAAGTTGTACTTTTAATGCAAGCTAAACAATTGTAAGGCCTAACCGATAGTTTTTTCAACAAAAACTTTGGATTGCAGATTATCTGTGGTCCGCCCTTAAGTTTTTGGCTTATGCACCTTAGCCATATTTCGTGTCTTAGCAAACCTCTAGCACGAAACGTCTGTTGGGCGACAGGGATGCAATACCAAGCTGTTTAAACCCAGAACAAGCACCGGCCTTTGGTGCCAAAACACCTACTTAGATGACCCAACACATAAGCAATCAGATGAATACTCTTAGACGGACAAAACATTAGTTTGTAAGGCAACATGGCCAAAAAGCATCAGAAACATAACCACTAGCACGAAGCAAATTTGGGTTGACATTGATAGCTTAGTACAAATGATCATCGGAAAATAAGAGATGGCATGATCTCAAAGAACGAACCAGAATTTATTTCATGATCATAGGTAATGTTAACGAGAGTATTGCTGAAAAACTTAACTTTTTGGTGATCTTGGTGTTGATGACACGCATGCTGGGATGCGATGACGAGTAGGCTACGATAGCAATTAAGCTGGACCGCGACGACGAGTAGGCTAGGACGACAAATTAATTCGGACCGTGATGACGAGGAGGCCGCGACGACAAATTAAGTCGGAATAATAATGATGTGTATGCCGGAAAGGCGTGTCGTCCATGCCGTGTTGGCGATGACGTCAAAACACGAAAGCTGATGACGGATAAGTTATACACGATGATAGATATGTTGTGAAGGTGTCGTGCCACGTCAGCAATTAAGCTGAAACATGACGACGATACGCCACAAAGCGATGAGTAGTCGAAATAGATGTCATGTCCTGTTAGCAATTAAGCTGGACACGACGATAATTATGCCGAAAAAGCGACAATGAATCACAACGACCTGTCCGCCATGTTCAGAGCAAACAGGCTGCGACCAAACTGAAATCCGGAGCGATGGAGGTGACGCCCAATTCGCCGAACTTTGCTTTGCACGTAGAACTGCCAACTGATTAAATCAATTTGTAGCTAGTACCAGTAAGTACACATGCAACTCTCAAGGCAGAACTGATCAGTGGAATGAGATGCATATACTTTTTTATTCTTCACAGGTGGATGAATCTTGGGACTAGCAACCAGACGAGGCTGCTGCTGTCGATGACATACACGGGAGACGTATTGTCCAACCCCATGAGGCTTCGGTTTGGTATCCTTGGAAAGTAGAGATCGATCCGGATCACACGAAAAAACTGCCTCCGCTCATCGGCAATCTTCAATGAGATTTTAATTGCCGGATATGCGGAAGTGACCTGTCTCCATCAACGCGCAGGTGCGGACGAGAAGATGCCACTTGATCGCCGCGGTAGCGTTTGTCGATGAACAATTTGACCACGCCGAAACGGACGAAGTCAGACACATGCGATCTGAGCACAATGGAGCTGATCAGCCGTCTATATGCGATCTTGCCGGTATGATGATGTGATCCCACACCGTGTGTATCTTCCAGCAGCTTGGATCCTCGCAGGCGAACTCGATGAATTCTTGCAAAGCAGCGGATATGCCGGCTAGATGCTATCCAGCGGCCGACGTTGAGCACGTCGAGCTAGATTAGCTGGCCATACACAATCTGACCGATGATGATGATGAAGTTGATCCCGCCCGGATCATCGCCTTGACGTCTCGGCCTCACGGTGGGCGCCACCTGTCCTGGTATCATCAAATCTAGCGGAGACAGGGGTGCCATCCGGCTAGGTATATGCCGACGGTAGAGAGAAGACGTGGGAGGAGGAACGTTGCGGGATTCCGGTGACGCGATTACACACAGTTTACCTAGCTTCGGATCACACGACAGTGGCGTGATCCTATGTGTTGCTATAAATCACTATAAGACAATATGTGCCCATTACAATGATGTTGTGTGTATAGCCTGAAAGGCTTGGTTGTGTGAGGATCTTGTCCTAAGGCGTCCCATAGGTCGGTTTATAAAGTCAGCCGGACCTAGGGCTTACAAGGAAAGTCTTGCTGACTAAGGAATATGAGTCCTAGACTAATACTGCTTGCTAGCATTGTCTTGTGCGCCAAGGCGGTTGGTTGCTAGGCCTTTATCTTGGATCCTTCTTAGCCGGTTTTGTCTTCTCCTTGCGCTTCAGCATACTGGACCGCCCGGTAAGCCAGCCGGCATTACCACCCGTGGGCCACCCTGGTATACTGAAATATGTACATGTCGATGATACCCCTATTTGGTATATCCCCGACAACGGTGGAATGACAATAGTACTTTGCTGAGGAGGTCACGCGCATCATCAAGGCGAGCAAACAAAAGGGCCATGGATGCCGACACGCAAGAATGATTTTCATGTTCTTGGATGAATTCATGTATTTGTTGGCCAGACATGTTGTTGGTTGATACGTCTCAAACGTATCTATAATTTTTGAGTGATCCATGCTAGTTTTGTGATATTGTCACATGTTTTTACTATCAAATATATCATTTTTATGCATTTTGTCGGACTAACCTATTGACAAGATGCCAAGTGCCAGTTCCCTGTTTTTGCTGTTTTTGTATTTCAGACAATTCACAACAGGAAATATCGTCGGATTGCCCTCAAAATTTACGGAGATTTTTATGCGACGGAAGACACACATGAACCAAAGGGCGACCTGGGGGCCACCCAGGGGCCAGGGGTGGTGGCAGCCGCGGCCCCACCTTGACCCGCAGGTGGGGCCCGCCCCTGCCTCCTGGGCACCGCCTCGGCCCCCTCCGACGCCTATAAAATCCCTTTTGACCTAAAACTGAGGGGGCGGCCATTATTTTCCAGAAACTCGACCCCGACGCACCATCACCGAAAACCCTAGTTTGGGGTCCAATCTGAAACTGTTCCGGCACCCTGCCGGAGGGGGGATCGACCGCCGGAGCCATCTCCATCGACACCGCTGCTTCATGCTATGAGGATGGAGTAGTCCCTCATCGGGGCTGAGGCTTATACAAGTAGCTATGTGGTTATCTCTCTCTCCCATGATGTGATCTTCGTTGTGATCATGAGCTTTGTTAGTATAGTTGAATACATGATGTTTCCCTATGTGTAATGGATATGATTTTCCTCAAGAGATGTTATTTAGTACAATTTCCGGAGTCATCGTTGTGATCACGGTATCTCGGTGACAGTGTGGGTGCCGTGTGTGACTCTATGGATAATAGATTGGAAGGATCTTCATCATGAGTTTGTTCTTTATTATTGTTGGATTGAATAGATCATGAGGTTTCTTGATGCTTGTGTTATTGAAAAAGAGGCTATTCAAAAAATATGTTGTGGTGTTTGTTAGTACTATCTTTGGATGCGGATAGTGACAGCATGAACTGTCCATAGATGTGGAATACGAACTTTAAGGTGTGCTTTTCGTAGCCCTACGCAATTCTCATCCTATTTGATCCACGAAAGAATGATCTCCGAGTAACATCTACCTTGCATGTGTTTTTGTGGAACTATTATGTGTTTAATTATGTTAATGATGTTGAGAGTAGTTACTAGTGAAAGTATGAAGCCTAGGCCTAGTTTCCAAGCATTGATACACCGTTTTTAGTCACTTTTGTCACTTGTTTGCTTGCTGCCATTTTTATTACAGAATTACAAAATCACCTTTTACCATCCATATCACTTGCATTTTACCATCTCTTCGCCGAACTAGTGCACCTATACAACTTACAATTTTATTAGGTGTGTTGGGGACACAAGAGACTTCTTGTATCTTAATTGCAGGCTTTCTTGAGAGGGATATCTTTGACCTCTACCTCCCGTGGATTCGATAAACCTTGGGTTACTCACTTAAGGGAAATTTGCCGCTGTCCTACAAACCTCTGCACTTGGAGACCCAACAAGTCTACAAGAATAGAAGCGTGTAGTAGACATCATTGGTCGGGCCTTTGTTTGTCGCTGAACCATTTGGCAGTGCCTGTATTGGCTGATGAACCTGTTGGTCATGCCTGTGTTGGTCGGTGAAGCACTGAAGCTGTTGGCCGAAATATTCGTGGTCAGAATTCCTGTTAGCCGAGCCTTTTTTGGCCAAACTTGTTAGATATGTATATTTCGGTAGCTGGATTTGTTGTTGTTGGTCAATTTTGGTTTGAAGGGTGTAGTTTGGAGGATGCTGGTGTGAGATGCACAAAAATGCGTCGGACATGTGTCCGACACCTCAAAGCGAACACCGACTGGGGGGTCCCCAACATAATTTAGACACCTGGTGGAGATGCTCTAAGTTAGAAAAGACCCTAAGGATTACACGACACCGAAATCTGTTTATCCCTGTCTACGCTTGTAGGTCTATTGTCCCGTGTTCCTGTCCACCAAAATAGTGTGTACTATAGCTTGCGATTGTCGGAGAACTGTCCCAGGAACTGGGTGTGTCTCACAAGGATCGAGTAAGGGGCTGAACACGGAGTCAAACAACCCTCAACGTGCCTCGGCGACGGTGCTCGTCGGGCTCGCTGCGGGACAACACTGCAGAGATGAATGCACGATATTATCCAGGTTCAGGGCCCTCTTTGGGAGGTAAAACCCCTACGTCCTGCTTATGGTGTATTGCACTACTTGGAGAGGTCACAGTACAAGGAGAGCTTGGAGAGCTCGAGGTAGCTAACAATGGCTACTGCTAGTCTTGCAGATCTCAGATCTAGGGTTTGGACTTAGGAATCTTGGAACCTAGAGCAGAACTTGAACCAGAATGCGAACACTTTGCCCGAACGTGCTCCCCCTCCTTTTATAGGTGTCTCGGACCTCTTCCCCCAAATATTTTGGCGGGAAGGGCTACCACATGGTGACGAAGGAGGAGGCCGGGTGCACGATAAAGGTAGAGTCCATGGACGCGGTCCATGGTAGGGAGCAGCGTCACCAAAGCTGGAAAAGCCACCGTCCAATCAGGACGGTGGGCTGGCGCTTGCTGAGGTGGGATGTGACCCACGATGACGTCGCCCTTGGAGCGTATCTGCAGACGGTCCCCTTATCACCGGAATGGCAATTCTTGGGGCTCCTTTGCTTGGAGCAGCTTTGTTGACTACTTTATACATGAGAACGGCAACTGCGGCACTGCCGTCATCGCGCGCTGGCGCATCCGTGACTCTGCGGAGAACGCAGAGCCCATGTGCGCTCTGCTGCGGAGGCAGAGCTGGCTTCATGAGGAAGGAACCCCGCGAGGCAGGAGGCCTCGCCGAGCCCTTCGGCTTGGTCCTTAGCAGTATTGCAGATGGCATCCGTGATGCCCTCTTGAGGAGAGGTGGTCCCTCGCCGAGGGAAAACCCTTGGCAAGGAGGAGAGGTCCCTCGCGAGGCTCGCCAGGCTTGGAGAGCCTGGTCCTTAGCGAAATCGTCCGAAAAATCTTGTGGGCCCTGGCAGGCCGGCCCGTGGTACCCTGGTTTCCACTGTGCCGACAGTAGCCCCCGGGCCCGCGATGGGCATGCCGAAAACCGTGCGTGGAGGCGAAGCGTCGAGGGCCCAAAGATGCCTGCCTGGGCCGTGACACGTGGGGCGCAGCGGTTGCGCCCACGGCCACGACCTCCTCGTCTTCAACGGGCGACCCGGTGGGGCCCGCCATGTCCCGGGCAACCGGTCAATAAAGACTGGGCGCGGAGACAGTGCCCATCACTTCTCCCATAACTCCGCCGCTCACTTCCCCCCAAAACGCCTCCTTCTTCCCAGAGCGCTCCGCCTCCAAGATTCTCTTCTCTGCTGCGACAATGGCGCCCAAGAAAGCAACCGTTGACCAGAAGGGCAAGGCCACGATGCAGGCCGGCAAGTCTGCGGCGGCGGCGCGGGGTGCTGCACTCGAGGAGGCGCTGCCGAAGTCCCGCATCCACTCGGCGGCGATTGCAAAGCTGCGCACCTGGCGTCCTCGAGCACCAACGAGCACGGCGCCATCGAAATGAGACCGGCCGGCAGCAGGCTTCCCGAGGGGTACTACCCCATCTTTCTTCACACACTCTACGCCGGTCTTGTTCCTCCTTTCTCCGACTTCCTCCTGGGGATTTTGGAGGTGTACCAGATCCAACTCCTCCATCTTCATCCCAACTCCGTCCTCATCCTCGCCATCTTCGCCTACCTCTGCGAGGCCTACATTGGCATCCGTCCCTCGGTGGCGCTCTTCTGCAGCTTCTACTCCCTTCGGTCCACTGCGCAGAACGAGCGGCTCGGATGCGTCTCCTTCGCATTGCCGACGCCAAGAGCAGGAACTACATCCCCATCGCATGGTGCGGTGAGAATGCCATCACCAAGGTGACGAAGAAGGTGGAGGACTTCCGCAACCGGTGGCTCTACGTCGACACCAAGGGGAGCAACCCTCTCCTGGAGGTACCCGTGGCGCCCCCAAGGAAGTGGGCGCGCTGGGCGAGCGCAGGCTTCGAGGGCCCGAAGCTTGACGAGGTGTACGAGTGCATACGGATCCTCCGCAACGCCAGACTCACCGACCAGATGGTGGCGAAGGACTTCACGAGGCGCCGCATCGCCCCCCTCCAGTGGCATTCGGAGCCGGTGTGGCAGTACACAGGCAGGGAGGACATGATGCGCCTGTGCCAGGACAACTTCACGCCGGAGGTGCTGTACCAGGTCATGGGGGTCCTCTTCGCCATGACGGACATCCCATACCCCACTAGTGACGAGGCCTGGGCGCTCTTCAGCTTTGTTGAAGAGAGTGTGCATGAGCATCGCAGGTGCCTGCCTGTTTTTGACGAATGGGGCATCGTGCCCGCAGGACACCGCGGGCCCCGCACTAACCCGTGGGCGGCGGAGCCGGAGCATATGGACGAGTCGCCGGAGCCGGACGAGGGAGAGGACTCTAGCGAGGGCGAGGCCTCGAGGGACGCTGACCCCTCGGGAGGCTATGCGAGCTCCTCAAGGAGCGCACTTCCTGAAGAGGACCTCCAGGTGATCTCCTCCAGCGACGACGAGGATGCCTTCCACGTGGCTCCCTCCCGACGCACCACGGAGGAGGAGAGAAGTGGCGGCACGGGAGGGCGCATCAAGCCCCGCTCCAAGGCCACCCACGATAGGAACGCCGCGACCGCGAGGGACGCTCCTCGCGAGGAGGCAGCAGCGCCTGAGGAGGAAACCAGAGCGAACAGCCCCCAGCCGCCAAAGGCGAAGAAGAGGGTGTGGAGGATGGCCGACGAGTAAGTCCTGATCCCTCTTTTTCCTTTGATATTTTGCTTTCGAACACCCTCTTGAAGGATTTTCTGTTTCGTCTTTCTTTCAGCAACCTTGCGGCGCCGAAGAGGCGACGGCTCCGCAAGCTTGGGGAGACCGCCAGCGTTGCCGTGGAGACGCCTACGGCTGACGAGCCGCAGCGAGCGGCTACTCCTCCCGCGGATGAACACCGTGCGGAGGTGGAGGCTGAAGAGGTGTCGTCACCACCAGCACGGGCCGCCACTCCTCCCCTACAGCAGGAGGCTGCGGCGGACGAGGCGGCGCCCGAGGCAGCGGTTGAGGTGGCGACCGAGGCCGCACCAGCCTCAGAGAGGCCGGACGAGGCGGAGGCCACCGTGGAGCTGCCCCCTGAGGAAGAGGCTCCCATGAGGAGGGCTGACGAGCCCGAGGCCGCAGCAGGCGCGGCCACCGTGGAAGGGGTGGAAACTGCCCCTGAAGAGCAAGAGGAGGAGGTGCCTCTGGAGCCCATGGACACTGGAGCCAGGGGCGAGAGGACGCCCAGCCCCCAGAGGGCTCCAGACACGAGCAGCGAAGGAGGCGACCACGTGAGCCCCCAGGCCGCACCGGAAACGGCTGTGAGCCCGAGGCAAGATGCCCCGGGTGCCTCGACGAGCGTCGAGGCCTCTGCACCCCGCGGCGACGCGGGGACCTTGGCACTACGGGAGCTGCGCCCTCGCGCAGCCCGCCGCAGCGTCGTCTTCGGCCAAGCGCGGAAAACGCTCGACGAGTTGGAGGCGCAATTCACCGAGGAAGAACTCGCTAGGGCAGAGGAGCAGGCCAAGCTTGACGAAGCCTGGGCCCTCCTCCACGAGAGGGTGGAGATGTGCCGCCAGCAGGATGCAACGGCCCAAGTGGCACGCGAAGAGGCGATCCGTTTTGCCAAGGAGACACGCGACAGCGTGAAGCGGGAGGCGGCGGAGACCATGGACCAGCTGGACGCTGCGCGGGAGGCGCTCGAGGCGGAGACCGCCTCCAAGCGACAGGAGGTAGAGGCCGCAGAGCAAAAGTTCATCGCGGAGTCCAAGGTCGTAGAGGCCGGCTTGAAGGAGCTCCGCGAGCTGCTCGATGCTCACGAGAAGCAGCTGGCACCGCGCGAGGCAGAGTTGGCGCGACGCGAGGGAGAGCTCTCCCTCCGCGAGGAGGAGCTGCGCCGGCACGATGAGCAGGTTCAGAAGCTCGAGAAGGAGCAAGCCATCCGCGAGGGGCAACTGCAGGCTCGCGAGGGCCAGGTGGCCAAGGACGAGGCCACCTACCCGGAGCACCACGAGAAGGCCAACGCCGACTTCGCGGTGAAGCAGAAAAGAATCCAGGAGGAGGTCGACGCCAAGGTCAACCTCATCCGCCAAAATCTCGCCAATGATTATGACGCGAAGGCCAAGAAGCTGGAGGAGCTCTTCACGAAGAAACGCAACGAGCTCCAGCACCAGGTCGAGGGGCTCGAGAAGGAGGAGAAAGAGATGGCCTCCCATCTCAAGCGCGCCAAGGAGGCTCAAGCTCGCGCAGAAAAGGAGGTTGCCGCCCTGAAGAAGGACCTGAGCGAGCTCCACCAGCAGGTGGGGCCGGTTGTGGACCTCGTGGAGCAGGCACGCAGCAACGCGGAGATCGGCCGGACCATGACGCGCCAGCGCCAGCGCATGCTCCAAGACCTGGTGCTCCGTGCGCGCGCCGTTGGGGACCGCTTTGGGGCCATGGTCCCTCCCCTCGCCGCGGACGACAACGAGGCTGGTTACTCGTTCTTCTTCGAGCAATTCCTCGCGCAGCTTGAAGAGACCGCGAAGAGCCTCGACGATCGCGTCGTGGAGGAGAGCCGCGATCTCCTCGTCATGGCCACATGCCGTATCTTCGCCAACCTCGGGAGGCTTCAGCCTTCCCTCGACCTCGAGGCCGTGACGGCGCCTGTCGACATCAGCAGCTCCGTGGCGGTGAACGACAGGATGCGGAAGGCCGCCGAGGCGTACGCCAAGCTTTTCGACCAGGTTGAAGTAGAGGAGGGCGAGGATGATGGCGAGGATGGCGCCGCCGAAGAAGAGGAACGCGCCGCAGCGGGCGACGCGGGCAGCTCGGGAGGCGCGACGGCCTGAGCTTTTCCTGCGGCTGGATGCGCACGTGGCACACATTACCTTATCATTTTGCTTGTAAAACTTTTGTAAAGACTTGTTAAGTTTTAGTAGAATGTGCTTGTGAATGTCCCTCGGGAGGCCTTTGTCTTTCCCCTTCATGTCTTTTTCGCTCTACGTCTTAGGACCCTCTCTTAGCGCTACACCACCGCCGCTTCAGTATGTGAGAGTCAGGGCTCCACAAGGCCGGGGGGTGCGTGAGGCCTCGAGAAGTAAGAGCTCCCGAGTCGCGATGCTCGGGCCTCCCCTTCAACGCGCAAGCAGCCCATGAGGCGTAGGAGAGAGAAAGGAGGCTCGAGGGGCAAAAACCAGCGAAAGGAAATTCGACCAAGTGTTTGGACTTAGCTTGGCGAGGCATTTTTGCCTTGGAGAGGGTGTTGGTTCCCTGGCGAGGCGTTTTCCTCCTGAGGTTGCCTGAGGCTTGGAGAGCCTGCTTTCCTGCGCTTGGACAGATAGGCATACGCACAAGCAATACATAGCTAGATAACTCATGCGCGCTCGTAGGTTCCTTCATGTGTGTCTCGCGAGGAGAACAGGCACCAAGGTCCTTGGTGAGTTGACGTGCGCGGGAGCTGACCCATGAGTTCAGAGCTCCTTGGGAGTTGACATGCATGAGAGCTGACCCGCGAGTTCAGAGCTCGGATCCCTTGGGTTTGAGGCGCTTCCGGGATGCTCCTGTGGCAAGGCACCATGCCCAGCCCCTCTCGCGAGATACACAGGAGGGATCATACGAGCGAAAATGAAAGGCAATAACATAACAGCTTACCGAAGCAACAACATATGCTGGCGCGATGCGCAAAGGTTCAAATTGACATGAAACATAGGTTCATTACACTGGCGTGGCCAGAAGCACAAAATCCGCCATGTCAGGCTTGGGGTTCCACATTCAGTGGCTAAGACTCTCGCGGCCCGTGGCGACGCATGTAGAGAGAGCTCAGAGGGGGCCCCTATGCAGGGGTGGCTTAGAGCCTGCGGTCCACCATGGCCGGCATGGGGATCCACCTCGCCAAGGCATGGTGCTTGAAGAAGTTACCTTGCCGAGGCGCGGTGGCTTGGGAGTCTTCTCGAACGGCCCGCGGCAACGTATAGTAGAGAGGGGAGCCCGAAATTTTTCCTCGTGGAGGATGATGGCGCGTGGCTCTCCCTTGATGCAAAAAATTGCTCGCCGGGGGCGATCAGGGGTAGAACTTGCGTAGGTGCTGGATGTTCCAGGGATTGGCGACAGGGATGCCGTCCTCCGTCTCGAGCCACGCAGAGCCAGGCCTGGCGATGTGCACGACTCTGTAGGGTTCTTCCCACATTGGCGAGAGCTTGTGGAGGCCTGCCCTGGAGAGGATTCTCCTCAGGACAAGGTCTCCTGCTTCGAGAGTGCGCGGGCAGATGTGGCGGCTGTGGTAGCGACGGAGGTCTTGCTAGTACCTTGCCGCTCTCAGGGCCGCATTGCGGCGGAGCCCTTCAAGCAGCAGCAGGTCGTCATTGCGGAGTCTGTCTAGCTCAACCTCCTTGAAGGCCAAGACTCGTGGAGAGCCGTGGGTGATCTCGCTGGGGAGAACGGCTTTAGCACCATAGACGAGGGAGAACGGCGTCTCACCAGTAGGCTTTGTTGGCGTGGTGCGGATGGACTAGAGCACTGAGGGTAACTCATCGATCCAGTGCTTGCCGCTGGCCTTGAGGCGGTTGAAGCTTCTCGTCTTGAGGCCCTTGAGCACCTCGGCGTTGGCTCGCTTAGCCTGCCCGTTGCTTCGTGGGTGAGCCACTGAGACGTAGCAGATTTGGGCGCCAAGGCTGCCGCAGTAGGACTTGAAGGCGCCGCTGATGAATTGCGAGCCGTTGTTGGTGATGATGCGGTTGGGCACGCCAAAGCGGCAGACCAGGCTCCTGATGAATTTGACCGCTGATTTCGCCGGGATGGTGCGCACGGGTTCGCCACTTGGTGAATTTGTTGATGGCGACGTAGAGGTAGCGGTAGCCCCCGAGCGCTCGCGGGAAAGGTCCCAGCAGGTCCAGCCCCCAGACCGCGAACGGCCAGGAGAGCGGGATAGTCTGGAGTCCTTGCGCGGGCTGGTGAATTTGCTTGGCGTGGAATTGGCAGGCGTCGCAGGACTGGACGATTGCTGCTGCATCTTGAAGAACTGAAGGCCAGTAGAAACCACTCCGGAAGACCTTGCCTGCGAGGGTGCGCGAGGATGAATGGTGGCCGCACTCGCCGCTGTGGATGTCGTTGATGAGCTGGCGGCCTTCCTCGGCAGGGACGCACTGCAACGCAACCCCATTGGGGCGCTTACGGTACAGGTCTCCGTCGTGGAGGCAGTAGGACTTGGCCTGGCGAGCAACCCTCTCAGCTTCTGCGTCGTCTTCGGGGAGGACTCGGTCTTGTAGGTAGCTCTTGATCTCGTCGATCCAGCCAGTGTCTTGGCGTACCAGGGTCATTAGCAGGCGGTCGCCTGATGTCGGGGGAATGACCCCCGGTTATGCCAAAGTTCACGACTCGACAAGAGAACAAGAGAAGCAAACCGCGAAGATCAAGCGGATGGTTTGCAGGCTGTTGGCTGCCTTGAGTCTGCAGGCTGCAGGCTGCAGGCTGCACGTCCGGCTGCAGGCTGCAGGCTGCCCTGAGTAGTGCTAGCTGGGCCTCATGGGCCACCCCTTTGTCCCCTGAGCATCCCCTTTATAAGGTGCACTAGGGAGCCCTTGAGAAAAGAGGCCCCCTTTGGAGGAAACCCTAGATAGATTTTTTGGGAGGTGGAAGCTCTTCTCATCCCCACCTACCTCTTCTTCTTCCTCCTCTAGCTAGAGAGAGAAACACAGCTCAAGGAGCAACTTTGTAGCCCGAGATCTATGCTATGATATACATCAGACATGCAGGACGTAGGGTTGTTACCTCCACAAGGAGGGCCCTGAACCTGGGTACATCGCGTGTCTTCCCGTGCTTGTGCCCAATCCCGCCGGAATGCCATCACCGCCTTGTCCCACAAAACTTTTCCATCGTTGATGGATATGTCGTTGAAGCCACCACGACATTTGGCGCCCACCATGGGGCTAGCGGCGAGCGGATCCCGTTCTCGGCGGGACCCCTCTTCATCGACATCTTGGTCGCTGCCTCGACACCAACCACCTCTCTCGGGGAAGCTCCGGCCGCCAGTCATGGCACTGTGCTCGGCCTCCCTTGTCCTCTCCTCGAGCCACCGCTGTGCTCCTCTACGCCCGCGTTGGTCCCGCACCAAGTCGTCGCCATGGCCACCGCGGAGGACGCCCAGGGCGGGGAATCGAATCGAGGCTTCATCAACGTAAAAATCATCTCCCACGCGCCCGCGCATGCGTCCGCTGCTCCACCCGCGTCACCAGGCTCTCTGGCCTAGGCCCGTCGCGCCCAAGCTACTCCTTCGCGCAGTGCGTCTTCCCCAAGCGAAGCCACATCGTCCACCCGCGCTCCCGCACAAGAACGCTGTCCGCGACCTGCTGCCCAAGCTCGTCTCCGCACACGGCCTCCTCTCCGCGTCCGGCGCCTCCAACGCCGTCCGGCTTCGCCTTCGTCCGCGCGCGCCGGCTGCGTCTGCGCCCACTACTCTGCGCCCAACGCCTCCAACATCGAGCTCCTCCGAAGGCTCCATCTGCGTCCGTGCTGCTAGCCCGGTGCAGCGCCTGCTCGCCTCCCTGCATGCGAGCTGCCTGTGCTACCTCTCCCCTCGCCCGCGTCCATGGCCTCCATCCGCGTCTGTTCGAGCGCTTCCGCGGCCACCCGAGCGTGTCCACGTCTACCCGTTCGCCCGTCCGCGCCGGAGCTCCTCGCCTCCGGCCGTGGCCGGCTACCCCGCTCCATGCCGCGTCCGCTCCGCACTCGCATCGCCCCGACTTCTGCACCACGTGACCCTCGGCGCCTGCACTCGCATCTTGTCCGCATTCATCGATGCACGCCTCCGTCCCGCGCCCACGCTGCTCCGGCTGTCGCCTCCCACGCGCGCACGCGACGTCCCCGACCTCCTCTTCTCTGGCTGCCTCCGCCTGGGCAGCCAGCCGACCCGCGAGCCCCGCCTTGAGGTCCTCCACGCCTGGACTTCACCTCCCAGCGCGGCGTTCCCTGCTCCGACATCTGCCTGCGCACGCCAACCCGGCCATCGCCCCAGTGCCTCTGTGCCAGCACCTCGCGTCCGTGCGCCCGCTCTGCCTCATCTCCACCGCCGGCTGGTCCACACGGCCCCGGCTCCCGCGTCCAAGCATCCGTCCACCCACGCGGCCCCATCCCCTACCTGGTCCACGCACTCCACGCCCGCACCCGGCGAGGCTGCGTCCGTCGCCCGCGCCATTCCGGCCACCTTCGGCAAGCTCAGCTTGCGCGCCTCCTCCCTCGGCCTCCTGAGCCACGCCCGTGCCTCTACTCCGCCGTCGGCCGGCCTAGGCTACCCGCGTCGGCTACAGATCGCTCCGGCCACGCCCTCGCGCCTCCACCCACTGCCGCCTTCGCCTGCCCCGCACCGGCTTCGGCCTCCTACACGCCACCTCTCCTCCAACTTCGGCTCCCCTGCCTCCTCCTGCGTCGCTCCGGCCACCTACATGCCCGCGGTCGGCTGCCGTCACCATGCCGGCTCCGCCCTGCTGGCCATCTCCCGCACTACCACGGTCGTGCCAGCCCGCTCCCGTGCTGACCGGCTCCGGCCTCCCGACGGGCCGGCTTCCGCGCGCCCTGTCCGCCTCGACCGGTTCTGTCCGCGCCGCAGGCCGCTATGCCTGCCGCACCTGGCTGGCCGCCTCCGGCTCCTGCGCCGCGCACGTCACTCCGCCCGCGGCCTGGTCGGCTCCAGCACGTCGCCGCGCGCCCATCCGCCGGGCCGGCTGCCCAGGCAAATCGGAAAAGGAGAAGGATCCGGACAGGCCGGCTGAAGAAGAAAAGAAAAAAGAGGAGAAAAGAAAAAAGAGGAGCCGATATATAAAAAAAAGAAAAAAGGAGAAGCCGACCGGGCCGGCTGCTAAAATATATATATATATATAAAAAAGGGAGAGTCAGCCGGCTGGAGAAACAGGGCCGGCTCGGACCAAGCCGTCAGATCGGCTGCTCCTGGCCCGTCCAGCTGCTCTAGACTGCAGCACCTCTTCTACATCTCTTCTAGGACTACGGAAAACAACGGAAATGCGAGAAGAACAAGCTGGAGGTCGCCTCCACACGAATGATCTAAAGGGCTCGGACCGAAGCGAGTCGGCATAGAAATCCACCAAAAGCTTCAAACAGCATAAATTTTGTATATTGAGATCTAACGACTAACTTTATCTCTCGCATGACTATTTTTTGCATGAACCTGCCGAGGCCCTCCCGCTGGCGCCGCTGGACCTCGACAACTTCGGGGGCTAGTGGATCCCAAAGCCAACCGGCTCCTCCAGCCGGCTACCCCTTCGACCGGCTCCATCCGCAGCTGGGTTTTCGGGGACTCAACATCATCATCGCCCTCATCGTGAACCTCGGGAGCACGTCACCGCCATCGCCCACACCGCGAAGCTCGGCGGCTCGACATCGTCATCGCCATCACTTCCAATTTAGAGCTCGGGAGCTCCATAGCCGCCAACTGGCAGAAGGCCAAAGACCTCCGGCCACGAGCCCGGGGGCTGCCACGCCGTCAGCCGGCAATCGTATTCCCGGGTCCTACATAGCTGCCGACCCGGAGGACTCTATCACCCCGGCCACGAGCCCGGGGGCTGCCACGCCGTCAGCCGGCAATCGTATTCCCGGGTCCTGCACAGCTGCCGACCCGGAGGACTCCATCACCCCGGCCACGAGCCCGGGGGCTGCCACGCCATCAGCCGGCAATCGTATTCCCGGGTCCTGCACAGCTGCAGACTCGGAGGACTCCATCACCCCGGCCACGAGCCCGAGGGCTGCCACGCCGTCAGCCAGCAATCGTATTCCCGGGTCCTGCACAGCTGCCGACCCGGAGGACTCTATCACCCCGACCACGAGCCCGGGGGCTGCCACGCCGTCAGCTGGCAATCGTATTCCCGGGTCCTGCACAGCTGCAGACTCGGAGGACTCCATCACCCCGGCCACGAGCCCGGGGGCTGCCACGCCGTCAGCCGGCAATCGTATTCCCGGGTCCTGCACAGCTACCGACCCGGAGGACTCCATCACCCCAGCCACGAGCCCCGGGGCTGCCACGCCATCAGCCGGCAATCATATTCCCGGGTCCTGCACAGCTGCCGACCCGGAGGACTCCATCACCCCGGCCACGAGCCCGGGGGCTGCCATGCTGTCAGCCGGCAATCGTATTCCCGGGTCCTGCACAGCTGCCGACCCAGAGGACTCCATCACCCCGGCCATGAGCCCGGGGGCTGCCACGCCATCAGCCGGCAACACCATTCCTGGGGGCTGCACAGCTGCAGACCCGAAGGACTCCATCACCCCGGCCAAGAGCCCGGAGGCTGCCACGCAATTCTAAGTATTGTGCATAACACTAACCAACCAACTCTTTGGCTTCAAGGCTTTTTATTTGGCTTCAAGGTTTTTAATCCGGCTTCAAATTCAAGGCTTTTAATCCGGCTTCAAATTCAAGGCTTTTAATCCGGCTTGAAGACTTCAAATTTATCCAGCTTCAAATTCAAGGCTTTTAATCCGGCTTCAAATTCAAGGCTTTTAATCCGGCTTGAAGACTTCAAATTTATCCGGCTTCAAGTCCAAGGCTATTTATTCGGCTTCAAGGTTTTTAATCCGGCTTCAAATTCAAGGCTTTTAATCCGGCTTCAAGGTTTTTCATCCGGCTTCAAATTCAAGGCTATTCATCCGGCTTCAAGGGCTTTCATCCGGCTTCAAGTTCAAGGCTTTTCATCCGGCTTCAAGGTTTTTCATCCGGCTTCAAATTCAAGGCTATTCATCCGGCTTCAAGGGTTTTCATCCGGCTTTAAGTTCAAGGCTTTTCATCCTGCTTCAAGGTTTTTTATCCGGCTTCAAATTCAAGGCTATTCATCCGGCTTCAAGGGTTTTCATCTGGCTTCAAGTTCAAGGCTTTTCATCCGGCTTCAAGGTTTTTCATCCGGCTTCAAATTCAAGGCTATTCATCCGACTTCAAGGTTTTTCATCCGGCTTCAAAATTCAAGGCTTTTCATCCGGCTTCAAGGTTTTTCATCCGGCTTCAAGGCTCTTCATCCGGTTTCAAGTTCGTCCGGCTGCAGGCTTCAAGTTCGTCTGGCTGCAGACTCCGTCCGGCTTCAAGTTGGTCCAGGTTCAAGTTCATCCGGCTTCAACTTCATCCGGCTTCAACTTCATCCGGCTTCAAGTCCATCCGGCTGCAGGCTTCAAGTCCGTCCGGCTGCAGGCTTCAAGTTCGTCCGGCTGCAGACTCCGTCCGGCTTCAAGTTGTTCCGGCTTCAAGTTCATTCGGCTTCAACTTCATCCGGCTTCAACTTCATCCGGCTTCAACTTCATCCGGCTTCAAGACTTCATCCGGCTTCAACTTCATCCGGCTCGACGGTCTGCAGGCTGCAGACTTCGTCCGGCTGCAGGCTGCAGGCTTCGTCCGGCTTCAACTCCAGTTTCAGTCAGCTCCGGCTCCAACTTCGGCATTTCGACCACAACAATCAAGACAAGGGGAAGATCGCGAAGTCTTCCCAGCAAGCTAGCAAGACTCCACGATCTCGGGGGCTAGTGTCGGGGGAATGAACCCCGGGTATGCCAAAGTTCACGACTCGACAAGAGAACAAGAGAAGCAAACCGTGAAGATCAAGTGGACGGTTTGCAGGCTGTTGGCTGCCTTGAGTCTGCAGGCTGCAGGCTGCCCAGTCCGGCTACAGGCTGCAGGCTGCCCTGAGTAGTGCTAGCTGGGCCTCATGGGCCACCCCTTTGTCCCCTGGGCATCCCCTTTATAAGGTGCACCAGGGAGCCCTTGAGAAAAGAGGCCCCCTTTGGAGTAAACCCTAGATAGATTTTTTGGGAGGTGGAAGCTCTTCTCATCCCCACCTACCTCTTCTTCTTCCTCCTCTAGCTAGAGAGAGAAACACAGCTCAAGGAGCAACTTTGTAGCCCGAGATCTATGCTATGATATACATCAGACATGCAGGACGTAGGGGTGTTACCTCCACAAGGAGGGCCCTGAACCTGGGTACATCGCGTGTCTTCCCGTGCTTGTGCCCAATCCCGCTGGAATGCCATCGCCGCCTTGTCCCACAAAACTTTTTCATCGTTGATGGATATGTCATTGAAGCCACCACGACACCTGAGGGCAACCCGCAGTTTGGTGCTCCACTCGGTGGGGCTGGTGGGAGCTCCTCGTCGATGCTGATATTGGCCGCTGGTTGCTTGACTGAGGCCTTGGTGAGTCTCTCCTCGGAAACTCCAGGCTTCTGGGCTTCCCTTCTTGCTGCTCGCCTGGCGAGCTCATCTGCTTCTTGGTTTTCCGCTCGCGGGATGTGCTTGAGCTCCATGCCCCTGAAGTGCTTCTCGAGCTTGCGTACCTCTTCAAGGTAGGCCACCATGTAGGTGTCCTTAGGCGTGTAGCTTTTGTTGGAGAAGTTGACGAGGAGCTGGGAGTCGCCCTTGATGAGGATGTGCTTGATGCCGAGGGCAACGGCAGCTCTGAGCCCAGCGAGGAGGCCTTCGTATTCAGCAATGTTGTTGGAGACCTTGTCATTGTCCTTGAAGCACAGCTGGACGGCGTAGTCGAGCTTGTCGCCTGTTGGTGAGGTCAGGACAGCACCAGCCCCTGCAGTCCGGGCCGCGAAGGCGCCGTCGAAATGCATGGTCCAGGAGCCTGGTTCCGTCCCTCCTGAGGCTGTGGCTTCCTCCTCTGGAGGCTCTTCTTCACGCGTGTCCGTCCATTCGGCCATAAAATCAGCCAGTGCCCTACCCTTGATGACTCTTGTGGTGTCAAACTCCAGCTCGAAGGGTTGCAGCTCGATGCCCCAGCTTGCGACGCGATCTGTCGTGTTTGGATTGCGCAGGACTTGCTCCAGGGGGTAGGAGGTGACCACCTTGATGGGGTGACCCTGGAAGTAGTGGCGCAGCTTCCTGGAGGCGCTGAGGAGCGAGAAGAGGAGATTTTGCTGCATGGGGTAGCGCTCGCGAGCGTCCCGCAGCACTGTGCTGACGAAGTACACAGGATGCTCGACGAGGGTAGTCGTTGGCGTGGCAGCGGCTGGCTCCTCTCCAGGCTCGGTGGAGTCCTTGGCGAGGTTTTCTTGAGGCCCCACTTGGGGAGGCTCGGCATGAGGCTGGAGGCTTGACGAGGCTGCTTCCTTGTCGGGGGGTTCTGGGCTTGGCGAGGCGGAGCTCTGCTTGGCGAGGACTGGCTCTTCCCTTTCAGCCACCAAGACCGCGCTTGCCGTCTGAGGAGTGGCTGCAAGATACAGCTTCAGAGGCTCGCGAGGGCGTGGGGCAACCATGATGGGTGGGCTCGCCAGGTATTTCCTCAGGTCCTCAAAGGCTTTTGCCGCTTCAGGGGTCCACTTGAAAGGACCGGACCTCTTCATGATCTTGAAAAATGGCAGCGCCCTCTCGCCGAACTTGGAGATGAAACGGCCAAGGCTGGCCATACATCCCGCTAGGTGTTGCATGTCCTTGAGGCGATGAGGAGGCTGCATCTATTCTATGGCCTTGATCTTGTCGGGGTTTGCTTCAATGCCGCGGTGAGACACCAGGAACCCGAGGAGCTTGCCTGAAGGGACCCCGAAGACGCACTTGGTGGGGTTCAGCTTGATGTTGACCTTGCGCAGGTTGTCAAAGGTCTCCTCGAGGTCCTGGATGAGTGTGTCCTTCTCGCGGGTCTTGACCACGATGTCGTCGACATAGGCCTCTGCATTCCTTCCCATTTGAGCCCCAAAGGCGATCCTCATGAGGCGCTGGAAAGTGGCACCGGCATTCTTCAGGCCGAAGGGCATGCAGACATAGCAAAACACACCACAAGGGGTGAGAAATGCTGTCTTCTCCTCGTCCTCCTTCGCCATCTTGATCTGGTGATAGCCTGAGAAGGCATCTAGAAAACAGAGGAGTATGCAGCCGGCGGTAGAGTCCACGATCTGGTCGATCCTCGGGAGGGGATAGGGGTCCTTGGGGCAGGCTTTGTTGAGATCGGTGAAGTCGATGCAGAGGCAGCTTCCTCCGGTGTGCTTGGGGACGACCACACCATTGGCGAGCCAAGTGGGATGGACCACTTCCTTGATGATGCTGGCTTTCTTCAGCTTTTCCACTTCTTGAACAATGAAATCTTGCTTCTCTGGCGCTTGGCGCCGCGCCTTTTGCTTCATGGGGCGTGCGTTTGGACACACGGCTAAGTGGTGCTCGATCACCTCCCTCGGTACTCCGGACATATCTGACGGCGTCCAAGCGAACATGTTAGAGTTTGCCCTGAGGAAGGCGACGAGCGCGCTTTCCTATTTGGGAGGCAAGTTGGCGCCGATGGTGACGCTAGACCCCGAGCCGTTTGCCTCAAGAGGCACTTGCTTCGTCGCGGCCTTCTCCTGAGAGAACAGCTGCTTCTTCTTCGCGGGGGGCCTCGGGAGGGGTTCCTCATCCTCGTCAGCGGGAGACGGCACCGCGGCAACCTTGTAGGCCACTTGCGCAGCGTACAGGGCGTATGAGACCATGCCGCGGATGACGATGGTGCCACCCGAGCCAGGGAGCTTGACGAGGTTGTAGGCGTGGTGGGTCACCGCCATGAACTTGGCGAGGGCGGGGTAGCCGAGGATGGCGTTGTAGGGCAGGCCGATGTGCGCGATGTCGAAGTCGATCAGCTCGGTGCGGTAGTTGGCCTGAGTGCCGAAAGTGACCGCGAGCCTCACTTGCCCCAAAGGAGTCGTGAGGCCCTCTGTCACCCCCGAGAAGGGCCTGGTGGGCATGAGCCTCTCGTAGGGCACCTGCAGCTTCTCGAATGTCTCGACAGAGATGACGTTGAGGCCGACACCCCCATCAATGAGCGCCTTAGAGACGGCGATGTTGTTGATGGTGGGGGTGCAGACCAGCGGGATGGTGCCAACAGTCGAAGTGGACTTGGGGTGGTCGCTGGAGTCGAAAGTGATGGGGAATTGGGACCACTTGAGGGGCCTGGAAGCCTCAACCCCGGGGAGGGCTGCCGCGACCTCACGAGCGAATTGCTTGAAGTGGCGGTTGGAGCGAGGGGCCTGAGCCCCACCGAGGATGCAGGCGGCCCCGCGAGGCACCTGGTAGCCCTCAGGAGTCTCGGCAGGGAGGTTGTCATTCCCGGGCTGGACGGCGTTGGCCTGGGGGTTCTGCTGGTAGTTGTCGTTGTAGTTGTTGTTGTTCCAGCGTCGCCCCCCGCGGCCACCGCGGCCTTGCTCCCGCTTGCGCACTTCGCGCGCCTCGCGAGCCTCGCGAAGCCTCTTGAGGTCGTAGCAGTCCTCAGTGGCATGGGAATGCCTGTTGTGGTAGGTGCAGAAGGGGCGTTCATCTTTCTTCTCAGTGCCTGCGGCTGGAGCGGCAGCGCGAGGCTGCTTGGCGTCAGGCTCAGCCGCGAGGACCGCTGTGGTCTTGCGCTTTTCAGAGGATTTCTTCTTCTTGGACCCCTCGGCGGGGTCCCCTGGCTCGTTCTTGACGAACAAGCGGCCCTCCTCAGCCTTGGCGCACTTGTATGCCAAGTCGAAGAGCTTGACGACGGTGGTGATGTTGTCGTGGATGCCGAGCTTCTCGAGCATCCGCACGTCCGTCACTCCAGCCTGGAAGGCCGAAATGACCTGCGCGTCAGTGGCGTTGGGGATCTTGTTGCGCACCTGGCTGAAGCGCTGGATGTACTTGCGGAGGGTCTCGCCAGGTTTCTGGCACACGGCGTGGAGGTCGTTGTACGTGAGGCCACGCTCGTACTTGCCCTTGAAGTTGGCGATGAAGCACCGGCAGAGATCCTCCCAGGTGTTGATGGACTCGGCGGGGAGGTTGGTGATCCACGAGGACGCGGAGTCCTTGAGGGCCATGGGGAACCAGTTCGCCATGACCTTGTCGTCGCCCCTGGCGGCCTGGATAGCCAGAGTGTAGAGCTGCAGGAACTCCAGGGGGTTGTTCTTGCCGTCATAGCGTGGAGGAAGATCCGGCCTGAACTTGACGGGCCAGACGACGCGACGGAGGCTGCGAGTGAACGCGGCCGTCGTGCCGTAGGAGGTGGCGAGGGTGGCGCGGAGGTGGCGCCCCGCGGTGGCGACGTCCTAGACGGCGCGGTTGTGGCGATCATGCTGGCGCTCGATGTTCACGCGTGCGTCCTCAGGGGCTCGCTGCATGATTTGGCAGTCGTGCGGCGACGACGCGTGCAATGCAGCGCAGTTGTCGCGGGGAGGAGCCCCCGCTGGAGAAGGTTGCGGTGGAACTGGTGGAGCTGCAGCAGGCGCGGGATGAAGAGGAGGCGCGGGACGGGCGCCGTGCGCCATGTCTCCCACGCGCGCTGAGGGAACCAGCGAACGGGACGGTGCAGGGACGGCGACGCGAGCGGCACCGACGAGCTCGGAGAGGCGGTTAAGCCAGGCTTCCTAGGCCTCCGGCGTAGGACGGTACTGCAGCAGCTCCTGCGCCATGAGAAGCGCAGTTGCCGGGCTGGGCGCAGGGCGCCCCAACGTGGAGGCAGCACGGTCCCGCGACGGGTGCAAGGAGGAAGCTTCCTCTTCGCCGAGGTCGCCCTCAGCATGGTCGTCGTTGTAGTCCTTCGGGTGCTCGACGCAGGGCTCGGGGACGACGTGGCGCTCCGGAGCAGCGTTCCCACACGGGCGGCCGCGCGGGTTGCCAGCAGGAGCGGTGGCGGCGCTAGCTGTCCGGCGAGCGAGACGTTCGACGCGAGAAATGCTGGCCATGGCGGTGTCGAGGTTGAAGACGCGCCTCAGCCCCCTACCTGGCGCGCCAAATGTCGGAGAACTGTCCCAGGAACTGGGTGTGTCTCACAAGGATCGAGTAAGGGGCTGAACACGGAGTCAAACAACCCTCAACGTGCATCGGCGACGGTGCTCGTCGGGCTCGCTGCGGGACAACACTGCAGAGATGAACGCACGGTATTATCCAGGTTCAGGGCCCTCTTTGGGAGGTAAAACCCGTACGTCCTACTTATGGTGTATTGCACTGCTTGGAGAGGTCACAGTACAAGGAGAGCTTGGAGAGCTCGAGGTAGCTAACAATGGCTACTGCTAGTCTTGCAGATCTCAGATCTAGGGTTTGGACTTAGGAATCTTGGAACCTAGAGCAGAACTTGTACCAGAATGCAAACACTTTGCCCGAACATGCTCCCCCTCCTTTTATAGGTGTCTCGGACCTCTTCCCCCAAATATTTTGGAGGGAAGGGTTACCACATGGCGACGAAGGAGGAGGCCGGGTGCACGATAAAGGTAGAGTCCATGGACGCGGTCCATGGCAGGGAGCGGCGTCACCAAAGCTGGAAAAGCCACCGTCCAACCAGGATGGTGGGCTGGCGCTTGCTGAGGTGGGATGTGACCCACGGTGACGTCGCCCTTGGAGCGTAGCTGCAGACGGTCCCCTTATCACCGGAATGGCAATTCTTGGGGCTCCTTTGCTTGGAGCAGCATTGTTGACTGCTTTATACATGAGAACGGCAACTGCGGCGCAGCCGTCATCGCGCGCTGGCGCGTCCGTGACTCTGCGGAGAACGCAGAGCCCATGTGCGCTCTGCCGCGGAGGCAGAGCTGGCTTCGTGAGGAAGGAACCCCGCGAGGCAGGAGGTCTCACCGAGCCCTTCGGCTTGGTCCTTAGCAGTATTGCAGATGGCATCCGTGATGCCCTCTCGAGGAGAGGTGGTCCCTCGCCGAGGGAAAACCCTTGGCGAGGAGGAGAGGTCCCTCGCGAGGGGAAAGCCCTCGCGAGGCTCGCCAGGCTTGGAGAGCCTGGTCCTTAGCGAAATCGTCCGAAGAATCTTGTGGGCCCTGGCAAGCCGGCCCGTGGTACCCTGGTTTCCACTGTGCCGACAGCGATTCTTTTTTTTTGCATGGTAATACGTTTCTCATTTATAAAATAAAAATCAAGTTATAAGGCATGTACCCACCGATCTTACAGAACTGAAAAGATAGGATAAACCTATGCAAAAAAACCAACACCTATCCACCTCATTCGACACCACCAAAGCGACCACCAAAGAGAAGGAAGACAGCTCACCTCTTCACCCGAGCTCGACGCGGCTCCATCGTTGATCTGCATCTTTACGAACCTCCAAAATAGTTTGCTAGAAGCAAAAAACGTTGCCGTTGAAAGAATCACCGGGGCAACATGTCCCCGAACACACCATCGAACTCCGTAACTGACACCCCCGCACAACTACGACATTGAAGGAGGAAGCCAGAACTGTCAGTCTCCAACCACAAACCCAAAATAGGATACACCATCTTCCAGTTGTCACCTGTGCAGACAACCGTCTGCGCGTACTCCGGATGACACTTCCTCCCTACTCCAACATGACGTCGGAGACAACGCCGCAGCAACATGACAAAGCAGAAGGAGAGACACACCTGATGGGGTCGCTGCCACCGACTCGCCGACACCATCCATGAACCCTAAGTCCGCCAATCTGAGGGATCGACAAACACACGATGCCTAACCCTAAGCATTCAAATTTAAATCATTTGGAATGTATTGTCCTTTTCGTATTAGTTTGTAGGGATTGCGTCACTTATTTCCGCCCGGCCAGTTCCTAATGTTTAACATGATTACAGATATATCAGGAATTATGCTTCCATGCTTCAAAAAAAAAAAGAGCTGAATAAAGAAATAGTAGGGAAATTGACAAGATCAATGACCTTCTCAAGGAAATTCACAAATTAGATCGTTGTTAGCATATTGGTAACTACATTTATATTCAAAATTATCGTAGTGTAACTTCTTTGCAACTTTGCCTACATTGTGCCATTGAGTTGGGAATAACTACGCCTTTGTGTTATTATTTGCACAGTTAATATGATCATGGATATGTGTGATCCTCGAGTGCTTCAATGTTGATGGGAAGTCAAATATCAGACCCAACACGTATGAGTTGATTCAAGAAGGCCAAGAAACTCAATAACTTCACATGAAGCACATATATTTGTTGTTTCTTGTCTGGATTGCTAATTTATTATTGTATGTTCGTGAGAGTATAATCCTAACAACATGCCTTGACACGACAATTATTGAAGTGTTAGGGAATTGTTATTTTTTAATCATTTGTTAGTTCAAGGTGTGGATGTGTATAGACACTGTATGAACTTGTGTACTGCCTTAATGAAATAAAAACTAGTGAAAATCCACAAAATAAAAGTTGAATTGCACATTTTTAAAGCAATGATCAGTAGCTGATCATGTGTATTTGTTTTTAAAATGGTCGTATCTCGTATGAAGCTGATGCAAACATTCGAGATTAGAAAACCATGGGGGCCGTCCTCCTTCCTTTATCCTCCTTGTGGCCATGGGATCCCAGCCATGGACCGCCTCTCACTACAGGAATGAGGCCAGGTGCCGACGGCCGCCTGCTACGCCGACGGTAATTTGTCGGGACCGTCGGCGTAGCTTCCTGGCGGGCCAGCCGGTCGAGGTGGCCGTCGGCACACCTTTGCCGTCGGCGTAGGATGGTCATAGGTTCACAGGGCTGCCGTCGGCATAGATATGATTTTTTTTTCTATTTTTCATTTAATATGAAATAATTCATATCTTTAAATCCGTAAATCGAAATTTAACAAATAAAATGTCTAAATCGATAAGAAAAATGAGAGGAATCCAAATATGACATCCATATAATATTTTTCACCATGCATATGACTTTTTGTAACATATTTTTGGTACTAGCTTACTTAAAAAGTCATATTTGGCACTTAAAAAATGGAAAATCATATTTATGAAAATATTTTGGAAATTATTTTTGGCACTTAAACAATGCACTTATAAGGTGGTCTACTAGTTTCTATCTATTTGGATGTTCCTCTTTCGGTGAGCCGTTTTGGTAGCTGCTTCACAAAAAAAGATTGTTTTGGCACTAAAAATGAAAAATGGGTTTTTTATTCAACGAAAACCCTAAACCCCTTAGTTAATACTATTCTACAACCAATATACACCAGTATGTCAAATATTGCCTCATTCCGACATTTTTTGCTATGTTAAATGCCATACCCTAGCTTATTTTAGTCGAAAAATGGCTTTGCCGTCGGCGTATGGGGAGCTATGCCGTCGGCAAAACCGTCGGCGTAGCCTACGCCGACGACATCTGCTACGCCGACGGTAGGTGAGCTCCGGATTATAGAGCAGCTGCAGTTGCGATCTGCATCTCTGGGTAGAGGAGATCCCAGGACGCCCAGCCCTCGCAGCGCTGCGGCTGCGCCCACTGCTTGCGTTAGCAGGTGCTGCGCTGGATGACGGAGCAGCCGCTTAAATCGTCAGCGATCCTTCGGTTGAAACGCAGTATCCTGGGCGGCTCGTTCCTCTGCACGGCGTTGGTCTCCACAGCAGCTCCACCACCGTCACGTGCTCCTCGGACAGGGCACCACCATCACGTGCGACCCTGTTAGAATAATCTTGCCCTATTTGGTTATCATAGAGTTAGTAGCCCTGTCATGTTAGGACTTCACGTCCATGCATGTGGTAGTCACGTCCAATTGGAAGTCCAATTAGTAGCTGAATAGGATTAGGCATTGTATACGTGAGTTAGTTTCTAGTAGTACTCGTACATGTAGATTTTAGAAAGTTGAGTCCGGTTTGGAAGGTTGTACTAGTTTGAGTCATGATAGGTTTGGTGTTAGGCGTGTCCAAAATCTAAATACGTGTCAGGTTGTGTCCTAGCTGCATCAATACTAGCACAATACCCGTGCGTTGCTACGGGTAACCAAAAATGTACATTGATCTTCATGCATTGCATTTTTTTCATCTTTTTTCTCGTCGCATGCGTAAATACATGAATTTTTATAATATTTAAAAAACATTACGATTGTATTTCCTTACGAACTAATTAGACATCGTACGGATAAAAAACAAGGGCCCGAATAATTATTTATAGTTCACCCACAAACACTTTCTTCTAGAACCACTATGAATTCAATATGTCTGCAGAAATAAGGTGAGGCAAGTCCATTTTTTCGGACCTAATGTATTTTCGACATGTGAGCAAAATTAAGCACAAAACTTATCAATTAACTCCTACAAACAATGGGTTACTGCAAGTTAATAGTCTACCTTAAGCTCAGTTCTGGGCTTCAAATTTGTGCTGCTCATGAATATTGCAACCGGTTCGGCAGGAGAAGTTGGGGCCTTGTGCAAAATAAACATGGCAACCAGCTTTGGTAAGAGCAGCTCTACCAAGCACCGACAGGACTTGTACGTGCTCAAGTTTAGTTTCACGAACAAAGCAGCAATTAGCAGTAGCATCAAAGCACGCACACAGCAGCGGAGGCGTTTGCCACAAAAATAGCAGAGGAGGCGCTCGCGGCCTATCGAGCTCCACGCGTGGCGCCGCTCTCCGTCTCTTAATCTCTCCATGTCTCTCTCTCAAGTTCTCTATCTCTCTCCACCGCCTGCGACCTCCCTTCCCCTTCCCATCCACCAGCCCCAATCGACCCACTATCTCCTTCCCCGGCGCCGGCATCTACTCCCTTTTCCTGCACCCACCCACCACAGGCACTGCTCTTTCTCATTTCCTCACTTTTCCTCCGTTCGCCCCTCTATATGTATCCCCTGGGTGGCTGGGTCGGATCCATGGCGGCGGATGTAAAGAATCAATGGCGTCGGCGATAAAGCTGCCGTTGGGGAGGGTTCGAGTTAACCCTACCCGTATCCAAAGTTTATCCATACCCATTACAGCATGTCTCATCCATACCCAATAAAAATGGGTATTGCACACTGAATATGGGTTACCGACTGGACAAGAGCAAACCTGTTGTGGTGCGCGTGGTGCGTCGCGTCGTTGCCTAGCCTTTTCCTTTTGCTCTCGCGCACTCGTCTTTCTTTCCTTCCTCTGACTTTTTCTAAGCATCAAACCGAGTGATTTTCCGAAGGGGATGAGTTCAGCACGCGACAGCGGGCACATACAGAGCAGGAGGTGTTGTCCTTGCGGCGGGGGGGGGGGCACAGGCGCAGGTTGGAAGCTACAAAGGCAGCAGGAGGTGCCGTCCATGGCGTCTGGATAAGCCTGTTCATGGTTTGGTCTCAAACCGGCTAAACCAGCAGGCCAACCCGCACCTAACCAGATTTACGGTTTATAGCGGTTTCCGTACAGCCGCGTCTGCGTCCGCTTGCATCTGCTTGTCGCTGGCGTCCGCGACCCGCGACTCCAACCAGCACGAGGAGCTCGGCTCCGGCATCAGCTCGCGCCATGTCCGCCTGCACCTGCTCATCGCCGGCGTCCGCGACTCGTGACGGCGAGGCCGCCCGTCGTCGCGTCCGCCTATGCATCCGCTCGTTGCCGGCGTCCTCGACTCCAGCATCCGCGACTCGCGACAGCGAGGCCTCCCGTCGCCGCCTCCGCTTCGCCGGCGTCCTCGACTTCTGCATCCGCAACGCGCGACAGCGAGGCCGCCCGTCGTCGCGTGCCCGCGTTCGCATGCATCTGCTCGTCGCCAGCGTCCTCGACTCCTGCATCCGTGACTCATGACAGCGGTGCCGTATCTCCATCGACCCGTCCTCCTAGAGTCCATCGCGGAGTGACCAGCATCCGACCAACGATGAGCAGCTCGCAGCGCGCTGAGCCGGCCGCTCGCGTCGCTCTGTTCCTCGCGTCTGCAAGTCTCCGTGAAGTCCATGTAGAGAATGTCACTGGCGGACGTGAGCTCGGGCGATGGACATATTGTTTTTTTTTTACAGCGGAACAACGAACCGGTAAGTTTACTTAGCGGTGGCAAAGGTGTAATATTTCCTCTCTTGTGTTAGCGATGCAGGGGTAAAATCAGAAATCGAAAAAGACGTACCAAGAACCATCACGGCTGATTCCAATTTTATAGTTTAGATAAGCAGCCGTAGTCGTTGATTGTAATCACCAGATTGTACCGAGAGAACAAGAAATAAAGAGGAGAGTTTAGAAGGCGTGATATGCGTATATTCTAGTTTGATGTGATCGATCTTGTGAGGCGAATCCTAAACAGACCCCACTGCCACCCCGCATGGCATCTCCACCGTCATCGGGATGCCGGAGTCACTAGTAGAAAACGGACCTTTCGTCCAGAGCAAGATTTCGCTCTAGTCCCGGATGAATTTGGAACCGGGACTAGAGGGGGGCTCCAGTCCCGGTTCATTGGATACGAGGCCGGCAGCCTCTAGTCCCGGGTCGTGGGAGAGCTCTAGTTCCGGTTCGTATAACGAGCCGGGACTAGAGTTCAGCGCCTGTTAATCTCCCGTGGCGGTTCGATTCTAAAACCTTTAGTCCCGGCTCGTGTTTAGAACCGGGACTAGAGGTCCCCGCCTTTGAAGATGATCAGCCGGCGGCGTTGATTCATACGTGAAATTATTGCACCGCCGCCGCCTTGGAAGCTGATCAGCCAGCCCGCATGCACGCCGCCGGCCTCCCTCTGCTGACCGCCGGCCTCCCTCTCCTCTCCTCTATATAAAGCAACTCTAATCCATGGCCTTAAGCACATCCAAATCCCTCTCTAATATCCTCCCAAAAAAACCACCCTTCGAAGATGCCGCTCGTGATCGCGCGCGTTCCTGAAGATCGGGTGTACCACCTCACCGCCGAAGGGATGAGTTTCACTGTCACGGTGACTCTCCGTGCATCAACGGTGGAGCGTTGGATCCGCGCCATCAAGAAGCAGTTCCTGGATGACGCACCGAGAAAATGTGTGGGTCTGGACTGCGAGTTCACCGACCCTCGCGAGGGTAAACAAAATCAGCGCGCCGCCGTCCTTCAACTCTCGGTGGCGTACGAGAATTTGGTCTTCCAAATATGTTGGGCTGATGAAGTGCCGCAGCTGCTCAACGAATTTTTGCGGGACAAGACCATCAGATTCTGTGGCGCGGCTATCCACAATGATGTGAGGATGCTGAATCACTACGGAATTGACATTCCGTCTGTGTTCGACCTCCAAAAGGTTATCCCGAACCCCACCAACAATCCCATTCCGAGTCTCTATGACCTGTCCAATGCTATTATTGGGACAAAACTTGAGAAGAAGAAGAGGAAGAAGGACTCGAAGAAGAACAAGAAGGACGACGACAAAGAAGAAGAAGATGAACTAATATTTGGTTGGGGCAACGTTCCATTGAGCTACGAGCAAGTGAAGTATGCCGCTCTAGATGCTCGCCTGGGCTTCGAGATTGCTAGGAGGCACTGGAAGCTACGTGGCTACAATAGCCATGTTGATCATCTCAACATTATTGTTGATGAGTAGATGGTGTGGTGTGGTGTGGTGTTTGATCGAGTCTTCTATTGTATGAGCTGTGAATCTTCTCTATGCTATGATGAATCATCAAATGAGTTCTATTAATTTGCAAAATGTTTAAACCTTTGTTGATTCATAGGTATAGGAAAATTGCATAGGATAGCAATTCCTCTTTGATTGTAGCGGAAATCCCCTTCGGTGCCCGGGTGCAAAAAAGATAAATTTCTGTCAGATTCAAAAAATATTAGATAATGCATTTTTAATTGAAAGTGGAAAAATTGTTAATAGTTTGAATAATTATTTTGAAAAACAGAAAAAGTTTTGGATTACTTATTTAAATTCGAACACTTTTTGAACTACGGTCTCGGTTTCGGGCTAGGGTTAGACATAACTAATTCAAAAAATCAACAAAATGGAAAACCTTCATATGGCATCCTTTTATGTGACCTACCAGCTGGAAAAAATTATAAACATGAGTTATGGAGGTTTTTAAAAAAAAACTTCACAGAAATGAGCTACGAGGTACAAAGATATATGGCTTTCGACTGAAATTAGCTAGGGTATGACATTTAACATAGCAAAAAATGTCGGAACGAGGCAATTTTTGACACAGTTGTGTATCTTGGTTGTAGAATAGTATTGACTAAGGGGTTTAGGGTTTTCGTTGAATAAAAAAACATTTTTCATTTTTTTCGTGTCAAAACAGGATTTTTTTGTGAAGCAGCTACCAAAATGGTTCACCGAAAGAGAAACATCCAAATAGATAGAAAATAATAGATCACCTTATAAGTGCATTTAAGCGTGGGTTTGGATATAAAAACATACTTAGGCATTTCAAACATTTCAGATAAGTTCCTGCCGATTTCGGTGGAAGTGTGTCTGATTTAAACTACGAGTGCCGCATAGTTTGATAATGATTTTTTGCAAAAATCACTTTTAGATCCACAATGTATACTTTCTTTAGAGATCTTTGACGGTTTTTGTTGGATCGAAGTTA
Organism: Puccinellia tenuiflora; assembly: GCA_012064385.1. NCBI lineage: Eukaryota > Viridiplantae > Streptophyta > Magnoliopsida > Poales > Poaceae > Puccinellia > Puccinellia tenuiflora. The sequence goes on along the minus strand of QRDG01000500.1, from coordinate 4,121,953 downwards.
CGGTTAGGTTTAGGTTTGTCGTAAGGTTTATGGTCTCGGTTTCGGGCTAGGGTTAGACATAAATAATTTAAAAAAAATCAACAAAATGGAAAACCTTCATATGGCATCCTTTTATGTGACCTACCAGCTGGAAAAAATTATAAACATGAGTTATGGAGGTTTTTAAAAAAAACCTTCACAGAAATGAGCTACGAGGTACAAAGATATATGGCTTTCGACTGAAATTAGCTAGGGTATGACATTTAACATAGCAAAAAATGTCGGAACGAGGCAATTTTTGACACAGTTGTGTATCTTGGTTGTAGAATAGTATTGACTAAGGGCTTTAGGGTTTTCGTTGAATAAAAAAACATTTTTCATTTTTTTTCGTGTCAAAACAGGCTTTTTTTGTGAAGCAGCTACCAAAATGGTTCACCGAAAGAGAAACATCCAAATAGATAGAAAATAATAGATCACCTTATAAGTGCATTTAAGCGTGGGTTTGGATATAAAAACATACTTAGGCATTTCAAACATTTCAGATAAGTTCCTGCCGATTTTGGTGGAAGTGGGTCTGATTTGAACTACGAGTGCCGCATAGTTTGATTATGATTTTTTGCAAAAATTACTTTTAGATCCACAATGTATACTTTCTTTAGAGATCTTTGACAGTTTTTGTTGGATCGAAGTTACGGTTAGGTTTAGGTTTGTCGTAAGGTTTATGGTCTCGGTTTCGAGCTAGGGTTAGACATAACTAATTCAAAAAAAATCAACAAAATGGAAAACCTTCACATGGCATCCTTTTATATGACCTACCACCTAGAAAAATTATAAACATGAGTTATGGAGGCTTTTTTTAAAAACTTCACAGAAATGAGCTACGAGGTACAAAGATGTATGGTTTTCGACTGAAATTAGCTAGGGTATGACATTTAACATAGCAAAAAATGTCGGAACGAGGCAATTTTTGACACAGTTGTGTATCTTGGTTGTAGAATAGTATTGACTAAGGGCTTTAGGGTTTTTGTTGAATAAAAAATATTAGTTAATGCATTTTTAATTGAAAGTGGCAAAATTGTTAATAGTTTGAATAGTTTGAATAATTAATTTGAAAAGTATCCTCAAGATGAACCCCTAAAATCTCGAACAACGGGTATCATTACATGATCAATCCCATCCACAGCGGCAAGACGTCTCTGATGATCTACGACCGTCCCAAAAAGTGTTGGGAATGTCGCAGATCATCAGAGCGCCTTGCCGCTGCTTGGATCGGACCGAGGGGCATGGCTACCACTTCCACCACCACCACCACTCCCACCTCCTCGGCAATTCATCATTGCGTCACTCTAATCCAGTGGCTGGATTCAACCTACCTGAGGGCTTGTGTTTCCAACAGCGTCGTTGTGTTGTCATTGTTCACCGACCTACAGGAGGTGGCTCCAATGGTTGGCCGGTGAACAAGGACAAACACAATAATGCCAGTGAACATGCCAGCAGGTAGGCTAAATCCAGCCATTGGATTCGGTGGCGAAGGTAGACGCTCGTTGTGTGCCGTTCGCTACAGCGACGCCGCTATTTATAGGTGATTAGAAAGTGTACCTGTGGATGAGGTGGGAGTGGTGGTGGTGGTGGGAGTGTTGATCCAACAGCTCACAAACCCTCAAAAGAGACACACCCCTGATCCAACGGCTCACAAGCGCTTGAAAGAAACACATGATCCGTGTGCTTCTTTAGTCGCGGCTGGTAACACCAACCGGGACTAAAGGCGGGCTTCACGGTCACTTTTCAAATTCACTTTCAGAAAAGATTTTGCCTAGTCCATATTGTAATAATTGAAAATGAAAAAATGATTAATAGTTTGAAAAGATTTGGTTCTAAAAATCCAACGGCTTACAAGCGCTCGAAAAAGTTGGTGATGTCGTAAAGTATGTAGAAGCTATTCAAATTCATATGTAAAAACTTTTGAAATTATTTTTAATTGAAAATGAAAAAATGGTTAATAGTTTGAATAGTTAGAATAATTATTTTAGAACACAAAAATGGGTTTGGATTAGTTATTCAAATTCAAACATTTTTCATGTTGAACGTTTTGTCAGATTCAAAAGTATGCAGAAGCTATTCAAATTCAAACACTTTTCAAACTCAGTTTCAAAAAATTTGGGCATTTGCGCGCCTAAAATTTAGGACTAGAGATGCATTTGCGCGGGCCTTTTCGGTTCCACCGAAAAGACCTCTAGTACCGGCTCGTGCCACGGACCGGTACTAGAGGTGTACCTCTAGTACCGGTCCGTGGCATGAGCCGGTACTAGAGGTTTTTGGGTATAAATACCCACACCATATCCCTGTCCGTCCCGCCACCCGTGAACAGAGGAGCTCCGCCGCCGCCACGACGAAAACGACGCCGTCTCCCTTCCACGCGCCCGCGCCTCTCCTCCGCCGCCGCGCCTGCTCTCCTCCGCCTCGCCGCTGCCTCTCCTCCACGCGCCTCGCCTCTCCTCCACACGCCCGCTCTCCTCCGCCTTGCCGCCGGCCTCCACGCGCCCTACTCCTCCGCCTCGCCGCCGCCTCTCCGCCGCCGCGCCCGCTGCCCCACCGTGTCGCTCGTACTCCTCCGCCTCGCCGCCGCAGCGCCACGTCTCCGGCCGATCCGCCGTCCGCAAGAGGTAGTTTTTTTTGGGTTTAGTTGTTTTTTGTTTTGTTTTTTAGTGTAATTTAGTGTTAGGCATTTTAGTGTTAGGCATTTTGGTGTAATTTTAGTGTAATTTAGTGTTAGGCATTTTGGTGTAATTTTAGTGCAGATTAGGTGTAATTTTAGTGCAAATTTTATAGATTTTGCTTAGGTGTTAGTAGAAATTTTGCTAAGGTGGTGTGTAGAGTAGAAATTAGGTGTGTAGATTTTGCTTAGTTGAAATTTTGCAAAGGTGTTAGTAGAAATTTTGCTTAGTTGATTTTGCTTAGTAGATTTTGATTAGTCGACCAAGTGTTAGTAGAAATTTTGCTAAGGTGGTAGAGTATAAATTAGGTGTGTAGTTTAGGTACATTTTTGTGTTGTTTTTGTAGTGTAGGAAATTAGAGGTAGGAAATTTAGTGTTAGAAATTTATTAGAAATGTTATTAGAAAAATTTGCTAAGTCAATTTGGAATGATCGTCGTATAAAAATTTAGTGTTAGATGATTTTGCTGTTTTTTATGAGCCGAAAGAAATAATGTTGTCTTCTTGGCTATTCTTAATGCAAGCCGATGATTAGAATAGTCCATTATGCTTGCAAGAAGACTGTCTATAGAACCAAGGGTAAATGCAAGAACAATGCATTTATTTCTACTTCGTTCTTGTAGGCACTCTTTTTGCTGACTAATGGCTTTGACATATGAGGCTTCAGATGTAAAACCACGTTCCCTATGCATAGTCATCTCCTTAATATCTTTGTTTGCTGTTTTTTATGAGTCGAAAAAAATAGTGTTGTCTTCTTGGCTATTCTTAATGCAAGCCGATGATTAGAATTTTGCTAAAGTGTTAGTAGAAATTTTGCTTAGTTGATTTTGCTTAGTAGATTTTCCTTAGTTGATTTTTCTTAGTCGACCAAGTGTTAGTAGAAATTTTGCTAAGGTGGTAGAGTAGAAATTAGGTCTGTAGATTTTGCTTAGTTGAAATTTTGCTAAGGTGTTTGTAGAAATTAGAGTAGAAATTTTGCACAAATAAACATCTTTGTGCAATGATATATGAGGCTTTCTGTTGTTGATGTGCTAGACACTCTTTTTGCATTGTTGTATTTTAAGTGATACTAGAAATTGTTTACAAATTGCTAAGTGATACTAGAAATTGTTTACAAATTGTTGTATTATGTTAGGCGCAAAATATAAATTATTTTTATTTTGTTTTGTCTGTTTCTTCGAAAGTCGATGATTAAAAATATTGTGGCATTAGGTGGTAACCCTGAAGGTCTGCGGAGCCTTGTGATATGCACAAGTACAAGTCCTGTGCATCCTACTTGGCTCCGCCGATCCTTCAGGGCTACTAATTAATTGTGTGTCCGACCTAAGTATGAGGCGCAAAATCTAAGTCATTTGAAATGTGTGTCCAATTTAAATATGTATGAGGCACAAATCCGAAATTATTTTGTTTTTTCTCTCTCTTTCTGAATGCTGATGATTAAAATATTGTGGCACACTATGTGATTCAGGGAGCTGCTAGCAGACCTTGTGATATGCACAAATAAACATCTTGTGCATACTCTTACTTGGTCCGCTTGCCCCGTTCTTGAACAATGTGTGTCCAATCTATGTATGAGGCATAACTCGAATCATTTTGTTTCTTCTCTATGAATTGACAAAGCCGATGATTTAAACTATGCCACGATAAAGGCAAGGAGAGTGTCTACAATGCCTTGTAGTATATACAATTGGAGTGTTTGTATTAATACATGGTCTTGTAGACACTCTTTTTCCCTTATTTTGCACGGCAATGATATATGAGGCTTTCCATTGTTAACTTCTCGCATTTCGTAAATTTTAATATTACTTTTGTAACAAAATTTTGACTTAGACGTTTTTGACTTAGGTGTTCTTGGCGACGATGATGTCCATGTTGGATCAGAGGGGCGATGTGCGGGACTGGGCTCCACCGGGCTGGCACTGGGAGGTGCTACCTTCCGGGACGTGCAGCTTGGTGAGGAATCCGGGTGACGTCGTCGACCCGGATCTTCTGTGGTGGCAGTCGCGTGGGCCACGCTCGGTGCAGAGGGAGCCGGCCCCCGAGGAGGTGGTACGTCGCCGTATCAGGGAGGAGGATGAGCACGTCCGTCGCTACGTGTATCTATTGGATAGGCAGTATGACAGTAGGTGGTCGTTTCTTCAAAGGGTTCCTCCTCACGTGAGCTATGACCCTCTGAGGGTTCCTTCTCTTTGGATTCGCTGCGCCGGCGGCTCAGCACCCCGCGGCTCAGGAACCGGTCGAAGCTAGTTTGAGAGCTCATGTATTAGTGATATTACTCGTGATGTAATAGAGTTAAATAAAAATGGACCCGAGCTATGTAACTACATTATTCTATATGTATTAGTGATATTTTGCATATTTCTTTTATGAACATTTTGATATGCTATATGTATTTTTCTGTTTTGTAATTAATTAACTATGTATTTTGCAATATTGATCATACTTTTGAGATATGGCGGGATAATTCAAAAAAGAGAGGGAAGAACTCTAGTCCCGGGTCGTATTACGAACCGGGACTAGAGGTCCTCGACCACGCCCGGGGTTACGGGCCACGTGGGGAAGCCTTTTGTCCCGGGTCGTAGCTGACCCGGGACTAGAGGTGAGGGCCTCTAGTCCCGCTTCCACAGTCCCGGGTGCCGATCCGGGACTAGAGGCCCTAACGACCCGGGACTAGTCAGGCGTTTTCCACTAGTGAGTACTCCTCACAAGCCTATCTCGGGGCAGGATGCGGAAGCTAACGGGAAGGGGGAAGGGGAATAGGAGGAGAGGAGGTGGATGAGGAGTGGCCCATGATGGCAAAGGTTGAGGACGCCGAGGATACGATTTAGGGAGGCATAGGGGGAGTTGCAGGGACGGTGGAAGAGGATGGAGGAGAAGGCGAGGCGGGAGCGGCTGGTAGGGACAGTGGATGGGAAGGTGGCAGGAGCTTGGCGGTGATTCGGGAGGTGGTGGACGAGCGGCGCGAGGGTAGCCTTGAGCTTTCAGCGGTAGCCCGGCGGGGGCGGTTGGTGGTGATGAAGGAGATTGAGACCGTTTTTTCGGTGGGTGCTCTGAACTGGTATTTTCACGGTGGCAGTAGAGTAATTTTTCGGACGACGTACGAACCAAGACGTACCATCATCACGCATTGCAATTTAATAGTATAGAAGATAGAAATTGTATAAATATAGATATACATACTAGGGCCCAAACCGACCTAGCAATTCAGCCTAACTAACTAGATTACGAAAACCAAATACACTACTAGATATCCCAAAATAGCCGAGGGGTAATTACCGTCGGATATTTAAGTTCACCGTCGGTTACATGTATATCTGACGGTGCACCGTCGGTAATCTCCCGTCGGTGATGCTTGGTCAGCCATTGCTCGAATGGCCGACGGTAATGTCGGCTACTATCTTTGCCCACGGTTCAAAGTCGAGCGTGAGCCGTCGGCTATGTCTTGGTCAAGGCCCGCCTCATCATGTTCTGACAGTGCTTATAACCGACTGTTAACCGTCGGTTATGTATTTACTAAGGGTTATTTTCACCCGTCGGTATTCACAATGGCCAACAGTCTATATGCACCGTCAAAGATTATTATGGCCTATAGGAACCTAACACCGTCATTTAGCATAATAACTGACGGGCCAAAGAACCCAACAGTATCTCAGCGTAGGATATTATTATTGAGGAGTGGTCATACAGAATTAAATACCATTGATTGTATCATTCCCGAGGGCATTTGGTCAGCCACATAGACTACAGATGGTTTTCTACTCTAATTAACCTGGAATAAATGTGTTGCACAGGCACAAATCTCACTGTCACAAAATTATTTCAGAACTATGTACATTTCAATACATTTTTTTTAAAAGGTCACCGGGGGGATAAAATCCCCACCTGAATATATTTCAAAGTTGCCTTGAGACTTTGCAGCCTCTACAAGATAGGTTCAAATGAACCAGAGTACATGGAGATTACAAGGGGAGAGATAAAGGAAAAAAAAAACACACACGATGAGAGGGAGCGGCAAGAACCACCACGAGGCACCAGAAGATGAGGGGTGTTGTCGGGGATCACAATACCAAGATTCAACAAATAGCCGAGCGCGCCACACCGGCGAGCGTATCGAATCCCATGGCACAACTCAGGAGCATCCACAATCAACGAGTGCCAAAGCCTAGCACCTAGCACGAACCCCGACTGGGAGCTCCGCCACGAGAAAACGAGACGACAAGAAGGTGGGGGAGGCATCAATTGCATCGTCATTGAGCAAAGGTGAACCGAGACGCCACCGAGAGCCCGAAGCTCGCCACACTGCACGGCCACCATGGGAGGGTCCTGGGCAAGCAACCAAGTGACCGAGATCACGCGAAGACCTGCCAAAGAGGGACAACAAGCCACCATCGGCCCCAAGCTGGCCGCAACACCACCACAACACCGCCGCAACCGAAACCATACTCAGGGTCTCCAAGATAACGCCTCCAAGGAGGGAGTGCTGCAGAGACAACACCATCATCCGAGCCGGCAAGCCGGCTCTAAGGTTTTCACCCGGAGACCACTGGAGTACTATAGGTGCCGGAGCTCCACAGCGGCACCTCCAACGAGGAAACGGTGTCCATGGACACCGCTGCCACCGGCATCGACAAGTCGATGCAGGGTTCTCACCCGGAGTTTTGGGCATTTACCTACAGAAAGGAGGGTTGAGCATATACCAGAGCTGGAGGCGGAGAACCTCGTCGATCTCCACCGGGAGCACCGCACCAAGCGGGGGCAACCAGACGGGGATGAACGGACTCTCCAAGCACCTCGCCTGCAGAAGCACCACTCGAAGAGCAGCAGAACCACCTCCAGACTCCAGCCGTCGCGCCACCCTCTGCAGCCACGCCGACCGCCGCTGCCAACCACCACGGGCCGCCGCCCGGGGACCCACCACCGCCGGGACCTCTGTACCTGAACGTCCTCGGCCGGAACGAAGACCATGGCGTCCACCTCTCCTCCGAGCAGCAGACGCCAGAGAGCTCCAATGGAACCCACGAGAGCCGCCGAGGGAGGAGCTCCACGGCCAGCGCCGCCGCGCCTAGAGCACCAGGTCGCCGGGCCGCAACACCTCCGCCACCACCAACCACCCCACCATCTCCACCAGACCCGCAGGGCTTCGCCGAGCAGACGACCAGAGCACGGCCCCGGAGTAGCCGCTCCGGCTTGCAAGCGCCGGCAAAACGCTCGGAGCAGCGGAGGAGGTGCCGTCCCCGCGCCCGAGACGGCGACCAAGGGTCCCGCCGCCGCCGCGCCGCCCGGGCTTTGCCCGGCGACGCCTCCGGCGGCGGCAAGAGGAGGGGGAGGTGCAAGGGGCCTCGCGCGAGCCCACGTGGTCGCCCCGGTGCAGCCCGGCGCGGCTGCATGGGAGCGGGGGAGGAGCAGGGCCGAGTAGAGCTCCTCCGCTGGAGAGAGGCGACGAGAAAGGCGACGACGGTGGTAGACTTTGGGATGGATGGAGAGAGGACGACGGGAAGATTCCGGATCTGTGCTTAGTTGAGTCGGAGGTGGACCGAAGGAGGAGATCAGGTGGTGGCGGTTGCCGTCCCCGCGCGAGCTCGGTCGCGAGAGCTCGCAAGCTGGTCACTACTTGATTAACGATGATCGTAATAACATCGTATCCATTTCAATACATTTGAAAATAATGATAGAAGATGAATTATATTTGGCACAATCTCACAATGTATCACAAAACCTAACTAGAGTTACATCCAACTCCCATTAAACACTAATGATCCATCAAAAGATAAAAAATGTTCAAAATAGTCTGCATAAGACAATTGGTCCAAAATCATCAAACACAAATTCGAGCTAGAGAACTTCGCTTGGTTGAATGACTTGAAGTCTATTATACTATCATGCTCATCACCGGAGATACCGTTCTCATCATTGCCACTAGGTCCAGCATTGCTTCACATTCCCTACAATATTTACCAAACTAGCTGTAAGAAAGATGAACACAGGAATCATAATGGAAACAAAAGAACACAATCTGAACAAGATGGCAAGATAAGTCGACAAGCCACACAATTATACAAACCAAACTACATTTCTGTAACCAAGAAAAAAATACGTATGCAGGAAAAAGCTATGTAGTACAGCTACAGCACATAAGGGGAAATATACTTCGACATAATAAGGGAACGACCAGCGAGAGATGAGACTATCAGAGATGGATACCTTGTCCACATGCTGTGATCACTGCATGTTGTTTGATCCTCCATTGCAGAGGAACTCGAGGTCACAGTCAGACAAGGTCAGCCTTGTGGAGAAATACCGATGACTCATAATCGGACGATCAGGAGATTGCTGAAGTTTCCTAGGCAATGTCGACATGGCTGACTCCATACCTGGCCCATGCTGGTAGACGGAAATAGCACAATGTATCAATTTTTGGATGAATATATAAGTTTCAATTGCTAGAAAGAAAAAGCAAAATGGGCGAATAGCTCAGGTGCGACACTTTTCTGAAGAATTGGACAGGCAACGACATAGTTGCTCATAATAGCTCACATGCGGCATCTTTTCGAGCAGTAATTGTTCTGCGGCGATATGGTCGTCAAGTCATGTTCCCCACGCTGTAACCCAGGTTTGACCGGTACGTGGAGTAGTTTTTCTCGAGTGGGACCCATGCGTCAGCGAAACCGGCCTCTGTTCGTGGGGGGATCGTCTCTGCCACGCGCCGGCGTCCCGCGGAGCTCACTCCTCTGTCCCGTCGTCTCGGTTTCTCCGGGTTGGGGGAAATTATCCTGCATAGGAGCTATTAGCCCCCTGGCGACGGCGAGTCGAGCGGCGACAATGGTGCGAGCGACTCGAGCTGTGGCAAAGAAGCGGGCGATTCGAGCTGCGGCAATGGAGCGGGCGAGTCGAGCTGTGTCGAGGGGGCGGGCGACTGGAGCGCCGGCAATGGAGTCGAGCAAGCTGGCGGCGAGTCCAGCGGCGGAGGGAAGAGCGGCCGCGCAAGTCCAGTGGCGGCACCCGGAGTCGAGCAAGCTGGCGGCAAGCTGGTGCGTGGAGGGAGCGACCAGGGAGGATGGAGGATGGGGTGGTGCGGGTACACGGTCGTAGAGGCGACCGGCGGCCCGATTTGTGTCTCGTGCAGCGGCGAGGGATTCCAGCAAGCGACCCTACCGGATTTCAGTCCAGCAGGTACTGAAGCAGGCGTGGAAGCGTCACGGCTACTACGGCTGCAAGGGTTTTCCGCTCGGCGGTGATTCGCCGCCGATGACGAGGCAGAGGTTTGCGTCGATGCGCAAAATTGCTACGAGCGACGAGAGCAGCTCGGGCGGTGCTGCGGGCGACGAGAGCAGCTCGGGCGGGAGCTCATCGAGCAGCAGTTCAGCACGCTCAACCCCGATCCTGGACTTCGATGCCGCGTAGAGCCTAGAGGCTTTCAGCCTAGTTGCCGGGATGGCGGCGGACAGATTGGTCTGCTCCGAAATCCTCTGCGAGATGAAATCTAGCTAGAAGATTGTGCTGCAGAGCCATGGCGGAGGGAAGATTATGCTGCAGAGCCATGGCGGAGGGAAGATCGTGCTGCATTCTGTAAAACTAGTCTAATGAATTTTGTTAGGTGCCTGAAACCATTTCAGGCAGTGTTTGCCCAGCGCTAGGAGCGTGTGGTGGTAGTTCTTTTGCGAAATGGCAATGTAAGCAGTACATCGAACACCTTGGAGGTGTGCTGTGGACGTGCCCTGGATGTGCTCTGGACGTGCCGTGGCACGTTCCGGTAGGTGAAACCTAGTTTTTGTGGGTGAAACCTTGTAAACAAAATGTAAATTATTGTGTTCCTTGTTTTAGTGTTCTTTGTGGCATTCGCACGCCGTCAGATTGTGGCATGCACACTGTCGAACACCTTTGGGAGCGTGCTCTGGGCACGCCCGATTGTGGCATTCGCACGCCGTCGGATTGAAAACGAGTTGAAAGAGTTGAAACATTGTCAACTAGGTAGAGGCTTATTTCATCTATAGACAAAATGCTTTAATTTTTTATTTAACTTACCAAAATTTAAATATTGCTAGTGTTGCTAGTGTTACCAAAATATTAACCTTCTAATGGTGGTAGATTTTTCGCAAACAGAGGCAAAGCCTAGTGGCAAAGGGTTGATGCTCCCTTTGCCCACCTAAGTTCGAGTCCCCTGTCCCCTTGCTCGCAATTTAGGTGTTGCACATTATATGTCCTAGTACAGTAGCTTTGTGGGTCGGGCATCTCATTATTATAGAATTTCTATAATAGTGAGTTGTCCCATCCATTAAAATATTACACTTGGAAAAATTCTTTTGAATTTTTGAATTTTTTATATAGTTTGACTGAACTTTGAATATTTGAATTCAACTTTGAACCAAAATTCAAATGTACATGTTATTTGTGCTAGACTTGGATGTTGTAATGATTTTATACTATTATGTAGTAGGTTGATCTAACTTGGTCATCCCCATTTCTAATCCTGTCATTTTTCACATCGGTTCTCCAAAATGAGCTATAAATGAGCCCTAAAGGTAGCCCAAACAGCCCCATTTCTAATCCTGTCATTTTTTCGACCTTCTCCAAATGATCTCAAACTCTAGGGTTATCATATATTGCACTAATATAGTGTACTAGACAAATTTTTAACTCAAAACTTGTTTAAAAGTTGTTTGACTTTAGTTGACCAATTTTGAGATGTGTGATTTCACACCATATTGAAGCATTTCCTGTTTAATATGTGTCTAGACCTTGTTTATCAGTTGGAGATATTAGTACATGACAAAATAAGACCATGTGCACTGGATTTGCATTTTGTTGATGTTTTTTGAATATTTTATGAATATTTCAAATTCGGCCAAACTCAAACCAAATCAGCATTTAAACAAGTTTTACACACCAAAATGGAAAACTAAGCCTGGATCATTCTTAGTCACACCAAAATGAAGGTTTGGTGAGGTTTTGGACAATTTCATGTTGCAAATCACAAACCACCTCTCTTCACACATGAGAGTTCATAGTTTGAGATGTGTGATTTCACACCATATTGAAGCATTTCCTGTTTAATATGTGTCTAGACCTTGTTTATCAGTTGGAGATGTTAGTACATGACAAAATAAGACCATGTGCACTGGATTTGCATTTTTTTGATGTTTTTTGAATATTTTGTGAATATTTCAAATTCGGTCAAACCTAAATTTGACCAACATTTAAACAAGTTTTACACACCAAAATGGAAAACTAAGCCTGGATCATTCTTAGTCACACCAAAATGAAGGTTTGGTGAGGTTTTGGACAATTTAAGGTTGCAAATCACAAACCAGCTCTCTTCATACATGAGAGTTCATAGTTTGAGATGTGTGATTTCACACCATATTGAAGCATTTCCTGTTTAATATGTGTCTAGACCTTGTTTATCAGTTGGAGATGTTAGTACATGACAAAATAAGACCATGTGCACTGGATTTGCATTTTTTGATGTTTTTTGAATATTTTATGAATATTTCAAATTCGGTCAAACCTAAATTTGACTAACATTTAAACAAGTTTTACACACCAAAATGGAAAACTAAGCCTGGATCATTCTTAGTCACACCAAAATGAAGGTTTGGTGAGGTTTTGGACAATTTCATGTTGCAAATCACAAACCACCTCTCTTCACACATGAGAGTTCATAGTTTGAGATGTGTGATTTCACACCATATTGAAGCATTTCCTGTTTAATATGTGTCTAGACCTTGTTTATCAGTTGGAGATGTTAGTACATGACAAAATAAGACCATGTGCACTGGATTTGCATTTTTTGATGTTTTTTGAATATTTTGTGAATATTTCAAATTTGGTCAAACCTAAATTTGACCAACATTTAAACAAGTTTGAAACATGAAAATGAAAAAGTAAGCATGGATCCTTCTTAGTCACACCAAAATGAAGGTTTGGTGAGGTTTTGGACAATTTCATGTTGCAAATCACAAACCACCTCTCTTCACACAGGAGAGTTCATAGTTTGAGATGTGTGATTTCACACCATATTGGAGCATTTCCTGTTTAATATGTGTCTAGACCTTGTTTATCAGTTGGAGATGTTAGTACATGACAAAATAAGACCATGTGCACTAGATTTGCATGTTTTTGAGGTTTTTTTTAATATTTTATGAATATTTTAAATTCGGTCAAACCTAAATTTGACCAACATTTAAACAAGTTTGAAACATGAAAATGAAAAAGTAAGCCTGGATCCTTCTTAGTCACTCCAAAATGAAGCTTTGGTGAGTTTTTTGTAAATTTCATGTTGCAAATCCAAAACCACTTCTATTTACACATGAGAGTTCATAGTTTGAGATTTCACACCACATTGAAACATATTTTGTTTGAATGTATCTAGACCTTGTTTATCAATTGGAGTTGTTAGTATATGACAAACTAAGAACATGTGCACTGGTTTTCCATTTTTTTTAGGTTTTTTTAATATTTTATGATTATTTTGAATTCGGTCAAACCTAAATTTGACCAACATTTAAACAAATTTGAAACATGAAAATGAAAAAGTAAGCCTGGATCCTTCTTAGTCACTCCAAAATGAAGCTTTGGTGAGTTTTTTTGGTAAATTTCATGTTGCAAATCCAAAACCACTTCTATTCACACATGAGTTTCAAACATGCTCCAAAGGTAGGGTAAACAGCCCCATTTCTAAGCAATTTTTTGTCCACCATGTCTAAAATAGCCAAATAAATTTGAATTGTTAGTATATGACAAACTAAGAATCTGTGCACTTGTTTTTCCATTTTTTTTTGATGTTTTTGATTTTTTTTTACGCTTATTTTGAAATCGGTCAAACCTATTTAAAGCCTTTTTCGTAAAAATGTATGTAACCATATATTTTTTTCTAGTTACTATAGGGTAGTACAAGACTATGTGCGCAAGTGGCATAGATTTTTGATTTTTTTTATTAGTTATGCTAAACCGCAAGTGCGGAAGTTTTTTTTTGTCTGTAGTGTTTTATTAATATCAAACACGGCCCAACCACGGCCTCGCCACGGCCCAACGCCACGGCCGACCGCCTCCCGTCCCCTTCTTATCCACGGAAATGTATCGTGCCCTAGCTATTATCCCCTGAGCCGCTCCCACTGCCGCCGCCGCTCCGATTTGCTCGCCGCCGGCGACGAAATCCACATCCAGCTACAGATCCAGCCCCGCCGAGCGGCAATGTTCAAGTGGCTGGGTTGAAGCGCGGGCCGCGGTGGCCATTCCGGTGGCGGGGAACCGCTCCGACGANGGCACTTCTGGCCACTGTGACTGATCGTAAGAGGTGGGATTGGAGTTGCATATGCAGCTTTGAATTTTTGCTACCGATATATTCATGCAGATATGGATGCATGTTTAACTTGGGCTGTGAGGCTAAGAATAGAATGGCATGCTCGCATGGTTTACCAGTGTGTTGCCACTCGAGGCAACTGCAATCATGTTTATCAGTGTCAACAACATGCCTCCTTCCAGTCTTGTTTGTCTCTAACTTCAGCACCCCACAGTGATGATTTTTCAACAGACAAATGTGTAAGACTTCTGCTTCTGTTGACCACCTGTTGCACCACTGCTGGAAGTTTTATCACCTTGCAGACAATCACCAATCTTTTTTCTCAATTCCCACATCCTCATGAGCATGATCCTGATTTGGTCAACCATGTCATGCACAGGCAAATATTTTTAGCTCCTTCACCTTGTTGTTGAAACTTTCTGCCAAATTGTTTGTTGATATGATCACACTTGATGGCAGTGTTGAATCCTGACCTGTACCATAATAAAGAATGGTAGGTGTTCAACCATGTACCAAACTCCTCGCATGTTGCCATTACCTTACCAAGATGATATGAATGTGTCTGTTTAGTGTAAGATCTTGATGCTGGCCACATTCTCCCAAATTCATCTCCTCTGAACTTTTTTATCAAATTCATCCACAAATGGCCAAAGCACTCCCTCTGCTCAGCATGTGGGAACACATTTTTAACTGCATTTCAGACCTTTGCATGCATCTGTGTGTATTGCCAAAGGTGACACTGGCCCTAAGCATCTTTTCAGCTGCATCATGAACCATGTCCATGAAGCCTCTGTCTCTGACTGAAATAAGCCAACAGCAACAGGAAACATCCAGTTGTGTCCATCTAGAGCATTGCATGCTGCCAACTGACCATTCCATTTCCCTGTCAAAAATGATGAGTCTATGCTCAAATATGGACGACATCCTGCTTTGAAGCCATCAATGCAAGGTTTTAAAGCCATAAAGAATTTGGAGAAATAAACCTTGCCATCCTCTGATATCTCTGTATCTATCTCCACAACACTGCCAGGTGACCTTTTCTCCACCTCTGCTTTGAAATTGTAAAGCATCCTAAATGTGTTTGCCCAATCACCATACAAATTCTTCATTGCCCTTTGTTTAGCCTTCCACACTGTGGTATAATTCAGTTTAATGGGTACAACTTTTCCAAGTCTACTTTCAGTCTTTTGGCAGTAGTGTTTGGTGTTTTAGCCAATATTGGAGTTATCTTTTCTGCAACCCAAATCTGTGATGTCATGCTTGATACTTTTGTGAAGTTGTAAGACAAGTATGTTCAAGAGGGATTTGGTTAACCCTGACTGTACTTTCATCAGGCTGCACTCTAGCAGATATGTACCACTTGCAAGGTCTCACACCACTACCATCAAAACCTCTGCACTTAGCATAAAACTTCTTTCTATCAGTCCAAACTGTCTTGGCATCAAACTGATGTCTGACTGCATAAGTCTTGAAAGACAACCTGAACTCATCCATGTTTGGCCACAACTTTCCCACTTGAATGACAGGGTTTTCCTTGTCATACACATGCACCAGCTCATCAGTATGTGCATCATCTACATATCTGCAGCATCTTCCATCAACTGTTCATCTACATCTTCACAAAATTCTCTGTCAGAATTATCACTACCTTCCTCCCTCTCCTCCTCCTCCTCTCTCTCATCGACTGGAATGCCAAATAGTTTGGCCATCTCAGTGTCAGCAATTGGTGCAATAACCAAATCAGTATGCTCCTCCAATTCAACTGCATTCCAATCAACAACAGCAACATTTTGCTCTTGTGCATCTGCATTAGCCTCATCGGCTATTACTGTCACATCTGTAATAATGGGAACAATCTGCCTATGTGCAGTCCAATCAGCATCTGCCTTCTGCATTGCCAAGTGTGAAGGCACATAACCCACCTTCGAATCAGTATGCAGATCAACGAGTTCAGCAAAAAAATCAACTCTGAGGCTTACCCAGCCCTCTTGCCTATCGATTTCATCAATAATGTGCTCACCATCTTCAATTCTGACATACTCTCCTTTGAAATCATCATACCGCAACAGTGAAACCTCCTGCTCTGGACCCCAAACCACAGTTTCCCCAATTTTCTCCACCAATTTCCTCACCGCCTTCTCTTCCATCTTCTGTAATTCAGTGGGATCATCTCTGCACAATCAACCTCCCATTTCACAACTGTGTCTCTCTCGATGGTCTCCATGCTACCATCAACTAATTTTGCCGTTGATGGAAAGAAAGTCACCGCATATTCAAAGGTTCGAGCAGCATCCTCGCTCGATCTGACCACGGGCACAGGGTCGACGAGCTCGTTCTCGATCTGACGACGGGCACCGGGTCGACGAACTCCTCTCACCGGGAGGCCCCCTCTCACCTTCTATCGATTACAAAGAAGCAAAACAGAGGCACGAGCTTAGATCCAGGCGGACGGGATTGGGGGGCGGATTGAGAGTAGAGCTACGAATTCACTAACCATGAAGGCCGCCGCCGATTAAGGGGTTCCGCAGCCGCCGAGGAAGAGGGCTCCGCCGCCGCCGAGGAAGAGGACTCCGCCGCCGCTGAGACAGAGGGCTCCGCCGCCGCCGCCGTCGCCGCCAACGCGGAGCTGAAGAATGGTGCGCGGGAAGGCTCGGACAGTTCAGGTCGTGGGCGGGCGGGCACGGTCCTAATTAATTGATTGGTGTTGTGCTAATTAATTTGGGCATGTCTTAGCGTTAATTAAACAAGTCGACGACCGGTTTAATGCCTGTGTCGCATGTGGGCTATTTACGCGCTAAGAATCGTCGCATGGGAGCTATTCTCTCCAAATATGTCGCACTGCGTCCAATTCAATGAAAAAACGTCGCACAGGAACTATTGGCCCCTCTCCCGCTTCCTCCAGCAACCGACCCCGCACGAACTCGCCACCACGCCGCTTCCCCACTTCACCACTGCCTCGAGCAACCGACCCCCTCCTCTCTCTTCTCCCCTGCTTCTCCTCCTCGACCTGCCCCCAGAGCACTCCAATTAACCGACGGGAGCCTGCCATTGCCGCCGCCGTCCGAGGTGAAATTCGGCGACGCCGAGGGTCCTCGCCGCCCCCTTTTGGCTCCAACACCATCCCGTACTCCGTGCGCATCTAACTGACCTCTTCTCTCTTCCTACTTCGCAGCCTAGCTTCGTCTTCGACCACCACCCGACGCCAGTGCCGCCTTGTTCGAAGACTGCCAGCGACCGGAGCCACGCCGTGTCACCCCGAGGGCACCTCTGACTCCACCTCGACGGGACGCACGCCTCCGACCCTTCCGCCCTTGCCGAGGACCACCAGGGCGACGGAATCATCCGGACCTGAGCCCCGCCGCCGCTACCCTCCCGTCTCCGGCGGTTAAGCCTCGGTGAGCTCCCCTCATCCTTTTTCCTCCCTCCGATTTTTTTTTTGAACTGGAAAAACAAATCCATTAAGGCCTAACTGAATCGTTGGCCACCAAAGTCATTACATCAGGAGGTAAATCCTGTAACCAGAAACCAAAACTACCAGGATTCCAAACACCACCCAACGCAGCCAGCTTATGCGCTGGACTATTACATGCCCTCGGGCTGTACTCAACTCTGTAATCAGAAAATGCCATGCCCAGAAGGGATTTTGCATGCACAATAAGAGGACCCAACCTGGCTAGGTCATAGCAGTTCGATTCAATCGCCCGTTTAAGCTCGATGCAGTCCGTCGAGAATATCACCCGTCCAATCCTTAGCTGCTCCGCAACAGGAACTGCATGAATGAGAGCCAACAGTTCAGTTTGTAGGGCCTCGGCAGCAACAGAAATACGACCACACGCAGCGAACACAGGTTCTCCCGTATGATCACGACCAATAGCTCCCCAGCCACCCGTCTTAGATTTTTCAAAAAAAGACCCATCAATATTTATCTTGATCACATTAGAAGGCGGGGGAAGCCAGTGTTGCACCTGACTAGGCACCAGCTTTGGATTCTTTTTCAGAATGGTTTTCCATTCCTCAGTATGGCGCATGATCAAAAAACTGAAGGACGTCTATAGTGAGATGTCTCTCCTGATGGTTAATTTTGTTCCTCTCCGTCCACCAACACCAAAGCAGGGAAATACTTTTCATCTTAGCATCATCAGGGAGTGCAAAGACCATTTCCAGCAATTCCAAAGGAGAAGTACAGGAGCAGAGTTTAGATCTGACCTCCTCAAGCTGCAGTGCCCGCCAACACGCTTTGACATTTTTGCACTGGAGAAAGAGATGTCCCCCATCTTCAAAGAGGCGGTTGCACACCACACACCTAGACTCCAGATCAATGCCCCGTCTCGCAATATTCATACGGAGTGGATGGCTGTTATGACCAAACCTCCAAAGAAAATGTTGTACTTTTGGTCTCCACTCCCTGCAGTTATTCGAGGAACACTCGCCACATGACTCCTGCTTGCTCAGTAGGTTGACGTGCAGCTTGTTCGCTGTTTTAACCGAAAACAACCCTCGGTTGTCAGGATGCCAGGCCAAAAAATCCTCAGAACCGACCACAACAGGAATGGCCAAAATAGCTGTAACTTCAGACTCACTGAAAATTTGTTTAACTAGCTGCACATCCCAACTGTCTGTATTTGGATGTAGCAGATCCGAGACTTGGGTGACAATATTATTCCCCTGTTTTGTCGTTGGTGTGCGCAAACTGCCCCTCGGCAGCCACGGGTCGCTCCATATATTAATGTTAGTCCCATTACCGACCCTCCATATCAGGCCCTCCTTAAGCAGTTGCAACCCCTTGAGAATGCTGCGCCAGACATAACTCATTCCCGGTATAGCCTCGGCGGCCAGGATATTACCATCAGAGAAGTATTTTGCACTAAGCACGCGTGAGCATAACGAGTCAGGAGCCTGAAGAAGGCGCCAGCCTTGTCTCGCTAACATCGCCATATTGAAAGAATAAAGATCTCGAAAGCCGAGGCCACCTTCAGCCTTTGATAGCTTCATTTTCTCCCATCCCACCCAATGCATCCTGCTCTCGTTATCTTGTTGAGACCACCAGTAGTGGCACACCATGCACATCATGCACAGCAGTATGTAGCATTGGGAATTAAACTGATAGGAGAGGCAAAGCACACTTATCTTGACAATGAGCGACCAACCAAAAAAGAATCAGTCACTTGATATGATCTAAACATGATCTCTTAGAATTCTAAAGAAAGCATTTGTGCAAACACATAGAACTATTAGAAGAACAGGTTAAAATCTTTGTTATGCGAGGGGAAATATTTCCAAGATATCCATTATGCCAATCAAACATTTTATTGTCAACAAGCAGCTTTTAAAAGTGTGTGTACTTATTTTCAGAAGTGAGTATACAATAACACTATACAACTCTCAATTAGAAAAATGAACATCATTGGGTGGCGGGAAGTCCAAAGAAAGTGTGCAGAAGGGTGAAACATCACTTTGGTGACAAAGCAGTTTCCTCCAACAGCCTGGCTTTCGTTCTCAGGAGACTGAAGGCGCAGTTTTTTCATCATAGCTTCCAGGCTGACACTGTTTGGGACCTCGATGTGCTCCATGAAGCTTCTGCCATAGAATGAAAAAAAAATATTCTGCTGGATTTAAGCAGATCAAAGCATGGTAAATTAAGTTCTATCAACAACAACACGTTAGCCAAAAAAAAAAAATCATTTCATTGCACACGTAGAGGAATTGTCTTTGCTTAACATGGAGTTGAGAAAACAGCAGTTCTTTGTTGCCTACAGTAATCTTCTAAGCATTATTAAAAAAACAACGGTAAGCAGTCACAATAAGTCAGTAGCTACGCAAGCCTGAAAAGGAAATACAAATTCACCCACGTCAGTATATAAAATTGCTAATACTAAAATATTTTCCATCTTATTTTTTTTTTTTTTAAATAGTGAAAATAATATCATCTGCGTCAACCGAGCCTGAAATGGAGCGGCGTTCCAGGGACGTGGAAGGCAGCACCGTGAATCATGTACATGCTTGAATCTCAATTTACTTAAATGCATCTATTGTTTGGATATTATACCTGATGTCATGCACTTTACATGGTAAACATTTTCCTTATAGATTGCAAAGAAAAGGAAGTTCGCTTGGCATGATGAAGATACGGATAATTTTTGCAAAATCTGCGTGGATCTGATGAATGATGATAAAAGGCTGCCAAGGGGAACTTTGAGCGATGAATTTATAGAGAGATTATCTGAAAGGATGAATGAAGGAACCAATGAAAGCAAGAGATTCGAAAAAAAAACACTTGTGAACAAATGGAATTCGTTGAAAAAGTTGTACGATACCCATTGTTTCCATAAGTTGAATAATAAGTTGATTAATAATGGTAAATGGTTTAACAAGAAAACAAAGGTACGTCCTCTCTTGCACATATCTGTTTGATTAAATCTAATTAACTATATTACACCAGTATTATATTTTAATTATATATTCTTTGGTTTGTAGAAAGCTGCGAAGGAATTTAAGGATTTGCGAAATTCTGATCCTAGAAATTTAGATTTTCTTAAGAGAATGTTTGGTGACGGCTATGCGTCTTCGGCCTTTGGTGAAGAACCGGCCAATGGCGCCACTAGTAGCCAATCAGCATTTCGAGATGATACTCCTTCACCAATACAAGACATGCCCACGATGGGGAACGAGGAGATGGTGCCTCCTGGAACATTGGACATCAAACACGCCACCCAGGACATCTGCAACCGCATCAACTACATACGTGAAGATATGAACCACATTGAAGCCGCCACAAAATCCATACTCCAAGCAGTAGATGCAATCCAGGGTAATTAGTTCATATTATTATTTCATAGTTCATAGTCAGATCTTCAATTCTTTGTTAGCTGGGTAGCTGCTGCAGTGATTTTGTTCAGTTAATAAGTGTTTACTTATTGCCATTAGGAGATGGAGGTGGAGAATGATGATGCAGCTGCTGCGGCAGCGGCAACAGAGAACGCAAATGCCCTCAAGAGGAAGTCAGAGGATGTTGGCTGGAAGTATGGAGAGCTTGCTGACCCTCTCAATACGATGAGAGTGAAGTGCAAATTCTGCAACCATATCAGCACAGGAGGCATTTACCGGCTGAAGCAACACATCGCAGCAAACACAAATGCTGTGAGCAAGTGCAAGAAGTTCAATGTCAGGACATGGAAGACAACATTACCCTGTCAGAGGGAGCATACGAGTGTTTCTGAGGAGGAGCAGCTTGATACTAGGAAGATTGGCACCCATTGTTAGTTCAGGTTTAAATGCTTAACCAGTCTTACACTTTCAGTGCTTGGTTTTGTTATGAATGAGCAACTGATCTATTCCAGGAGGCAAAGCCGGTACATATACAAGGTATGAACAGTAAACTATGAACAGTAACTAATACATCTAACAGGTTTGATGTTCCTTTTCCTTGTTCAGTGTAATATATGATAAGGATATTGCAAATTACTTTGGCTAGCAACTGAGTAAGGTGCAGGTTGGAAGTCCTTCGTTGTCAGTATCATAAGTAATTGGCCATTACCCTGTCAGTCTATCATGTGTCACGTCCTTTCCTTTTTTTTCCCTCATGGTTCTTAAAAAGATTTACTAGCCACTTGAATGTTAATTATTGTTTCAAACATGGTAATTGAGATTCTTTTGCGTCAGTGTTGTTAGTCATTAGGATAAATTGAGAATCAAGCTGGGTCTAAGGTTGAACAATTTTGTGCTGATGGTTTAGTTGTACAGATTGCACTTTCTAGTGGCATTTTGTTTGCCATTTCCCTGAGCCGCTGTTGTGGCAAAGGTTCTGCATAAAGCAATTAGTATTGCTACTCTATTTTTTGTACTGCAGGGTATTCTTATAGATGTGCTTATATTGTTTTAGTTTCTAATCCATTTTTATGACAGTTCATGTAACTCCACATAAGTACCATATTCTGAGTTCTGAATACTACAGATAGGTACCAAATATTGTTATTTAATGGTGTCTTTAATTGTGTTTATATGTAATAAATATCACTTAATTTGCTAGAGAACTAATTTTCCTAGAAAAGGATGATGCAAAATCTTTCACCGATTAAGTTGCTCTTGATTCTTCATAGATAGTGCTATATACTACCTCCGTTCCATAATGTAAGCCTTTTTAGCATTTTTCTTTCCATCCGTATCTAGACATGTTTTAGTGTAAGGTTCAAATGAATCTTGCACTAAAACATGCACTACGGGAAAATTCATCTCCGCCGAGTGGTCCGGCCTTCGCCGGGTGCCAAAATGCGGGGCACCTCGGCGAAGAGGCCCTAAGCCGGTGCAGGGAAAATAACACTCGGCGAAGATAGGACCTCTCGGCGAAGGATATCTTTGCCGAGAGGGTACAGAAAATGCACTCGGCGAAGACAATTCCGTCGGCAACGACGCCAAAAAGCACTCGGCAAACATGACCTCTCGGCGAACCGTCCAGCCACGTGGCACCTGACAATCGGCCCCACGAGCGCCGTGGCGGACCTTCTCTTCGCCGAGCTGGACATTTTCTTCGCTGGCCCAACCTCTCGGCAAAGTCTGCGCGCGAAACTATTCCGTTTTGCCGCCATTTTCGCCGAGCTCTTTGCCGAGTATGGCGTCGGGAGCCACTCGGCAAAGAAAGCGCGCGCAATTATTTTTGGTTGGCGCCAAAATTAAGCCCTCTTTGCCGAGTGTGTCGGTGCAAAGCACTCGGCAAAGGGTAGGGCGGGAAATAAATTTTTGGGCCGCGCCATTTCTTTCGCCGGGTGGGCGTCTTCACCGAGCAACCCTCTCGGCAAAGACGGTGCGCGGGAAAAAAAAATTCGCCCGCGCCAAATCTTCGCCGAGATTACGTCTGGGCCGAGTGCCCTGTCTCGGCAACGACGGTGCGCGGGAAATAATTCGGCCCGCCGCGCCAAAACGTCGCCGAGATGTCCTCTTTGCCGAGTGCCCCACTCGGCAAAGTTTGCATTTTTTCCCTCTCTTCCTGGCGCCTGTTCTCACCTATAAAAGAACCATTCACACAGATTGCTCACTCAACTCACTCACCTCTTATACAGCTGAAACACAAAACATCCGGTCTCCCTAGCTGCGCCCAACAGTGAATGCAAAGGTGTTCGACCGTTAATATCACTGTTGGGCTGTAGCTAGGGGAAACCTGGTGTTTTGTTTCGTAGATAGTCGTCGTAGCGCGTTCTCTTTGCCCTGTCTCTCCTCCACGCACTGCTTCTCCTCCGCGCCGGCCTTTCCGATGCCCCTTTTGATCAACCCGGATGGCGATGTCCGGGACTGGCATCCGCCGGGCTGGCACTGGGAGAGGTTACCTTCCGGGGCGGGGACCTTGGTGAGGGATTCAGGTCGCATCGTCGATCCGGATCTTCTTTGGTGGTATTGGCCACGGAATGTGTTCAGAGCGCCGGCCCCCGAGGAGGTGGTACGTCGCCGTATTAGGGAGGAGGACGAGCACGTCCTTCGCTACATGTATTTGTTCAATAATCCAAGTAACAGGCGTTGGTCGCTACTTCAGAATCCTTATGACGCGAGCGTGTCTCTCATGGTTCCGGCTCTTTGGAAGCAGAGCGTCCGCGGCTCAGCACCGCGCGGCTTAGGACCTGGTCGTAGTTAGTTTGAGTACCTATGTTGAGTACTGTGTGTGTTCTCATTTATGTTGAGTACCTATGTTGAGTGTTGTGTGTGTGTGCCCACCTATGTTGAGTACTGTGTGTGTTCTCATTTATGTTGAGTACCTATGTTGAGTACTGTGTATTTTCTCATTTATGTTGAGTACCTATGTTGAGTGTTGTGTGTGTGTACTCATTTAGTTTGAGTACCTATGTTGAGTACTGTGTGTGTTCTCATTTATTGTGGAAACTCCCATTCCGGATGGAACCGATGGAATCATGTGATAACATGTGCCCAAATTGGGTCCCTTATGTTCACATGGCCCACCCTAACACAACAAAGTACAAAAGTCCTCGGAGCTACCCCCTTTCGACGCCCGTGGAAGGGGTAGACGACACGGGTGACTTCCGGTCGAATCCGGGGTGGGGTTCGACACGGGAGGGGGGTTCGGTGTGTCGGAACCACACCAAAACCTAGGTGATTTCATATAACATGCATTAGAGTGTGGTGGCGGGTTGTTAGAGACACCTTGAGACTCCGAGGTGTGACCCGCTTCACACACCGCACTTACCCCCCTCGAAGGTTCAGCTCTTCCAGGTGGAAACTCCCATTCCGGATGGAACCGATGGAATCATGTGATAACATGTGCCCAAATTGGGTCCCTTATGTTCACATGGCCCACCCTAACACAACAAAGTACAAAAGTCCTCGGAGCTACCCCCTTTCGACGCCCGTGGAAGGGGTAGACGACACGGGTGACTTCCGGTCGAATCCGGGGTGGGGTTCGACACGGGAGGGGGGTTCGGTGTGTCGGAACCACACCAAAACCTAGGTGATTTCATATAACATGCATTAGAGTGTGGTGGCGGGTTGTTAGAGACACCTTGAGACTCCGAGGTGTGACCCGCTTCACACACCGCACTTACCCCCCTCGAAGGTTCAGCTCTTCCAGGTGGAAACTCCCATTCCGGATGGAACCGATGGAATCATGTGATAACATGTGCCCAAATTGGGTCCCTTATGTTCACATGGCCCACCCTAACACAACAAAGTACAAAAGTCCTCGGAGCTACCCCCTTTCGACGCCCGTGGAAGGGGTAGACGACACGGGTGACTTCCGGTCGAATCCGGGGTGGGGTTCG
Organism: Puccinellia tenuiflora; assembly: GCA_012064385.1. Classification (NCBI taxonomy): domain Eukaryota; kingdom Viridiplantae; phylum Streptophyta; class Magnoliopsida; order Poales; family Poaceae; genus Puccinellia; species Puccinellia tenuiflora. The sequence goes on along the minus strand of QRDG01000500.1, from coordinate 4,097,206 downwards.
ACACGGGAGGGGGGTTCGGTGTGTCGGAACCACACCAAAACCTAGGTGATTTCATATAACATGCATTAGAGTGTGGTGGCGGGTTGTTAGAGACACCTTGAGACTCCGAGGTGTGACCCGCTTCACACACCGCACTTACCCCCCTCGAAGGTTCAGCTCTTCCAGGTGGAAACTCCCATTCCGGATGGAACCGATGGAATCATGTGATAACATGTGCCCAAATTGGGTCCCTTATGTTCACATGGCCCACCCTAACACAACAAAGTACAAAAGTCCTCGGAGCTACCCCCTTTCGACGCCCGTGGAAGGGGTAGACGACACGGGTGACTTCCGGTCGAATCCGGGGTGGGGTTCGACACGGGAGGGGGGTTCGGTGTGTCGGAACCACACCAAAACCTAGGTGATTTCATATAACATGCATTAGAGTGTGGTGGCGGGTTGTTAGAGACACCTTGAGACTCCGAGGTGTGACCCGCTTCACACACCGCACTTACCCCCCTCGAAGGTTCAGCTCTTCCAGGTGGAAACTCCCATTCCGGATGGAACCGATGGAATCATGTGATAACATGTGCCCAAATTGGGTCCCTTATGTTCACATGGACCACCCTAACACAACAAAGTATAAAAGTCCTCGGAGCTACCCCCTTTCGACGCCCATGGAAGGGGTAGACGACACGGGTGACTTCCGGTCAAATCTGGGGTGGGGTTCGACACGGGAGGGGGGTTCGGTGTGTCGGAACCACACCAAAACCTAGGTGGTGTCATATAATATGCATGAGAGTGTGGTGGCATGTTTTAAATATAATTAATAAAATATGAAAAATATGAATTTAAAAATTTATTTTACAGTTTTTTTTAAATCTCTTTGCCGAGTATGGAACTCGGCGAAGATACCAACTCGGCGAAGAGTTGGCGGGGACTTAGGAAATATTTGGCCCCATCGGGCCAAAAAATCCCCAATTTCCCCAAATCCCCGCCGCACCTCTCCTCTCCCGCCCCGACCGCCACCACCCGCCCCGGCGCCTCCTCTCCCGCCCCGACCGCCACCACCCGCCCCGGCGCCTCCTCTCCCGTCCCGACCGCTCGGTGCCTCCTCTCCCGCCGCCGTCGCCCGCCCCGACCGCCCCGGCCGCCACCACCCGCCCCGGCGGCTCCTCTCCCGCCGCCGTCGCCCGCCCCCGGCGCCTCCTCTCCCGCCGCCGCCCGCCCCGGCGCCTCCTCTCCCGCCACCACCCGCCCCGGCTGCCACCACCCGCCCTGGTCGCTGCCGCCACCCGCCCCGGCCACCACCCGCCCCGGTCGCCGCCACCACCCGCCCCGGCCACCTCCACCCCCCCGGTCGCCGCCACCACCCGCCCCGGCCACCACCACCCGCCCCGGTCGCCGCCACCACCCACCTAGGTAATAATTAGCTGCTGATTGTAGTTAGGTTAGTTAGCTGCTGGTTAGGTAGGGTTAGGTTGTAGTTAGTGTTAGTTAGCTGCTGGTTAGTTAGGGTTAGGGTTAGTTAGCTGCTGGTTAGTTAGATTAGGGCTAGTTGTTAGTTTAGCTGTTTAGGGTTAGGGTTAGGTTCTTAGTTAGCTGCTGGCTAGGGTTAGTTGCTTAGTTACCTTAGTAGTATAGTAGTTGTTGTTTAGGGTTAGTTGCTTAGTTAGCTTAGTAGTCTAACTGTTTAGGGTTAGTTAGCTTAGTAATTTTTTTCCATGCTTTGTGCACTCATTTGTTAATTCATTTCTGCAGGATATTCAGCGAGGTTGACGACGGGAGCGTTGCTGTAGGACAGGGCTCGGGCAGGAGCTACTACCCCAGTCTCTTTTCGCCGGTCACGCTTCGAGGGTAATGACGCTCTTCCGCTCCTCGTGCTAGGTTGCATTATTTTGTATCTCACCAAACTAGTCGCGTAACCCTAGGCGTCTCCCGTTCGGAAGGGTTATAGTTATAAAGATGAAACTCTTTATATGTATTTATGTATACACCTTGTCAAGGGTATATGTTTATATATAAAGAGCTGTTTGTATATATTTATGTATGCGCCTTGTCAAGGGTATACATTTATATACAAAGAGCTATATCATTTATAACCGTGGCCGTTTTGAATTGTCCACGTTTTTGGACAGCTCGAGTATGTGTAGCTTGTGTTCGTTTCCCATGTTCTACTCCTATCCGAGACAGAATTTCGGTGGCACCTCCCATGTTGTTCTCTGGATACACATCCTCTCGACCTTTGTCGAGACGTGTATTTGGAGAACAGCGGGGAGGTGCTGCCGAAATTCTGTCTTGGATAGGAGTAGGACAGGGAAACGAACACAAGCTACACATACTCGAGTGGGATTAGGACCTATCTTTACCTAGTAGATATAGGTGAGTGCATTCAATGCGTAAAATCTATAGTTTTATAAATAGTTAATTTTATGATGCATGAATCTCTTTGTGAAATAAAACATATTGTATATATGTCTGCATTAATCAGTGTGGATATGGAGGATCGTGAATGGATGTACAGTGGTCGATCTAGTGCGAGTCAAATCACTCTGGAGTGGGTTAGTAAGACTGAAGAGTTTCTGGAGATTGCATTTGCTAAAGACCATGGGGTTGCTGGAACTTGGTGCCCGTGCAGCCGTTGCAAAAACCAGCGAAATCAAACAAAGGATGACATGGGTTTACACCTTAGCAAGTATGGGTTTATGCCAGGCTATCATCGTTGGACCTTGCATGGCGAGCGTGCACCTCGGAGAAAGAAGGCGCGACAGCGCACCGAGGAGGCATCAACAACTTTTGATACTGGGGCTGATAGAATGCTAGATCAATTCGCTAATGCACGTGCACCTGAAATTCCAGCCGAAGATGCAGAGGGGGAGATGGACAAGAGCACGAAGGAGTTCTATGATACTTTGTTTGCGTCACAGAAAACCCTCCACGCCCATACAAGGGTTTCTCAACTTGATTCCATAAGTTGCCTAATGGCTGTCAAGTGCCAGTATAACGTATGCATTAATGCCTTTGATGCATTCCTGCATGTTATTGCCTCCTTTCTACCGGAGGGACACCTTCTGCCAAAGAACATGTACGAGTCAAAGAAAATCCTCGGTTCACTTAAGATGCCATATGAGCCGATAGATGCTTGTCCAAAGGGCTGCATGTTATTTAGAAAAGAACACATCGCTGAAAAATACTGTCTCAAGTGCAAGTCCTCTAGGTATATTGAGGTCGACAGCGGTGATGGTCAGAAGACACAGCTCAAAGTGGCCAAAAAGATCCTTCGGTATCTTCCATTCTTGCCAAGGATCCAACGGCTTTTATGACCGAGGAATCTGCCCAACAAATGAGATGGCCGGTAGATGGGAAGAGGTATCGTCCCGAGAAGATGGTACATCCGTCTGATGGTGAGGCATGGAAGAAGTTCGTTGTTAAGCATCCCAAAGCGGGCTTAAGCAGGAGTGTAGCAGTTGCCTTATCAACAGATGGGTTCAACCCATATGGTATGTCTGCTTGCACATATAGCTGTTGGCCGATGTTTGTCATTCCGATGAATCTCCCCCCTGGCGTGTGCATGCAACGACAAAACATGTTCTTGTCGCTGATAATTCCAGGGCCTGAATATCCGGGGAAGAACATGAGTGTGTACATGGAGCCACTGGTGGATGATTTGTATCTTGCCTGGGAAGAAGGGGTAGGGACGTATGACGCCGTATCAAAGAAGCATTTCACTATGTACGTTTGGTACCACGCATCCCTGCATGACTTACCGGCACGTGCGATATTCTGCGGATGGTGTACGCACGGTAAGTGGCCTTGCCCAGTGTGTATGCAGGCTATGACTTTCGTTTGGCTGACGAAGGGTGGCAAGTATTCCTGTTTTGATAAGCATCGGCAGTTCCTTAGACCAGGTCATAGATTCAAAAGAGACGCAAAGAAGTTCCTGAAAGGTGTAGTTGTCGATGCTCATGTACCAGTTCCTATAATAGATGGTGTCGCCATTAAGGCTCAGCTAGATGCTCTTGTGCCAAATGCAGATGGGACTGGCTTTGTGGGTTATGGAGACACACACCAATGGACACACATTCCATGCTTCTGGAAGCTCCCATACTTTCAGGATCTTCTCCTTCCTCATAACATTGATGTAATGCACACTGAAAAGAATATCGCCGAGGCCCTTTGGTCCACACTAATGGACCTCGAGAAGTCAAAGGATAACGTCAAGGCTAGAGTCGATCAGGAGAAGCTATGTGATAGCCACATATGAATATGCAGCCTCCCGGCACAGTCCGAAGAGGATGGTATAAGCCAAAGGCCCGTTTCACTCCAACAAGGGCCCAAAGGAAAGAAATTCTCCAGTGGGTCCTGGACCACCTATTCTTCCCTGATGGGTACGCAGCTAATATAATGAGGGGAGTGAATTTGGCTGGGCTGCGGATAGGTGGGCTCAAGAGTCATGACTATCACGTATGGATCGAGCGGATAATGCCGGTCATGTTTCGAGGCTATATCGATGAGCAAATTTGGCTAGTCTTGGCAAAGTTGAGCTATTTCTTCCGCCGGCTTTGTGCTAAAGAATTAGATGTCGCCGTGGTAAAAGAGTTGGAGGCACAGACACCTGAGTTGCTCTGCGAGCTAGAGGCTATATTTCCACCAGGCATGTTTAATCCCATGCAACATTTTTTGTTGCATCTCCCGACCGAGGCAAGATTGGGGGGGCCTGTGCAGACCCGTTGGATGTTTGCTGAGAGAGAGCAAAAGGTCCTTCGAAAGAAAAGCACGAACAAATGCAAAATCGAAGCATCCATAGCTGAGGCAACACTAAACGAGGAGGTGTCAAACTTCACCACAAAGTTCTATAGTGACACTCTTACCACTGTTCATAATCCAGTGCCTCGTTTGAATATCGCCAACCCGGAAGATCTACCCGAACTTAGCATTTTCATCGGGGCCGGTGGCAAATCAAGTGGCCACAAGAAGAGGAAATTATCATATGATGAGTGGACGAGCATTACATCTTATGTCTTGAAGAACACGACGGAAGTACAACCCTACATTGAGTAAGTGCTCATTGTATTGTTCGTCACACTTTAATTTCCTAGTTTGTGGACTAACTCCGTTTCTTGATCGTTGCCATTCATAGCTTATTTGAGAAAGAAACCTGGAAACATCGAAGACCCCTTACCGACAATGACAAGTTGGTCCTTTTTAAAAAGGGGGGTGAAGGAGGCGGCGGTTTCATTCCATGGTTCAAAGCTAAAGTATTTCTCCATCTTACACGTTGATTTTAGTGCAAGACGTTTCGGCAACACTAATATATCATAAATCTTCCTATTGCACTTGTAGGGAATTTCCGACCCGGAAATGTTGCCCGAGTTGAAGAAACTTACCTCATGCGCCTATGCCGTCAAGACCTATAATTCTTACGACGTCAATGGGTTTCGCTTCCATACTCAAGAATACGAAAACACTCGGCCAAACCGGAAGACAACAAATACCGGGGTCTTATGCCAAGGTCGAGACGGCCTTGATTACTATGGAATAGTCAAGGAAATAATTGAACTGGATTGTGATTTTGGCAAAAAGAAGAACCCTGTTGTCTTCAAATGCCATTGGTTCAATCCAAGAAGAGTGAGACGAAGACCTGAAATTGGGTTGGTCGAAATTGAGCGAGAATCCGTCTATGCGGGAGATGATGTCTATATCCTAGCACACCAAGCCACCCAAGTTTTTTATCTCCCGTACCCATGCAAAACTGTGAAACGTCTACTTGGGTGGGATGTAGTGATCTCGGTGCCACCGCGTAATAAACCACCTACCCCTAATGATGATGACTACCACCACCGCATAAACCCAAACACGTACGAGGGAGATTTTTATCAAGAAGATGGGCTGCCTGGCCAATTGAACATCATCTTGCCTACAATAGATGAGATGGAAGAAGACGACGATGATGGCATTGGAGTCGACGACGGGCAAGAGGACGGTGAGCCGGTTCTCAACCGGAGAGACGTGGAGCTTCTTGAACGGATGCACCTACCCGATGTAGAGGAGCCGAGCGGTCCACCTCCAGGCTACGTAGAAGATTGGTGGTTTAGTCGTGATAGCGATGATGATGATGATGCTGGTCCAAGTTATGATCCAAATGATGTAGACAACGGCTTTTGATGGTATGAACCATTTGTATGCCACTTTTGAACTTGTAATATTTTTGATGCAATATTTTCTATGAATCATTTGTATGCCACTTCTTAAGCTTGATTTGTTTTTTGTTGTACTGATATGAGTTTTTGCATGGTTCTTCTAGTTTGTTAATATTGCAATTTTTTATGAGTTTTATTTAAGCCTATTCATTACTATTGTGTTTTTACTTGTACTAATCAACACATTCTTTGTGATGACAGGTGATTGAGACATGGCGGGGGGAAGGAGAAGCCGGGCGCCAAGGAAAAGCAGCTCGCGGCGAAGAAGAGTGTCGCCAAGGAGAAGCGGCTCGCGGCGAAGAAGCAGGTCGCCAAGGTTGGCATTGTTGCCAATCTATACGCGAAGTCCGCTGATGGGTCTTCCACGCTCATTGGAAGAAAGCGTGACCGGGTGGCTGCGAAGGAGACCACCACTCGGCGTGGCAGACCTTCGGGATCCACCCAGGCGCCCCGGGGTAATAAGCACCCTCGGGCTCGCTTGAGTAGTCCCGTGCCCTCGGCTTCGTCTTCTGAGTCAGAGGAGGAGGAGGAGGAGGAGCGGCCCGTGGAGCCCGAGGTGGAGGAGAGCACCACCAGGAGAGTGATGATGACTACCACGACCGGCGCTCGGGGGAGTCAGAGTCAGAGGAGGAGGAGCACCAGGAGAGTGAGGAGGAGGATGAGGATGCCGTGGCGGATGAGGATCTGTTGACAGCTCATCCACTACCGTTGGTCGGCATTCCGCGTGAGCATAAGCCCTACTTGCGAGGTCCTTCCTCGATGCCAGAGCGTGGGTCAAATGGCGTTCTTGACGTCACAGGGGATATGTAAGTGATGGTTGAAAATATTGTTACCTTCCTGTTTAGTTATCTTTTCATCACAAACATTCTGACTTTTGTTTTCGGTATGTGCAGGTCATTCGCGTGGGTGGGCCCAAAGACGAAACGCTTACCTGCAGGCGTCCTTGGCCGTCTTATCAAGAATCTTTACCCTGGCTTGATCGACCTCAAGAAGGATGGAGTCCCCACTGGTCAAAGGGTGCCTGCTTGGTCTTGGTCCCACTGGACGATGGTGCCGGACCCCACCTTCGGCCACCTCGGCATGCGGCTGGTTAATGAGTTCTGGGTAAGTAATTATGAGAACTTTACTACTTAATACCAAGAGTTTGGACTTCATCGTGCTAATTCCTTTGTCCTATACTCAATGATTGTAGGATTACTTCACACTTGTCGAAGGTGAAGGTAAAGCGGAGGCGGCACAGAAGGTGCTGATTAAAATGGCGAAGAAGCTCATCCCCGACCAGATGTATGAGGCGCGTGTTGGCTGCGTTGTCCAGTTCTATGCCGAGCAGATGCATAGGTCGATCACCAAGGAGATGGCCAGGCCCATACACCTGTCGAAAGCGCAGTACATGAAGGTAGCCACATATATTTTTCTATTATTCTCCACATAATCGATGACTAATTCTATATTGTTTTAAATAGGTGATTCCTGAGTGGCTAGCCGCCCAGAAGCCTTGCTACAAGAAAATTGTCGACAAGTGGGTCTCGGATGCATTCAAAAATCAGCACAAGGTGGCATCGGACCGGCGGAAATTGGTAGGCGAGCACGGAGTCCACCGTCAAGGCCCCCTCACACTCGACGGTGTTATTGCAAACAAGGTAATAAATTATATTTGTTCTTTCCATACAAGTTTTTATTTGTGTGCTATTCTTTTTATTTTTCCTTTTGACCTCAATTGTGTTTTTCTTTTTTATGTGAATTAATTGTAGGAGGCAAAGGAGGGCCGGAAATTGACCAAGATGCAAGCATTCGTTGAGACCCGGAGGCCAAAGGATCCGGACCCGACTAAACCCTTGGAAGACCAGTGGATCACCACCACCGCGGGGCAACAGAAGGAGAGCTACTGCTCCAAGTTCAAGGAGATCTACGGTGAGACGTCCGATCCTTTGGCCGCTCCTTTCGACCCCAAGGTTGCTATGTTTGCGGGACAGGGTCGGCTGAATGGCCGGCCTTATATTGGCGGTGGTTCCTTCGAGTCATCGCGGGTAGGTTCACTTCCTGAGATGCGTGCTCGCCGTACAAGCTCAGCCCCCGAGATCGAGCGCCGCCCAAGGGTCGGACTTGGAGCCTTGGCTGCAATGGAGGTATGTCTGTTGTTTTTGAACCTACTTTTCCATTATTCTACATGTTTGCATTGCGATGACCGCTTCTTACATGGTTGCAATCTCGTAGGCCGAACTTGAGAAGGCTAGGAACATCGCGAAGGAGGCTACGGAGAGGGCGCAGGCAACAGAAGAAAAGGTGGTGCAAATGCAGACATATCTGGCGGCGCTTGCGGCGGTAAGTGCTTCAACTATTTCTTTCAACTAACCCATGTGCTTGAACTTTGCTAAGTTAAACTCGTCTTCGGTATGCAGAGGTTTCCCTCGGATCCGTCGCTTCCTCCTCTTCCTCCTCTTCCTCCTCTTCCTCCACTAGCCCCCCTCCAGTTGGTAAGTTGTCTTGAAACTAGCTCAGTAACAATTTATTTTGTTTTGCTTACTCGTCTAATGCAAATCTTTGTAGGAAAATCGATCGGCTGGATCCCACACTCCGGTGGATGGTGAAGGAGGAGGGAATGGTGGAGATGGGGCAGCAAGCCCTTCGTCGGCGCCATCGACCTCCAACAGGCCCGAGTGACGACTCTAGGTAAGCTCAAGGTCCCAAATACACTTCATTGCCCACACTCCACATCCCACACCCAAAACTAATGCTTATAGTTTTCAAACTTGTAGGATTGCATCGACGAGGTGTGAACTGGTGGACTGGTGGCATGTTTGTGATATATATGTTAGCTGTGAACTGGTGGCATGTTTTTGGACTTGTGTTGTGTCCTTATGTTGGTGATACACATGTTTTTGGACTTGTGTTGTATATATGTTTGTGATATATATGTTTGTTACTTATGTTGGTGTGCTGTGAGTGATATACTATATATATATATATATATATATGCATATTGTGATGAAACTGGTATACTGTGTGAATATTTTGTTTAAATGCAGGGTTTTCTGCAAAAACAGAAAAATTCTGGAATTTTTTAACCATTTCGCCGAGAGGGGCACTCGGCGAAGAGCTCTGTGCCGAGTGGGGAACTCGGCAAAGAGGTGTTCGCACTCGGCGAAGAGGTGTTCCCAGGACCAAATGGTCACCTGGGATTTTGCTTCGCCGAGACCCACTCGGCGAAGAAGCTTCCCAGGTGACCATTTGGTCCGTTTTTGCCGAGCCGTATTCCAGCGCAAAAAACACTCGGCGAAGGTGCCATCTCGGCGAAAAGCCACCTCGGCGAAACAAACCGCTCGGCGACCTAGAGGCCCGGCGAAACGTGGGGGCCGGTGTCGGCGAAGCGGCACTCGGCAAAGAACCACCTCGGCGAAACGCGAGGCGGCCTCGGCGAAGACGGCACTCGGCGAAGAGGCGTACACGGCGAATATGGCGTCCGCTCGGCGAAGAGGGCACTCGGCGAAGAGTTGGACTCGGCAAAACGCTTGACGGCACTCGGCGAACAGGCATCTCGGCGACGTTTGAAACTTTGCCGAGGCGTGCCCCGTGTCGACGTGTCTTTCTTTGCCGAGATGGCTAGCGCCCATCTCGGCAAAGGTCTGACACACGCCTGCCAAGGGGCGGACCGGATCGCCTTTTCTTCGCCGGGTAATCAGCAGAAACATCTCGGTGAATGTTTGCCGAGATGCCCCGACAAAAAGCACTCGGCGAAGAGCTCTTCGCCGAGGCGTATTTCGCCGAGAGGCTGTCGCCGAGTGCCAACCTCGGCAAAGCCTTCGCCGACCGGGATTTCGGCCTGCGCTGAGTGTTTTCACCACTCGGCGAATTAGTGTTTCCCCGTAGTGATGTCTAGATACGGATGGAAAGAGAAATGCTAAAAAGGCTTACATTATGGAACGGAGGGAGTAGTACACTGAAAAATGAGTAGTGCAGGGAGATTATGAAAACCTTCATGTATACTAATGCAAACCTTTGCCATGTGTGTCCTACATCCTGATACTTATTTATTCCAGCATCTTAATTAAGTGTTCTGGCCTTGTTGCCATTTGGTACTCCACTGATTTCAATAATGGATTTACTCTGTGAAGTCAAATATGTTAAACTGGACCTTTTTCTGCATAATGGGCCTAAAGAGAATTAACATGTACTAATTGTCAGATTGTCAAGGTCAAGTTTGGTTTTCTATCTATTAGTTTGTGATTTATAAGATTGTTTTGGTGACTTCACAGTGTTTCTTTATGACGATTTATGTTGGCTATTTTACACCAGCTATTTACTTTTCTGTGCCATCAGACCTGTGGGTTCTGAGAACACGAGAACATCTGCAGTAGTGCGGCAGTTTCCTGTTTAGTCATATTGTTTATGACAATCAAGAAAATGTGGCAGATTCGTCTTCTTATTTGCCTTCTTTTCCTGTGATTTAATCCCTTCTTGGTCTCGATGTCTTGTGCTCTTGATTTCTCTCGGCTAATCCTTCTCTTTTTCTTCCACTAGTAATCGTGCACGTGCAATGCACGTGTAATGTTAAGGCCCCGTTCTTTTCGGTTTTCTGTCCTTGTGGTGACGTACTCTATTAAAATTTGGGTGAGTAAAACTCAAATGCTTTTATTGTCCAATTTATTAATAAGCAATAATAATAACAAATAAAAATGATACAAACTTGTTATATATATTAATTATGAAATAAACACCGTTCCACACATATGACGTTTTAAATTAAAACTTCATTTATTAACAAAAACATGTGCAAGCATGAACATGTCTCTTGTTCGGCTTGGTTGTCAGCCTTCCGCGCCAAAGGCCGTCGTTCGCGCCTGCAACACCTGCGCATGACCTCAAAGGACCGCCCGATAAAGATTCTGTTGCCGGTCGATCTTGCCCCCGTGGCCGTCCATCTGGCCTCTCTTGTTGGGAAGAAGCCGGGAAGTTGGGATAGTCGGTGCGGGAACCTGTTGTAACCTTATTTTCTTTAATATAATTAGTAAAAGTTGGATTCAGTTAGAATATGATCAATGCTATTAGGCATGTAGAACTCGTGTGATAACATGTCAAATCGGTTTAGTACATAACTATAGAAGCAACAAACCTTGAAACACATGACTATTATTAAGCAGTCCTCTACCAAAATATAAGAAACAAAATCTCAACCATGTGTTGAAAAAAGTCTGAAGGCAAAGCTTGGACAGGAAATCGAGCATGTACAATTTTTGCATACAAACCTGCAAAATAAATCTGAAGGTAAACAAACCACATGGGCATTGTACTCAGTCGAAGATAAAAGATCCGAAGAAGAACCGGCAACATGAATTTGAACCATATGATCAGAAGTTCAGTACCTAACAGAAATAATGAATAAAATTGGAAATAGAGACCTGGTTTGCCCATAACAGAGATCTCACCTGTCTACCATGAGAAAATTAGCATTTCAACAGAGCACTGGTTTGCCCATAAGCGTCTGAAATAAGATGACAACACAATTTAAATGAATCTTGGCCATTCAAAGTTCATATATATAGCATGATTATACAAATAAGCTGTATGGAGTGCCGATTGGACCATAGTAATCATCCACAACTCAAATACTTACCACTGAAATTTTATCATACCGAAAGTGACTTCAAAAATATTTAATTGCTTTAAAATTCCACTCAAATGCTAGATATGGTTTAGTTTTCTGTTTTTATGAATTTGTTGCTGCACTTACCAACAATTTAAATCAACTCCGATTAAGCTGAAAATTTTACATTAAGTCAATAATAGTTATAGTGAAATTTAAAAAAATTCTGAGCTCCTTTGGTTACCCAAATTAATTGAAACAGAGAGCAGTTTCAGAAATAAAACAGAAAGCAGTTTTCAGATTCAGAAGCAAGGAGGAGAGTGATGTACAATCTTCCAATATTAAATTGACGAAGTGTGGAAAATACTATAAAAGCAATTGAGCTATATACACATGTATGTTTCACATTTGTATTGTCCATAAATTTTCTTTGATGGAACAATATATATATAACAGATATTTGCATCGGCACATTAGCATATGCTCAAGGATGATAAGCAAAGTAAGCAATCAAGTTTAGCATGAAAATGATGACTGTGAGGCAGCTATTCACTAATTTCAATATGCCATTGTGATCTCCTCCCGAGGCAGTTACTGAAAGGTGAACCAACAACATGGTTTCTCCTTTAAAATATGAGCTATGAAGCCGACTATTCGAATGCAGTNTCATTCAAAAAAAAAATCAAACCTAATGTGAATTAAGTAATACATGGTACATTTTTGTGATATAACACTCACACCCGTACTTTATTTGTCAAAATCTATGGTAAAACTGGACATAAAAAATACATATATCAGAGACCTAAAATGAGGCCACGAGGGGGCTGTATTCTGGGGCTGCACGTTGGTCAGTGCAGTGTTTGCAGTCCACCAACGGCCGGAGGACGGAAGGAAGGAACGCCGTGGAGCCAAACCTCCGCGGGGCGGGGCCCGGAAGATCCTACGATACATATACAGCCAAAATAAAAGGGTGGCCGTCGCTTTCCAGGACGATACGAGGCTCCCTCCCTCCACGTAATGCTGCGTTGGATTGCCATCCCACACGGCAGCCCTGCGCGCGCGGTAGGTCAGTGCCGCGCCCACCACGTTGCCGATCCTGCCGACAGCCGGGAGCACGTGGCTGCCCTGTGGGCGGTGGCGCGCTGGTGCCACCATGGTCATATGGTCGTTGGTGGTTTTACTGTGCGCGCGGGCCGGTGCTCGAAAGCTAGACCCGTCGACTCCTCACCGGCCGCCGGCGGTGATCGTCGGCTCGTTGCCAAAACCCCAACTCACTCTTGCATCTCGCTCTATCTCCCTAGTAACCATACGCGGCCGGCGCCCATCGATCGGCGATGTCGCAACAACCTGATGAAATGAAAACGAGCCATACTCGCGGTGCCACTGACCAGCTGATAGCGCGTAGCATCATCGACCGATCAAATAACAGACCGATCGATCTGGACGTGAGTAATCTCACTCGCGTCGCGTGTCCGTCCGCCGACGCGGCACGTTCGATCAGGGCGCACCGTGTCGCCGTCGACTCCCGGCGGCCGGCAGCTCGCGCGCGGTGTCTCCAGCACAATCTGACGTGCCTACCCACCAAATCTTCAAATTTTCAAGGAGAATAAGAAACGCGCATGGGCTCGTACAGCGTCCACGCGACCTGGGAGCAACCTGGGCCACCTTCCCATTAATCGACCGCTAGCTAGCTAGTGATTGAAAAACCGTCACTCTAGACTACTCGAGACGTTTCTTAAACCGTCCATACTGCGCTGATAATATTTATTTCATCTCCATTTTAGTGTTCTTACATAAACACCATATGGAGAACGTAAACGAACGCAAACATAAACATACCCGATATGATGGCTTGCTTTCGTAGAGCTCGAATTCGTGCTAGTATCACTAAATCACTATACCACAACACTGCATTCACGACAGCCATGTCGGTCGGGAAAACAGCTTTCGCCGTTAAAAAGTTGGTCAGGAAAGGGTATTATCGACTGACCTTGTCTGTCGTCGATAATGCAGTCGGGAAAGCATTTTTGTTTCTAGTCGGTCAGGTCAGGAAAGAGTATACTTCCTCACATTTTTGTCTCTAGTCTCCAAATCCAACAAAATTAAAGATGACCCTTGGTCTACACCATTGAACCGAATAATTATTCATCACACCGTCCCCAAAGAAAGCGAGCTCATGGAATATAGTCTCCCATTAGCAGCTTCATGTCTCTCAATGGCATTGCTACTAAGTTGGGAAAATGCACTGTCACGCTAAGATGGGAGAAATATATCACTCCTCATGCATGCTCAATAAATGGACGCTTTGATGCAAAATCAACAAATGCTTGATTATCTTGATCGATGTATGCGGATAATGATGGAAATGAACAATGCCAATAACACACTCCACGATCATTTTTTTTTAGAAAAAATAGGTCACCCCAAGGTTCCATTTGTTTAAGAAAACGAGACCCCAGGTAACAGTGCATCATAACAATTTTTAAAGTTGGAAGACAAGTAACAAACACACCACCATTTAACACCTGCATGGAACATCAGAAAAACTACGCCAAAGGAGACATGCTACAACGGGAGGACAAACATCAAACTTCAGCTTTGCGCTTCACTCCCACTAGGATCCGGTGACTTTAAGAGGATAAGTGACCACATGACTTTATCCATGTCTTTTTTCCTCTGATCAAGATCCAACGGACCCAAAAATTTGAACTCAAAATTCAAACACTTCATAAAAAATGGAAAAAATTCAATAAGTCGTATACTACTACCGGTTCAACAATGTAACCGTTTTTTTACAAGACTTCCAAAAGGCCTAGTCACATTCTCCCCTAAAAAAATATAGCATTCCTATGATTTGGGCGGCCTATAGGCCGGGCAAGAAGGGTGACCGCCCAGGCCCCGAAAAGGGAAGGGGCCAAAATGATAAAGTATATAGTAATCACTATACTATTATCCATTACATCAAAGAAATTAATTAATATTCATTGTAAAACAATAAAGCTTAATTTTTCTGGATTCATATGAAACTAAATCACAAGAAAACTGCAACAATGCCATTTATACAAGCTCAATCCATACATTTTGATATTATTAATTATATTGAAGTGGAGCATCTTAACATAATAAAATTGTTAATTTATAGAATAAAATATACACCACAATTCTCTCGTGACATAAGAACAAACCAAATGTACTCGTGATAAAAAGTTTAGTTATCATGCTATTTTCTTTCCGACGGTAGTTCTGCAGATTTATGAAAATCTACGTTCCCAGATTTTCATGTTTGATTCCACAAAAAACATTTCATAAAATGGCGGAGAATTTGTGTACAAGCACGTCGCATAAGAGCATATCAATTAATAATTTTATATGCAAATATATTGGAATACACACGATTTTACTTTCATTAGTGATTGTAAGCAATGTTATTTCAATACCAAATAGAGAACATTCACACTTTGTCAATTTTGACCATGAAAAATAGTCAATAGTCCATTTTATACTCTACAAATTTCTATAAGTATGTGTGCTTAATCATATACACACTAGAAAAGCGCTACTGAAATATTTTCTCGATCAAACTCTCTACACATTTTACCATAAATACCTATATATTATATAGATTATGCATTGTAAAAAGCTAGTTTCAGAACATACTTTTGTTATGTAATATGAGTTTAATATCTTAAGTGATCATCATTACAAATAAAAAACACAACACTCATATTTCAATTACGTGGTTAAATTATGTGAGAAAACAAAAAAATATAATTGTAATATTGTAGCGTGCTAAAATAAATTTAGATAAGTATAAAATTTTAGTACAAATTGTATTATTTTGATTATCCCTGTGCCCAATTTTCATTGGGCCCCCTGCATGCAACCTAAAAAGCCCAGAAGGAAAAGACTATCTTGATGGATGGAACGAGGAACGACATAGCCATCGGCATGTCGCAACAGCAGCCAGGCTCCGATCAACTCGCCTGTGCGGGTCAGCGTGCCATTACACTCAAGGTTTGCACACCGTGTGGGCTATCTCGATGGATGGAACGAGGAACCACATAGCCAGCAGCATGTCGCAACGGATAGGAGCAATCCTTCTACTCATGGCTTTTTAAATAATTTTAAGTCTGCAATTACCAAGACAAAATAGGTCTAATTTTTTCATATTCCTTGCATCTGTCTCCTTAATATAAGAGTAATCAAGGCAAAGTTAATTCGCTTAACATCCAAATTATCATTTTGGAAATCATTTACCAACACCATATAATCATCTTTAATAAGATACCAAAACTTATAATAGAAAAGAAAATAAAACCCATCAGGCCCTGGTGAACCAGTGGAATAGGAGCCATCAATGGCTTTCTTAATAATTTCTTAATTTCAGATCCAATAAAGGTTTTTGTAAAACAAGATTTTCATGGCCACAATTTTCTCATCATCAGAACAAAATCAGTGTAAAGACACCACATGGTATAGCCTCAAAGCCAAATAAAGATTGATAATAAATTAGCAGCTATATCAAGCATCTCACTAATAAAATGTACTGGATCAAATGGACCATCTAAGACTGTGAGCTCAGTTTTACGACGTCGTTGATTTGGAACTTAATGAAAGTAGGTTTGTTCTTCTCCCCTTCCTTTGGCATTTTCTCATTGACCAATGCATTGAATTCACATAGAAAAATGATATCAAAAGTTTATCAGATGATTTCATTGTTGGTGCAAGTAGACTATTGTCTCAAGCATTGAATGAAAACCAGCTGAGTTTGGAATGGATCAATGCTCACTTGTTAAGACTGTGACATCTTCTCTATAATATTGTGGAGAATGATATCACCACATGTTCTCTTCGAATAGGTGACATGAAAGCTACAAGGGTCACGAAATCCTCCTTATCGATCACCGACTACACAAAATCATCAAATTCACACCATCTAGATAGCAAAAACATATCACAATGAGCATATGTTCCACAGGGGGATCAATCGTATGGAAACAAATATTTCAACATTCATAATGCAAATTGTCACTTCAAGTTATTTCAGGCATGCGCAGGACAAAAATATGAAGCTACAACATGACATATATATCCAAATATTCTGGATCTTGAACTATATAGTATGAACACCATTGGATCCAGAACAAAAAGGAAACATAAGCGAAAAAACAGTGTAATAGATAACAAGTTGTCAGGTTGGACGAGATCAGGCGAGGGGGACATGGGCAACAAAAGAGGTAGAGGAGAGGAAAACCACGACAGACCGATCGAGGCAGCAAAATCGAGCAGATTATTTTACCGTGCTCCATCCGTGAGGAAAAAGGAGCAAGGTGCTCCCTCTTAAAGCCGAGCGACCCATGTCTAAGCAGCTTGCTGGAGCCGAAGGCCCCCTGCGTATCACCGGCTCCCCACTGCTGGAGCTTACACCAAACAAGGTGAGGAGGTGAGGTGATGTCATTAGCAGACACTAGGGACATGGTACTAGCAAATATGAGGGTCAGGCCGGGCGTTCGGGATTTCCCGAATTTTCGGGACGGGAAATTCGGGAAAAAATTTATTCGGGATTTAGAAAGTGAATCCCGAAAATCTCTCCAAATATCGGTTTCCCGAAATTCGGGTTCCCGACATTTCGGGATCGGGATCGGGAAATCCCGAAAATCCCGAATTTTAAGAACCTGTCATGGGGGCAGCGCAGGATGTGGGGCGGAGCAAGCCGGCAAGCGGTGCAGCACGGCGGCGGCGCGGAGCTAGCTGGCAGGACTGCGCAGCGGCGGCGCAGAGCAGGCAGGCGTGCAGCGCGGGCAGGCGAGCAGAAGCAACGCGGCGGTGCAGCGCGGGCAGGCGAGGCGAAGCAGCGCGGGAGGCGGCGTGGTGCAGAGATGGATGAGCAGTTGGCGGCGTGGCACGGAGAGGGGTGGAGCAGGTGGCGGTGCGGCGCAGAGATGGCCGCTGGGGGAGGGGTGCGGGATGCTCGCATGCGTGTGCGCGGTGGTGGTGGTGTGCGGCCGCCGGCCGTGGGGCTGGTCAGGTGGTTGGCATGCGGGTGCGGGGTGGGGATTACTTTTTTTTTTTGAGCTATAAGGGTGGGGATTACTGGATTAGGGTTACGGAGGTATTGTTGGGCCTGGCGCTTGGGCTTATTTTTTTCGGGATATTCGGGTTGTTCGGGAAATGAAAGTTATATCCCGAATTTTCCATAATAATTTCGGGATTTTAGAACAGGTTCCCGAAAATGCGATCGGGATTTTTGGGATCGGGTTCGGGTTATTTGGGTTTCGGGTTCGGGAATCGGGAAATATGCCCACCCTGATATGGGGGTCATGTGAGGGTCCATTAGGCGTGCAATGGGCAACACTACATATCCGCATGGCTGAGGTGGAACACATCAAAATGCGTCGACATGCTCATACGGGGAGGTGGGAGCAGCGACGACTAGGTGCGGGAATGAGCTCGTGGGCTCGGGATGATGATGGGGCACGATGGTTGCAAGGAACCTGGTTCATGATAATAGATATTTATTGTAATTGTTGTGATAATAAAGATAGTATCACGGTGGCCGTTCTAGTTAGTAAGGAGATGATCCATGCATGGAGCGTTTTTTCTTGGTGATGTACATGCGTGAGGAGCGATAGAGAGAAAACATGTAGTGACATTTTCCTCGTAAATACTTAGAAGTGTGCTTAGAGATGCGACATAACGAGTGTCAAGGATTTGGTTACCGAACCGAAAGAAATCTTAGGGAGCAACGGGATTTTTGATGACCGTGGTTACCGGAAAATTACTGGTTTGTTACGATAGATTATCAGACAAAATTTAAAATTCAAACACAAAACATTGAAAAAAAATTGGAAGAAAAATCCGGCACAAATTCAAACCCCCCGGGATTTTTCGACGGGGAACCGAGAATTCCGGTTACCGACTGTTAACCATGGTATTTCGACGGTAACCAAATTCCTGCAACCCATACAATTTACCGTGGAGTACTGCTAAATATTCCTATTTCTTCTGAGCTGAAGTAAGATTCCTATCTGGGAGCGATGTTTTTGCTGCCGAGTTCACATGCTCCTGTCTTTCTTTTTAAATAGTAAATATTTCAAAAAATTCTAAAAACAATTGGTGATGAACATATACAAGTTTTATAAATACATGCAATGTTTTGTAATGAAATGACATGTGTGGTGCTCTGTGTGAAAAAATAAAATCAATGCTATGAAAAACATATTCTTTAAATCCCATTTTGGTCACTGGTATTTTTTTTTATTTTCACAGAGCAATATAAATGTCATTTCACCACGGAACTTGGTATGTACGTGAAAAAATTATATATGTTCATCGCCAATTTTTTTCATAAATTTTGAAATGTTTTACTAATTTTTTCGATTTTTTTACTTAGACACGTCAGCTTGAGAGCCATTATGAATTTCCATTCCTATCTGGGCTAAACCGTTACACAAAGGCTGAATGATAAAACAAGGCCACCGAAAAGCGAGCAGGCCCAAGTTAGCCATTCGCACAGCTCACCGTACTCTTCTTCTCCAAAAAAGAACGCTCACGTAAAAAAGAAAAAACCAAGCTCACCTTACTCTCTCGTCGTTCAAGTCCCAACTCAGATCTTCCCGACCTCCCAACCCCCGCGAGCTCCCACAACAAACAACACTGCCCCCTCCCCGGATCTCCAGATCTCCCGCGCTCGCGCCTACACCCGCTCCCCGCCCGCGACGACGCCGCGGCGGCACGCGGCGGGCGCGGCGACATGCTCCGCCTCAGGGCGTTCCGGCCGACGAGCGACAAGGTGGTGAAGATCCAACTCCACCCCACTCACCCCTGGCTGGTCACCGCCGACGCCAGCGACCGCGTCTCGGTCTGGGATTGGGAGCACCGCCAGGTACCACTTTCTACTCGAGATCCCGCTTGAATTGGCCCCTCTTTTCGTCCCCATTTGTTCTCGTCCTGCTGAACCAGCTTTAGCAACCTCTGTCTGCGATTGAACTGATATCCACTTGCTTTTGAATTCGTTGGTGTATGTGGGGATTAGGTTATCTATGAGCTGAAGGCGGGTGGCGTCGATGAACGGAGGTTGGTCGGCGTGAAGCTTGAGAAGCTCGCAGAGGGAGAAACTGGTATGCTGTGCAAGTAATTCTGGTTGAAATAGCTTGTTGGGCATGCCATAGGACTGTAATGCGCGGTTGGAGTGATAAGGTTGGATTTGCCAGTTTTCTCGTTTGTTGAATAGAAATGGACTGTTGCTTAAATTGTCCAAATGTGTGGTTTTTAACTTTTAACTGATTGCCAGGAGTTGGGCCTGCCAAGAAGCCATGATGTGTGTGTGTGTGTGTGTGTGTGTGTGTGTGGTACTAGGTTACTTATTTGCTTAGTTTCATAGAAATTCAATAAACAGCAGCTGTCTTCTTATGCATTCATCTTTAAAAAAGTAACAACAATGATAATTGTTGTACTGATAAGGGTTTGAGAAACTTTAACTTTAATATTTTAGAGCTAATACACAATCCGGTCCTTGAACTATCACACGTAGCTCAATTGCATCCTCGAACTACAAAACTGGCCGAAGCAGTCCACTCATGTGGCGCTACATGTTAGTCACTGCCCAGTCATAGCGTGCAAAAAATTCCAATGCTCATCCATCCTTTGAGCTTATTCACTTATGAAGTCCAGAACAAAGTAGCTTCAGCCAAAGGCAGCCCTGGAAGCCGGTTCTGTTTGGGTTGCAGCCTTTTATTTTATTTTTATGATAACCCCCAAAAGCTGGAACGAACTCGTCCTAAGAATTTATTACGTGTGTTGCGAATACATATAATATATAATGGGAGAATAGCTTGGCATGGATGCATAATATCTTAGTAACATGGTCTGAGTACAATATTATCTTTCACACAGTCTATCAGGGGTATTTTGGGTCTTTTTGAGTGTTATGACTGGGGTGAGACTTGCCCTACCGCGTTAGTTTGTCCACGTGTACTGACACATAACGACTGGATGAAGAGAGCAGAAATTCAGAGTTCAGGCCTTCAGGGGCCTGGTTGGTGGCTATCTAGTTCAAGAACTAAACTGAGTCCCAAGTGATAGTTCGAGAGCCAATTTTTGTACATTGTTTATATGTTACCGAAATATCTAGTATATAATTTTGAATGTGATTTGTCAAAATTAGTTAGAAAACATTTTTTGATCCTAACTCTCAAGTGCAAGCTAAATTTTTAATCCCTGTCGAAGTTGGTTTTAATTTAGTTTTATGACAATAGTCTGTTTTCTGGCTTCATAATGTTCTCCTCAACCTTCGCTATACATGGTTTTTAGTTATTTGCTTTATTTTCGCATTCTCTCTTTTCAAGATGGGCATGCAAAAGTAACATACCATTATGAGATATATAATTTTGGCTTACTATGACTTTGACAAAATCTTTGCAGATTCAAAAGGAAAACCCACTGAGGCAATCAGAGGCGGAAGGTATTTATTTGAGAATTTTGTTATATTGCCATGGCCATTTTACATGGTATCTTGCCTGACATCCCTACTATCCAACTGTTATACTCCAAGTGTAAAGCAGGTTTCCTTTTATGACGACGATGTACGCTTTTGGCAACATTGGCGCAATTGCTCTGCTGCTGCTGAGGCTCCAACTGCAGTTAATCAACAATCATCCGCTTTCAGTGCACCCGCACCATCTACAAGAGGAAGACATTTTGTTGTCATTTGCTGTGAGAACAAAGCAATATTTTTGGACTTAGTGACTATGCGTGGCCGTGATGTTCCTAAGCAAGAACTTGATAACAAGTCACTTTTATGGTACAATTCCTTTGCCGAGTACCTATCCTTATGTCTGCATGTATTTCTTTTCATTTATCCACGGTGTTTACATGGACCTAAATGAATTGTGCACACCAGATTTAGTTTTCATTTTAACTAACATTTTAGGTTGGTGATGTAAGGTGTAAAATAGGAAAAACTTATTTTACTTGTGGTGCTTGTCCTGCATCATTTAAAGCCTATATGCTATACTGGTTGGGAACCATTCCTGGCAGCTGATTATCCCTGGGTCAATGTTTCTCGGAAATAATAGTACTTAATCATTATTGGTAGGTATCATATTCTTAGTTATCACAAAAGCATATTTGTTTCTAAATCCTAATTACATGCACTTTGGTGATATTAACAAGTACATCTGCATGTGGTATCGATTCCAACATTTTAGCATTATTCTGTAACTGGAACCTGGACTTGAACTGAGTTGAAATGTTACGTTCATAAACCTTATGCACCTTTCTTATTGGCGCCGCTGCATTTCCTGGTATATTTTGACCATACAGTAATATATGAGAAAATGAACCAACTACCACCAAGTCCGATACATGATTAAGAACTACAAACAGCTTGGCATATGTTGTGTAGTTATCTCCAAAACCCAATGCAACATATGTTGAGCAGCAATACGTACTTTTAAACTTTAGATTAGTGCTAGATGTTGGCTTAGATCATGTTTGTGCTTTTGCAGTATGGAGTTCCTCTCCAGGTCATCTTCTAGTGATGCCCCTCTTGTTGCATTCGGGGCATCTGATGGCGTGATCAGAGTTCTCTCAATGATGACATGGAAGGTTACACATCTTATACTTGCCCCCTCTGCTTCTTCGTAATTACGTTTCAAACCTAGCAGTTTGGTTCTTGCAGCTCGTGCGAAGGTATACTGGTGGACATAAAGGAGCAATTTCTTGTTTAATGACATTCATGTCTGCAGCTGGCGAGGGTAACTTTTCTCATAGTTTGTTTTGTTTTAGGCTTGGTTTCTTCTGTTTGGTCATCAAACTGTGATTTTCCCCTATTGACTGTTGTGTCCATATGCTATGTGCTTGTGTTGTTTGTTGTACTTGTCTGCTATTTCATTGCTGTTAGTTTCTGCAGCATTTTGATTTCACATATGGTAGTGTTATATCTTTACTTATCAATAAGTATGTGTGGCTTCAGGTACATTTAGTTTCTGGTGGTAATGATGGTCTGCTGGTATTATGGAGTGCCGATCATATCCATGACTCTCGTGAACTTGTACCTAAGATTAGTTTGAAGGTATCATTTTAAACACATTTTTTGTTTCTGCTTTTTTTAAATACATAATATTTAGGTTAATCATGTAAATAACATTAGTAAGCAGTTTATCATGTGGGTTGTTTGATACTGGTTCTTTTCTCTGGGTATCTTTCCGAAGGCTCATGATGGAGGGGTGGTTTCGGTTGAACTTTCAAGAGTAATGGGAAGTGCTCCACAACTCATTACGATAGGGGCTGATAAAACTTTAGCCATATGGGATACTGTTACATTCAAGGTATGTATACTCAATATTTCCATGAAACTATGTGTTTTGTTATTCTAGGAAGCGCTTATACAATAGCATATTTGCTGTGCAGGAAATAAGACGCATTAAACCAGTACCTAAGCTTGCCTGTCATAGTGTTGCATCTTGGTGTCATCCTCGTGCACCAAACCTTGATATTCTGACTTGTGTCAAGGACTCCCATATTTGGTATGATTTTTTTTTGTGTTTGGAAAGAAACATCAATTTGTAGTTATTCTATATAACGATGAAAAAAATTACGTGCATAATTTTTGCATTCTGGACTGTTACAGGGCCATAGAACATCCGACTTATTCTGCTTTAACAAGACCGCTCTGTGAATTGTCCTCGCTTGTTCCTCCACAAGCCCTTGCACAGCATAAGAAACTGAGGGTATGCTTCTGGACTGGTACCTTTAATAAAACAATATTATTTTGTCATTTCAGATCAGGCTATTGTGTTTTTGTGTTTATGACTATTATATGATGATTCCACAATATTGTGTATATATTTATTTCCTTCTCATTTTCTCCGAGCTTTAGTACATTCTCTCCGAGCTTTAGTACGAAGTAACTATAGTGCCACAGAGCTAGGCATGTGTATTGTAAGTAAGAATGTGGCACACAGCCAGAGTGTAATCACTCAACAATCACTGGTCATGTTGTTAACGTTGTCTCCAGTCCTATTTGTAGGATGTATTAGGTTTCGTAAAGACAAGATTTTGACGAAGAATTCCTCCATTAATACGTAGTTCATATGATACCAATTTCATGTCATCGAACACATATTAAAAAACTTATTCAGTCTGAACGAAAACTAATACACCCTACAAATAGGAACGGATGTAGCATTAGTTATTTAGGTGTTGAACATGTGACTGTACTCTCGAGTATCTAAAACGATGCAGTTTGCAAAACCCATATACCACATCATCCTGGACTTATAAACGGTAAGCGAATTATCACACATCAGTGAAAGATAACTTGAATGTACGCAATCTAAAAAAAACCAGGTTCACTCTGTTGCTGATGAAATGCTCGTTTTCGTATAAAGATAAAAGCCACTGTAATGCATTTTTTCAAGCATGCTAACATAGACTGGATTTTGTGACTACTCTAGGTTTACTGCATGGTGGCACATCCCTTGCAACCACATCTTGTTGCTACTGGAACAAATATCGGTATTATCTTAAGCGAGTTTGATCCAAGAGCGCTTCCAGCTGTTGCTCCTTTACCAGCACTGGCAGAAAGCAAGGAACACTCTGCTGTTTACATTGTTGAAAGAGAACTTAAGTTACTGAATTTCCAATTGTCAAACACAGCAAATCCATCCCTAGGAAGTGCATCTGAAACAGGAAGAGCAAGGAATGAATCTATGGATCAGCTGATAGTTAAGCAATCCAAGAAGCATATCAGCACGCCTGCTCCGCACGATTCGTATTCAATCCTTTCAGCTAGCAGCTCTGGAAAGTAAGTTCTCCTTCCGTTCCGAATTATAAAATGTTTTGGAAATTTCAAAGTGGACTACATACTGAGTAAGATGTGTGAACAAATACACTAAAACGTGTCTATATGCATGCGATTCAGAAAAAGCTAGAACATCTTAATTCGGAACGGAGTGATATTTATGCCATCTTATTGCAATATTGCCTATCACTTGAGTCCTACAAAAGAAACAGACAATCATGTACTGTTTTTTTTTCTATTTCATGAATCTCATGTTGGTTGCAGTACACATAGGCCCTAGCTGAATTCGTTCTAGTCCCCATTCTGGTTATTGTTGCATTATACATTGTGTGTGAGAGAATTAGTGTTGCATGGTAGTTACTTCGGCGTTATGTGCTGTGAGTTGTTCATTGCAACGTGTCGGTTTTGAAGGCAATGTTTGGGACGTCTAATCTGTTTTTCTTGTCCTACTGTTTTACGGTGCTTGTGTAGGCTGTAGTTAGTTGCTCCTTAGGTATATGCTAATGATTTTGTAAAAAACTATTTATTTATTTGCAGGTACGTCGCAGTTGTATGGCCAGACATTCCATCCTTCGCTGTGTACAAAGCTAGTGATTGGGCAGTTGTTGATGCAGGTACAGGGAAACTTTTTGCATGGGACAGCTGTCGTGACAGATATGCTCTGGTCGAGAGTGCATTGGCTCCAAGGATGCCACTTATTGTGAAAGGTGGTTCTTCTAAAAAGGCAAAAGAAGCAGCAGCAGCAGCAGCTCAAGCAGCAGCTGCAGCAGCTAGTGCTGCTTCTGCAGCCACAGTACAAGTTCGCATTTTGTTAGATGATGGAACAGCTCATGTTTTGCAGAGGTCCATTGATGGCCGCAGTGAACCGGTTGGTAATCATCATTTTTTATATATTCTTTACGAACTTAACGGAGAGTCTTTCCTTTTCTTAAGATACACCAATTTGACAGCCTGTGATTTTAGAACGGGGCAACTATATCCCTTTTTATTTTGTGGTGTTGTTTCTTGTTGGAAATATGAAGACCATCCTTTTAAAAAACCATCATACCATACTTGGCATATACTGGAAATTTTCCATCCTAAGTAGCTTAGTTACGTTCAGACATTGTCGAAGCAAATATGTTGAAACAAATACTTGACCACATTTCAACACGATTGCAGTTGTTTTTTGGGGGATAATAGAGCTATAGTTTCATAATTATATGATATAAAAAAGCTCATTTTCTCTTTCTGGGCAGAAAAGGTTATAGTTCAGTTAATGTTATTGATCTCTATCATACAAATTACAACACGCGATTACTTCTGATTATCAGGTCATCTGTTTTTTGGGATTTCAATGAAATTTTCCAATATAGGCCATTTTGAACCATAAGATTAGACCACCAAAACTCCTATGAAGTTCTTTCCTACACCCCAGTTCTATAGGATTTGTAGCAAGAGGTTTGACCTCATGGAAATTTCCCCTTTATTTCCTGGATGCACTTTCTCTTTGAAAATTCTTACAAAAATCCTTTGGAGCACCTGAATGACATGTTTGCAAATTCCTCTTTTGTTTTTGTTTCCTGTACGATTCAATAAGCCATGATATATCAATCCTACTATTTTTCCTATTCCTGCATACTTAGGGTGTGTTTGGTAGCCTGGGTCTCCCCAACATCTCTTTCCCAACTGGGCCAAGCTGAGGTAATACATGTTGGGCTGAGATTTTATTGTGTGTTTGGTAGGTTGTGCGTGTTGAAACAGGCTGACCTGAGATGTTGTTTGTTAGGTTGTATGTGCTGAGACTAGACTCCAGGAATTAAAATTACAAAAGGGTCCAAAGTTTTACAGATAAGTCCTTGAGCGAAATTCTAAAAAGCAATCAAGTCCCTCCAATCAGGCCCGTGATGTGGGCAGGTCGCCGGCGGCGTCCCTGGGCGCTCGTGGCCATCCATGGCCGGGCTAGGTTGGCGGCGACCCTGGGCGGCGGCGGCGCGAGGCCATGGGCGGAGGCGCGGGATCATGGGCAGAGGCCATGGGCGGCGGCGCGCGACCTGGGTCGCGGCGGTCGAAGCTGGTAGGCGGCGGCGTGAGCATGGGTGGCGGCGAGGTGCTCTCGGGTGGAGGAGGCACGCGTGGGTGGAGGGGGAAATGAGGTCTCGGGGTGGAGGGGGCTGGCGTGCCGACGCTCGGTGGGGCCCACACGTGGGATTTTTCGTATGAGCTCGGCCTGGCCCGGTTGCGAAGCTCGATTTCCACTTCTCAACTGGGCATGGCTGAGAGGGCTTTTTCGCATGAGGTGGGCATGGCTGAGGAGAGGAACCGGGCTACCAAACACCCGAAAATTGGGTGAGAAGAGATTTTCTCAGTCGGGCCGGGCTACCAAACACACCCTTATAATCCCGCGTTCCAAAGAGGCTTCATTTATCGTGTTGTTCTTCGCGTTCTGTTGTTTCAAGAGGTTTTTGGTTGTACTCTTGCAGGTCGTTGGCTTGCATGGTGGAGCTCTGCTAGGTGTCACATACCGGACATCTCGTAGAATCAGTCCTTTGACAGCCACAGCTATTTCAACTGTTCAATCAATGCCCCTATCAGGATTTGGAGGAAGTGGATCATCTTTTGCTTCGGATGACCCATTTTCCACCAGAGAAGGGCCACCCCAAAATTTCCAGTTATACAGGTATGTATGCACTTATGTATTTCATGCTTCTTGGATATCTATTTTTTAATTTGTTAGCAGATACGAGATGATTGCTATGCTATGTATTAATGTATCACATATACTAATCTAGCGTTTTTACTCCTATACCCATGATATTTGCAGCTAATGTCTGTTACCCTAAAACTGCCTACTTAGCTACAGTTTGATTCGTGCAGCTGGGAGACCTATCAGCCTGTAAGCGGCCCTACTTGCACAACCTGAGTGGACTGTGTGGGATCAAACTGTTGAATATTGCGCATTTGCTTATCAGCAGTATATTGTAATTTCTTCCCTGCGACCTCAGTTTAGGTATCTCGGAGATGTTTCAATTCCCTTTGCCACTGGTGCTGTTTGGCACCGCAGACAGTTATTTGTGGCTACACCGACAACCATCGAGTAAGTTAACTATTCTGTGTGCAGTCTGAATTGTTCATTTCGTGCGCCCCCATATTTTCGTTATCATGTGCTCCCAACTTCAACTGCTGAGTCTTTTTCAGGCTCTTGGCTGTCTTATAATAATGCTATACTTGTCTGTGATCCCAGATGGTAAATACAAATCAAAGGTGCTGTAGGAAGCTTAGGAATCCTTGTACAGTTGTACGAGTCACATTATGTTATCCAATGAGTTCTGAAAACTATATTTCATTAGTTAAGTGATATAATAATAATATAATATACAATCAATGGCTTAAAAAGTGACAGTGCTCGGATATTGAGAAGGCATCTACTTTTAAATGGATTTCTGGTATAGGTATATTTTGCCAGCAAACAGTCTTTTGATGCTTTGCTGGCACTCCTGGTTCTTGAAAAAAAGCTTTGATAGCACATGGGACATTTTTCTATCTCTTGAAATTTGAACAATATTTTCCAGGTGTGTTTTTGTTGATGCTGGAGTTGCTGAAATTGACATCGAGACAAAAAAGAGAAAAGAAGAAATGAAAGCAAGAGAAGCTCAGGGTCGAGCAGTTGCAGAGCATGGGGATTTGGCTCTTATCACAGTTGAAGCACCCCAGGTTACGGCAAGTGAGAAAATCTCATTAAGACCCTCCGATGTTGCAGGTGCGTTTTTGTATATGTTGAATGCTGTTATTAACCTTTTTTTTAACCTTGATTGTTTTCTTCCGCGTTCATTCAATGTTAATGGAACTAGGGGTTACTAGTATAAGTTTTTAATTTCAGTGTACTTCGTACTTTTCTCCCGGTTGTTCGTTTAGCCTCCTTTCAGCATGCTCCATCAATACCACCTTTTATAGTGCCAAAGCAACCCAAATTAAATGGGACGATTCAGTATTTCTGAAAGAATTGGATGATAGAAGATATGCTGAAGTCGCTGTTGCTGGAGGAGGGGTATCGGTTGCAGTAACCCGCTTTCCTGCAGAGCAGAAAAGACCTATTGGACCACTTGTTCTGGTTGGTGTCAGAGATGGAGTTCTGTGGCTTGTTGACAGGTAATACATACTCTAAGGGCAATCAAGAGCAGTTCCATGATCCTTTGTGTGGAAGGAAGTGCTGGTGAAAATAACATTTGCCCAAATAGAACTAAGTTTTTATTTTTATTTGTTCTGGTGATATGGAAATGCTGATTTGGGTGCCATTCTGACATCTTACAATATTCCTCAAAGGTATATGTGTGCACATGCCTTGTCTCTCAGTCATCCCGGTATAAGATGTCGGTGCCTTGCAGCATATGGAGATCCAATTAGTGCTGTCAAATGGTAAGTTTTTATGGTCTAGTGCAGTTTGTTGGCTTTTGCAAGCGGTAGGAGCGAGAACTTAAAACCAATCATGCAGGGCTACTAGACTTGGCCGAGAACACCATGATGACCTTGCTCAGTTTATGCTTGGAATGGGCTATGCTACTGAAGCACTTCATTTACCTGGAATATCTAAGAGGTCAGAATTTTTGCTGCCTGAAATTTATTACTGTCACATGTTCATGTGTTTCTCTTTATTCAATTTTACCCCCATGTTTCTCCTTGATAGATAGATCCATACTCTTTTCATGACTTGAAATTTGTGCTTATATTTCTCAGGTTGGAATTTGATCTTGCAATGCAGAGGCAAGGACTTGAAAAGAGCACTTGCATGTTTGCTGACAATGAGCAATAGCCGAGACGTGGGGCAAGAAACTACTGCTACTGATGTTACACAGATTCTCAATTTAGCAGTAAGCTAAACAGGCTAAGCAAGAAAGTCTTGCAGATGCTGTGCAGGGAATAGTGAAATTTGTCAAGGAGTTCTTTAACCTTATTGATGCGGCAGATGCCACCGGTCAGGCTGAAATCGCTCGTGAAGTTTTGAAGAGATTAGCCGCTGCAGCTTCTGTAAAAGGAGCTCTACATGGACAAACCTTACGAGGACTGGCACTCCGTCTTGCAAACCATGGGGAGCTCACTAGACTGTCGGTATGCTACTTTGACCTAATAATATTTTACTATTAGAACTTGGTTCTCACCCATAATGGTGATTTCCATCTGTGATTGTAGTTAATTAAGATCATGATTTTATGGAGTACACCATATAGACCACATGTCTACTATTGGTAATTGTTTCTGGAATACGGCGAGGCTCCTTGTTCATGCATGCATGCTAAAACCTGATGTTTCCTGACGTATTATATTTCGTTTATGATGGTTTGCACATGTTGAGAGTTTCTTAGGAGTAATCACTAATTTGCACCTTTCCAGGGTTTGGTGACCAATTTGATCACAGCTGGCCATGGCGTGAAGCAGCATTTGCAGCTGCAGTTCTGGGCGATAACGCCCTCATGGAAAAAGCATGGCAAGACACAGGAATGCTGGCAGAGGCTGTTTTACATGCTCAAGTAAGTTTCATATTGAATTCCATTCATTCATTTATGCTTACTAATTTATACTAGTACAGAAAATATAAGTTTGGTGTGAGCCAATCAGTCTAGATATGCATAATTTTTGAGGTCCAATGGCTGTGAATAGAAGTTGGTCCCGTACTCCCTAATATTTCTCATACTTATCGTCTTCTAATTACTCCTGCATTAGTTCCTTCAAAAATCAGAACGTACTCCTACCAATGGTTCCTAAACCTAAATCACCACCGACGGCCTTCTTCCTCTTCATCTCTAATGCCATCTTCTGAATTGATTTCTGTATATTCAAAATCCAAATGCATCATGTATAGACGAGAAAAAAGAATGGAGTTACTGTGCTTCCTTGCAGTTTCAACTAGCATGAAATGAGTCCATCTATTGTGAAGCACGGGTTCTTCCCCCAAAAAATAATATACTGTGAAGCATTGTGGCTGGAGGTTGGGGGGTATATATTTTGTGCAGATAAATTGCAAAGAACTTGTCTGATTGCTAGTGACATGATTGGTTATGAGATAAGCCGACCATAATGATTTGTCCTTAATGAAGTATTTTCTTGAATATACATTCTGCTCCTGCTGTTCTCCTAAAGATGACATCGTCTCTTCATTTGGCCAAATGACAATGAGTATGGTTGTCAAGTTCTTACAAGGTTTTTCCACTCTCTAGGCCCACGGTCGTCCATCGTTAAGGAGCTCAGTCATAACATGGAACAAGGTGCTACAAAAGGAGCTGGATCACACACCAACCGTGAAACCGATGCTGCGCAGCATTCTTGGCTTCCCTGAGGACCCGAAGCTCACTAGTTTGGGAGAAAACCGAGAAAAAGCCACCAATTGAATACTTCCTCCTGAATGCCGCCACTATCTGCACCTCCCATTGTTATTAAAAAGGCTGCTGCAAAACCTGGGCTTCCTAATGCGGCACAGAACCCAAATGCAGCTATAGGTGCTCCCATGAATCAGGGCACTCAAATGGCCTCAAGGTGGTACTCCCATGAATCAGGCACCCCAATGGCTCAAGGTGGTACTCCCATGAATCAAGGCACCCCCAATGGCTCAAGGTGGTACTCCCGTGAATCAAGGCACCCTATTAGTTGAAGGTGCTCCCATGAATCAAGGCACCCCAATGGTTGAAGGAGCTCCAACGGCTAATGGCTCTCCTGCTCCAGCACAGAGCACCGTTGAGGTAAAGCCATTGGAGGCAACAACAGCTCTTGAGAATGTGGAGGCTATAGCAGCTACCAGCAATGCAGAAGCTACTCCAACCCCTGGTACTGAGGAAGCTCCGGTTACAGAGCGAACAAGTAGTCCTGACACCGCTGCTGCTCCAGCTCCACCAGTTGCCCCCAGTGGCACTGAAGCACTTGCTGTTGCTCCCAGTAAAGCTGCAAATGATGCACCTTCCTGCCGAGGCACCAGAGACACAGGATAAACCATCTTCAACAGAGGCATCGCCATCACCTCCACCAAGTGTTTCTGCTGTATAAAATCTCTCTGATTCATTTTTCTCATAGTGGTGTGCCATTTTTTCTGCTGTGTATGCCTGTTTCTTTCGTTCCACTGTAATTTTTCCGTTGGTATAGATATTGTTATCTGTAGTACTCGAAAGACAAAGGAGGCAGTATGTGAGTAGCCGTGTACATCTGCTGTTCTTGTCGAAAAGAGAACTACTGCCACTGCGACCGTACCTCATGCTGTTTGTGATTAGTCGAGATGATTCAGTTTGAAGTTTTGCGTGATGAGTTAATTGTGTTTAGATGCCAGTTTATTGTTTGTTTGCCTCATGTTGATGTGCCTCGGAGTTTTTGTCGCTTCACAGTTGGTATATTCACTTTCGTTGCTTATCTCAGGGACGAAGATTCGGAAAATCCAAACTAATTTTTATTTTATTTTCGTTATGCGTTACTGTACATGGGAGCGTGCTGCCAGCTACATTAACAACGAGCCAAAGGATTGTCCCAAATTGAACGTGCCGGCAGCTTGGTCAAAGTCGTGTGAAATCGCTAGTAAATCTGAGTGGATACCGTAGAACGAGATAAATGGATACCAATCCCGAGAGCTCCCTTGAAGCCAGCGTTTCTACACGCACGCCACATATACGGCGCAAGTCAACCCGTGCTTGCTTAGACTACCCATAGTGGGAGTAACTTCACTAGTAACATAGATGCCACACTAAGCAAAAATCCTACGTGGCATGTAATTAATGTGGAGAGATACAAATAGAGTAACTTAACTAGTTACTTGTAACACTAGTAACATCACACTTTTCAAGAGAAAATGAGTCTATAGAGTAATAAATGAGACATCTATGACACCACCTCTATGTTACTTTGCACTATGAGGTAGTAACATAGTCTAGTAATATGTGTATGTTACTACTTGAAGTTACTCCCCACTATGGCTAGTCTTACCGAAAAAGTATTCGTCAACTCAAAGTGATGACACTTTTCGTGCTACGCACATTTCAGCATTCATGTTTCCAATGTACTCCTGCTTAGCTTAGTACTATATTTATTAAGATACATAGTCGCACTTGTCATATTTGAGATATGGAAGTCTACAGTGATTGAGGATCGATGTTAATCATCAAGAAAATTATAGATCGTGTACATTTGTTATACTCCCTCCGTCCTAGAATATAAGACTCATCTCACAAATCATGCAGTCCCAAAATAAGTAGACCTATTTGGAGTAAATGCATTAATTTTCCTCTCCCTCCCCCAATTAGGTGCCATGCATGGTCTTTGTGTGAATAAAAAAGTGCTACATGCAAGAGTGGGAAAGAATCAACCAATGCATGTAGTGGATATAAAGCAAAATAAAACCAGTCAAAAATCACTTTGGGCCTAGATTTGGCTATTGAGTCTTATAAACTAGGACGGAGGGAGTACTCCATTCGTATTCAGACCCGGATTAATGTCTATAGCTGGCAGTTCATTGACGGAAAAAAAGGCGAAAGAAAAACATCAAATAAGCGTACTACAATCGTATTCGTATGATTATTAAGCACATGCACGCAGTGCTGCCAAAACTAATCAAGCTCAGAGGGGTACCCACAGAAGGTGTCGTTCTTGACACAAAGGAAGAGCCTCTCATACGCCAGGGCCATCTTGGTGGCCGCGAACATGGACTTGGCGTACTCCCTACAAGCGCGGCCGCGCTCCGCGGCGCGCCGGGCGCCGTCCGCCACCACCGCCTCCAGGCTCTCGAGCAGCGACTCCACGTTGGGCGCGAACATGTGCCCGAACTCGTCGTCCACCACGATGCTCCCCTTGATGCTCGGGAACCGCGTCGCCACCACCGGCTTCCCGCACTGCATCGCCTCCATGAGCGTCAGGTCCAGCCCCTGCGGGCGGAGCGTCGGGTCCACGAACACGTCCAGCGCGTTGTAGAACGCCCTGAGCTTTCCCGGCGGCACGGCGCCCAGCACCTTGGCGTTGCGTCCAAGGTCCATGTACCGCGACTCCCACGGCCCCTTGCCGGCGACGAGCAGGTACACGTTCGGGTGGCGGAGCGCGAGCTTGGAGAAGGCCTCGTAGAGCAGCGGGTGGCCCTTGTCCTTGACGAGCCTGCCCGACACGCCGAGCACCAGGTCGGCGCTCTTGGGCAGCCCGATCTCCTCCCGGAACTCGCGGCCGAGCGCCGCGTCCGGCGTGAACTGCGCCTCGTCCACGCCGTTCAGGATGACGTGCACGCGGCGGCCCGGGATCTGGTACACGTCGCGGAGCATCTCCCCGGTGGAGTCGCTGATGGCGACCTGGTGCGCGTAGCTCCTGAAGAAGCGCACCTCCGACAGCACCCGGCGCACCGACTCCGACAGGCTCTGGTTGAACGCCGGCGACATGGGCTCGTCCTCGCCGCGGGCGAGGTCCTGGTATATGCCCGAGTGCAGCGCCTCCAGGGAGATGCCGTGCCACGACACGACCAGGTTGGGCACGCCGCGCGCGTACCGGTGGAACACCGCCACGCTCTCGGAGTGGATCACGTCGAACGGATCGTTCTCGCCCTCGGCCTCGTACAGCTTCCACGCGTCGTCGCAGCGCCACTGGCCCGGGGTGCCGTCAAGGAAATGCAGCTGAGGCCCGTCGGCAGAGGACGACGGCGCGGCCTCCGTGTGCGGCGGAGGGGAGGTGAAAACGTGGACGCGGTGGCCCCGCGCAGCGAGCGCCGTGTGCAGCGTGTGCGCGTGACGCTCCATGCCGCCCGGGGCCGTGGCCACGGGCCACTTCCGCGAGAATACGGCGATCTTGAGCTTGGCCAGGGGCGGCTGGGACGACGAGAACGGCAGGTGGTTCCACGAGAACTCGATGTCGCGAAGGTCTCCGGCGAAGCCGCTCACGGTCGACGATGAGCGCCCGACGGCCGTGAGGTGGCTGAAGAGCGGGGAGCACGAGGAGCGGTGGAGGAGGAGGTAAAGGAAGGGGACAAAGAAGAGGAGAGAGAGGAGGGATGGTGAGCAGGAGAGCATGGGGTGGGACGGGCACCTCCGCTTCCTCGACCTCTGCAGGGAGGCTAGTGCCATCACGTCATGCACTAGCTCTACTGCTCTGGCGAGCTAGTCACTCATGCATCCACAGCAAGGACGGAAATGTATGTGCAGATCCTTAGGGGCAGTGCACGAGAGCTTTTGGAAGGAGGTGGAGTGACTTGAAGGGTATTGACATTTGGGTGCGAGCTTCATGCTTCGCTTTCCATGGCTGAAGTTACTTAGGAAGATGGTCATGCGAGGGACTTAGTGTGTGTATTTCTGTGTATTTTGTACTCATATTTTGCACTTCGTAGTTATACTCCCTTTGTTCCTAAATATAAGATGTTTTAACCTCTTTCTAAATTTATGCTTTAGTGTGTATGTTTCACTCACTTTACTTTGTGTCTAGTTAACATCTTATTTTTAGGAATGGAGTGAGTACTCCCTCCGTTTCGTTTTACTTAGCGTTCTAGCTTTTTAAAAAATTCCCAATTTACTTAGCGTTTGCACCTTGACTTCCCAATATGCCCCCACGCTGGTCCTGCCATGCATTAAAGCCAGTACACGAATCGCTCAGCTCCCTTCCTTGCTTCCTCATCTCCGTTCGGCACCTCGCCGCTCACAGCATTCCACTTAGTAATCCACACGTGTGCACGGCCGCGTCCTGCGAGGCCCAGCCTCCCTCGTCCCCGACCTCGTCTCGCTCGTCCGTGGCCCCCGTCACCTTGCCAAGCTTCGCCTACGCCAGGAACACCATCACCAGTTGTTGCTCCTTGCCCTGCTACGCCTTCGCCGGGAACGCCATGGCCAGCTCCGCCTCGGCCGGCTGCACCTCGAAAGGAAAGACCAGCGCGGCGTCCCGTGAGTCCAAGGGTGCGCCCGTGCCCGCGGCCGCCGTCACCTCGCCCAGCTTCACCTCCGTCGGGAACGCCATCAGCAAATGGTCCAGCTGCTCGTCCTCGACCAGCTGCGCCTCGGCCGGCATGAAAGGCGCCGCGTCCCCTGAATCCAAGCCCGCGTCCGACACCACTGCTTCCCACCGCTGCGTCCGCATCCACACCAATGTTGTCCTCCTCATGGCCGGCGGCGTTGCCATTGGCCTGCTCGTTGCTTACCTCTGAAATTACCAAGGTGCTTCAGCTTCAGTTCATTGATTCCAGGAACGAACACACAACTAAAACATAAATCACGAGAGTATAACTTGAGCTTACCAACATCGTTCTCTTCAAAGACATAGACGTAGTTGAGTCCGAACACGTCACCGCGACTGAACTCTTTATTGAATTGATGCACTAGCCAAGTAATCCAAAAGTCCAAACTGATGGAAAGGGCTAGATAATTATATTTTAACACTCCCCCTCACGTCTAGGCTGGACAATCGGTAAGACACTAGACGTGGAGTAGATGGGAGGCCGTAACTATTTTGTATTAAATAGTGCGGAAGCCGGGGTTTGAACTTGAGACCTCCTGTCTCTGATACTATATTGAATTGATGCACTAGCCAAGTAATCCAAAAGTCCGAACTGATGGAAAGGGCTAGGTAATTATTTTTAACACTCTTTATCGATCTTGTCCCAATTGATCGGTTCATTCAGGTCGATCTGCTCATCGGTGTCCATGGCATGCAATAACGAGAGGAGAGAGGAGAATAGATGAAGGAATGACTCCATTGTTTCACCAACCGGGTGTTTTATAGTGGTGCTCTGAAACTGCGTTCAAAATTTGGACGAAAAACTGCCGCTCACATTTCAGAATTGCACTGCGAAAAACTGGCGCTAATTTTCGTTTATCGCTGAGTTTAGTGGTTTAAAAGAGACAGAAATGACGCGCACTAGAAGAAAAAGAGTGAAAGCTGCGCGCGCTCACGAAGCTGAGAGGAGTGTGGCCATGCATGCATTCATTTGGATAGGAACCGAGGCGACGAGGACGTATCCATGCATGGTGGGCTGTGCATGCATGTATTTATGGTAATCATGGAAGTGGGACGGTAGCTGAGGGCAAATTAGTCCATCAAAGTACTAAAATAGCTCTACCGTCGCTTGTCTTGGTATGTGTAATTTAGCTAGAACGCTAAGTAAAACGAAACGGAGGGAGTACTTTGTAGCGACGGTCGGTCACTGAATGCCCTGCTTTGCGGAATGTCGTCCGCTGCTCACTCGTGTTAAAATTGCCCCGCGCGCTGACCTTTTAAAAGGTTGGCCTCTAGCGTGGCCAGCGTGTTACTGTGCTTTGGCCGCCACCTCGGCAGGCTGGATGGTATAGTAAGGCATGTTAAAGCGACGCGTGGGAAAGTCGTCACGTCTCATCGTGTCGTGTCGCTTGGGGAGCCGCCCGGTGAAGTTGCCGCCATTTAACGCTGCCATTGATCATGTGCCTATAACTAGGCCCCAAATGAATGTACATGCACATAAATCCCTAGGCCGAGCCCCTACTTCTCGCTTGTAGCGAGTCGTATCCGTGATGGGCCGCAACCCTATAAGATTTTTTTTCTCTCTTTATTTTTCTGTTTTTTTCTATCTCTTTCTTTCTTTTTTTTACTTTTTGTTTCCTACATTGTGCTCCCCTTTTTATTATTTTTATTTTCTTGGTAACATGTAAATATATAATTTAAACACTTGAACATTTTTCTAGAACCCGTGTTTTTTGGACCCATGTTTTTCGAACCCGTTAAGGAGATCCCTACCTGCTACCCCAGCCCCGATACTTCCCCGTGAAAATCGAGGAGGGAAACCAATCCATTAGTTTGGGATTTTTTTGGACAGGTCGGAACACACACATGAACAAACCCATATCCATCTATTTTCCTGGCGGTCGGGACGCGAACCTGTTTGCTAAACGACAACTAACATGACACGTGGCACAATGCTAGTGGTGGAAAAACCTGTTTGTGTACGAATAGGAAAAACAGCCGACTGTAAATTAGACCGTCGTTTTTTTAGAAAGGAAGACGGTAGGATAAGGCCCGATAGTGATTTTTTTTGAAACAATAAGAATCCAAATCTGTATCCGTGAGGACTTCAACCTGGGTGGCTGGGTTGTACATCCACATTCCTAACCAATTGAGCTAGACTCACTTTTGTTAAAACAATGTTTTGCAATAAAAAAATGTTTCACCGTAAAAAATGGATTAGGATGGAAGTGTTTACCTATAATAAAAATTGGTCAACGCTAAAAAAAACTATTCATGTATTTACAGAAATTAAAAGTGGTCACCTATAATAAAAAATAGTTTATAATAAAGGACGGTTCATGATTAAAAATGGGTTACGATAAATTTAGAAGTGTTCACCTGTAATAGAAAATGATTTACGATAAAAAAGTATTAACGTATTCCTCGAAATTAATTTTTTTCATACGGAACTAAAAAACGGTTCACAATAAAAAATGAGTTCATGGTAAAAAAACTGTTCAGGTCATTCTAAAAAAATTAATGGAAACAAAATAAAATAAGCGCAAAGAAAAACACATAAATCAGAAAAAGAAACATAAAAAAAGGAAAGAACAGAAACAAAAAAAAAAAGAACAGAAGAGAAAATGAAAAAAAAAACAACTCAAAATGGGATTTTCCATGACGAAGATTTGTGTGGGAGAGGCGGCACTTCAACTTGCTAGGAGCAAGAAATACTGGATGCATTGATAACCACACACAAG